>PVLA01002329.1:0-202912 GCA_004027455.1 Hydrochoerus hydrochaeris | reverse complement strand
GTCTCCTGCTTGTTTGTGTCTCACTATGCAGTGCAGGCTGGCCTTAAACTCCCTATGGAGCCCAAGCTGGTCTTTAAATTGCAGGAATCCTCTTGCCTCAGCCTCTTCTGAGTGCTGGGATAAAAGGCATGTGCCACACCACCTGGTCATAATACAACAATAAACAGAACATATTTTTTACTATTGCATATATTCCTCTTGAGGGAAATCAGGGCCAGCTTCATTCCTGAGTCTTTTAAGGTAGCGTGGGATACAAAAAGAACAAGGGAGCCAGGTGTGGTGATGCACAGCAGTAACACCCAGCATGCTCTGGAGGCTGAGGCAAGAGGAGCACAAGTTTGAAGCCAGCATGGACTACACAGCAAACCCGGTTTCAAAAAAAAAGTCAGAAAGATTTGGGTTTCAAATCTTTCTGCACTGCTAACAAACACTATGCTTGAATACACTACTTAATCTCATGATATAAAGAATATCACAGCCCAACTTCAATAAGATGATGTATGTGAAAGCACCCAATAGAGACAGGAAGTACTTGGTAAGTGGTCATCATGATCTTCAAAGGCAAACCAAAACCTGACGCCACACCTTGATCCCACGTCCTGCTGGTCAGCAATCCCGCTGTCTTCTTTATCAAGGAAACTGTCTTCTCCCCAGTTATGCTGTAGACCCCTCTGTTAAGAATCCGATGGCTGTGGTCTGCACAGTTCATTTGTGTGCTCCACTGTATTCCACTGTTGTTTTGCGCCTGCGCTGCGCTGCCTTTGTTAGCACAGCCTTGTAGTACACCTGGAAGTCGGGTACTGCAGTGCCTCCAGCCTTGCTCTCTTTGCTTTAGAGTGTTTTGGCTATTTGAGTTTTTGTTTCCATATTAATTTTATGATCATTTTTCCCTAATTCTATAAAGAAAGTTATTGGAATTTTTTTCAACAGAGATCTTTTGTTGTGTCATTAAAATATCACAAATTGGTCTTGTGACCCAGAAGCTTGTTGCTGTGGCTGGATAACTCTGGGATCTTATCCATTGGGCTGCTGGACTGTTTCCTTTTCAGAACTAGATGCCACCCACAACTTTTCAGATGTTTTTGTTCTTGTCTGTGCTGTGGCTTGCTGAATCAAAGCAGCTGATGTGAAACAAGCTCAATGTCATTTCCTTCAAGGACCAGCTCATCTCTCGGGGCCTGAGATACTGAGCAACCAGCACTTGCCCTCGTCCACACACAGCAGATGTGTTCTTCACCCAAGGGACACACATGGGTATAAAATGGTGCAGTGTGGTATCCTGTATACAGTAGGTGCTAATCAAATGTGAGCCAAATGCTAATTTTTATGCTCTATTTTATCTGTCTGATGCCTTGGTTTAACTAGTAAAGACATACTATTTTTCCATTAATGCTAAGGAACTATGTATTTAAAGGAACATGCAACTTAACATTGGTTTTTCTTCATACTAGCTCATCTTGTAACAGAAGCCCAGCATAACACCCTTGACTATATCCTGTACCTGACTACAGATCAGCCAGTTCCTTTCTGTTCCCCACTGTTTGTCAGCCCGGAGTCTCCTCTTCTTTCCAAGAAGACTGAGTTCCTTGGTGTGAAGCCCCTCCTCAGGGGCCCTTCACAGTAACCTGCATGCCCTCAGAGTGATGTGGACATTGTCTGGAATGTCGACAGCCCAACTGCTGCTGAGAATGGTCTTCATCCTCACAGGAGAGGCAGCAAAGAGCTGTCACTGGAACCTTAGTGGGAATTGCACTGGCTCTGTGTGTATCACATATGGTAATGTGGTCGTGTTAGCAATATGCTGCCTACATGGAGGATCTTTCCACTCTTATGGTCTTCAACTTCTTTCTTCAGTGTTCTGTAATTTTCATAGCAGAGGCCTTTTACCTCCTTGGGTAGGCTGATCCCTACCTGCTGCTTTGTTTTATTTAATGTGAATGGAGTTGCTTCCTGATTCCTTTGACAGTTCATTATTGGTAAAGAAAAGCTACTGATTAATGTTGATTTTATATCTGTAAAGACCAACTACTTCTTACTTCACATGTTTTTTTCTTTTTTTGAATTCCTTTGCAATAAGCACATTATGGCTTGTGTCTAGATGTTCCCCCAAAGCCTCATGTGGTCACAGATGGAGCTTTTTCAGTGGTGGCTGAATCTAGTGTGTGACTGGTTTCAGATTAAGGGTGTGTGATTACGAACTCAGTCCACTGATTAAACCCAGTAGCCTGGCTAGAGTATAAAAGGAACAGGTAAAAGCGGCTAAGGCCCTTGCTTGCTTTGCTGCCTTCTGCAGCCATGAACTGTTTTTCCTCTATGACATCTGTCTGCCATCCACCCTACCATAAAGCCAGCTGATTTATGGACTGAAACTTCTACAGACTGTGAACTAAATAAACCTTTTCTCCCTTAACTTGCAGATGTTGGACATTATGTCTCAGCAATTAGAAAAGTAACTAAGACAGAGCATATATTCATTTTATAATTTAAATGAACAGTTAAAATAGAGAAACATGTTTTAAAGTGTACAAAAGCAATGACAGCCTCTGCACCATGAGGAGCTGTCAACATTAGAGAACCATCTAAGAAACTCAATTTGGTGGAATTCTCTTGCTCATAGGCACCACGTTTTCTGTCCCACAATTGTGGCCAATTTAAATTTCTAAATACAAGCAGTCAGCAAGTGATGCTACAGCACTGTCAGGTGCTCACATCATGGCAGCCAAAAAGCAGAACATGAAGAGAGGAGTAGGGGAGGAAGATAAACCTTTCCAGCCATGCACTCACTGACCAGCTCTTTAGACCAGACTCCAAGTCCTAACGGCAGTCAGTTCTAAGCCACCATAACCTAACCACCTTCCAAAAGCCCCACTTTAGAGTCCATGAGGCTTTGTGGGGACCTCCAGATAGAAATCATAACATTCCAACCCTTATTCCCAAAAGACCCATGCAAAAGCTGTTTAGTCCATCTCTAAAAGTTGCCACATCCTAACAGTTCCAGTATTGCTGGAAAGTCCAAGTCCAAAGCCTCCTAAGACTCAAAGCAAACTCTTAGCTGTGAGTCCCCATTAAAATCAAAAGGAAACTAAGCATTGCCAACTGTAATGCACAGGGCAAACATTCCCATTCCAAAAAGAAGAGACAGGAACAGGAAGATAGAAAGGAATCAGACCACAGCAAGACAGAAACCTAGCAGGGCAAGCATTAAATCCTGTAAAGACAATAAGTGATAATAACTTTCTAGTTTCCTGGGTTCTCTTATGGCCAAGTATTTGCAAGTCAAGTTTAGAGATATGCAGTTTTCTTTTATACAGGGTATAGCTGTAAAAATGCAACCACTTATGTGATGATGAATGGCTACGCTAGTATATGTTACCTAGCAGTTATTTTCCAAAAAATAAAACATACTTAATCTGTTTTTTCCAAGCAAGCATAACATTATAATTAC
Source organism: Hydrochoerus hydrochaeris (assembly GCA_004027455.1). Lineage (NCBI taxonomy): Eukaryota > Metazoa > Chordata > Mammalia > Rodentia > Hydrochaeridae > Hydrochoerus > Hydrochoerus hydrochaeris. Next base: position 199,467 of record PVLA01002329.1, on the reverse strand, counting down.
AAGTATGAAAATTATTACTTTTTAGAGGGTACTTGTACTAAGGAGAGAATTTTTTTAAAACTATATTAGGAAATATTTCCATTGTTCCATGATTTTGTGGCTCAAAACAATGTATTAAAAACAGCCTATTTTTAAAAAGTCATTATCTACAAAGGTTACAAAAGATTTGAAAACATGAAGACTATCACAACCAATCTAAGTCTTTTGAACAAAGAGTTGGGGTGGTTAAGTCTAACTTATATTCTGTACATATAAAAATTTAACACTTTACAATTAATTAGCAAGGTAACTGAGTTCAGGGGAGAAGAGAATATCATTATCAATTTAAAGAAAATCCTTTGCATAACTGATAGTTATAAAAATTGAATCAAGGGCTGGGGATTTAGCTCAGCAGCATAAGTACCTGCCTTGCAAGCATGCAGTCCTGAATTTGATACCCAGTACCAAAAAAAAAAAAAAAAAAAAAAGGAATTGAATCAGTAGTAATTTAGCCTGGGATATAATTCTTCCATTAGGATCTCTTAATCTTTGCACCTTTTTTTCAGTCATGAAAGTGACTGACCTCAGTGGTTAAAGGCAAATTAATTTAGAACCCTAACTGAATAGTTAACATTCAGGTATCCCATCAAGATTGACCTTAATCCTTAACACAGCACAATAAAATTTAAAAATCAGCAACAGCAAATATTTCTGCTTTGATACTGTCATTTTTGTTGATATAACTCATACTTTGATGAGAGTAAAACAATTCTCAGATTAGGTGTAGTCATGAATTATTTTGCCAGTGATTGTGAAGTCAAGCTATAAAACTCGAATATCACCATTTCTGGAGCTGGGTGTGGTGCGCCATACCTGTAACCCCAGGACTCTGAAGGATGAGGTTGGAGGATTGCTGGGAATTCAAGGCCAAATTGGGCTATAGAGTTGATTCAAGGCCAGATTGAATTACAAAGTGAGACACTGTCTCAAAAAACAAAACACACAACAACAACATAAAACACTTCTGCCTTCCCACGAGGATCAAACAAACCCCATACACACACACACACACACACACACACACACACAAAAAAAAAAAACAATGCCCAGCACAAAAAAAAAAAAAAACAAAACGGTCAATACACATTAACTGCCTCTTCATCTTAAACTACGGCCATGTGTGACCGTCAATGTGTGTCTGCTTCACTGGAATTAGTATGCTCTCAGGTGTGTGTGGGTGGGTCGTGGAAGTGTGTTCTTGAGCTCTATATGTTCCCTCACCTGTTCTTCTCTGGCCCTGTTCCCCTGCTCTGCTTAATGGTGCCCCACCATCCCCCTCCACCATGAAGTTTCTGTCTTGGAGCCCACTGACCACATACTGAACTTCCTGAAACCGTGAGCTAAATTAACTCTCAGCCTTTAAGCTGTGGGTGTTGGGTACAATGAGAAAGCCAATAATGGAGGATGTTATGAAGAAGCATAGGCTTAGGAATTAAACAGATTTGAATTCTCACAGTAATACCCAACAATTGTGTGACTTGGGTCAAATTATTTAGCATTACTATAAAACAAAAATGCCTACCTTTTAAGATAAATGTGAACTCATTAAAGAATAACACACAGAAAGTCACTCTTCCTACAAAAGCCATTTTGTAAGTGTCTAGGACTCCATATATAGCTCAGTGGTACTGGGCATGCCTAGCATGTGCAAGGCCCTAACTTTGGTCATCAGCACCACCAAAAAAAAAAAAAAAAACAAAGAACGTTCAATCAAAGACACAGAATCCTGGGTTGTTGAATTCAAAAATATCTATCAGAATCCTTATCTTCCAGTAAGAATTACACCTACACAGTACCCTATACAGCACATGACATGGAATGTATACTCCATTAATGTTTATTGAATCCAAATTAATTGCTATGTCACTATTACATGGCTAATCATAGCAGCATCGACTACCATGGTGTAGGATTGATTACTCAAACTAGAGCTCTTTAACAATCCTATATACTTACCCTAGTTTAAGTCATCTACTTACTGATTCACTTATTCATATTCCCTCACACAAACGTCAAAGCACAAGGTGCTACCAAAATTTAAGCTCTTTTGCTGGGTAGCAGGTGGGAAGGCTGCCATTCCATTCTTGACAAACACAAAGCGGAACAGACTAGTAAAATATTATACACTCGACCCACAGATGCAGGTACAATCCTCCACTGGGAAATGAAACATCTGTAAGACACTATGAGTCAACTCACGGCCTTTGGATGACAAGTAGAAAACAGGCTTTTAAAACGTCTGAAAATCTCGGCTTCAGCGCCTTTGCAATACTTGCTTGTACAATACCGTGAAGCTAAAAGGCACAACTCGCTAGCACCCCACAACCATTCCCAGGCTGGGAAGCACAAGCTGGCCTTGTAAACATATAATCAGGCCACCAGGCAAACCGGATAAGGAGGCCTTCGTCTAACTTTCTTCCAGACGGCAAACGCTGTACTAAGACAAACCAAGCAAACACAAGGTCTGCAAGCAGACAACCCAGAATAAATAACTGGAGATTTTGACATCTTAGCGGTCCGTTTCATCAGTAACCTTTCAGGAATGCCATCCATTGAAACAGGGTCTCTCTGCCCCAAACCCTGCGATCCCTGAAACTTAAAGGACAGGACCGGTCACCTCCTTCCCTAGGCCCTTCTCATCCCTTCATAGACCCTGAAGCCCTGACTCAGTTATTCTAATTGAGGTGGGCAGACTCCATCACATTTGTTAAATTTCTCAGACACGCGATGTACGGGAGCAGACAAATTAAACAACACTCTGACACGTACCCCTGAGCCCCGCCACACTCGAATCCAAACACTTCCCAAGGAGGGGCTGACTGTACCGGCGACAGTCCTTCCGATCGCCCTCGGGAAGGGTGCGAATCCCGCCAGGCCGGCCGCCTGCAGCTCTTACCCATTTGTCCAGAGGGACCTGGGCGAGGGACCCAGTGCCCTGATACAGGTCCAGGCTGAGCTGCTCCAGGCTCAGCTTCTCCTGCAGGAAATGGCCTAGGTACCTCTGCAGGAGGTACCGACAGGCCCTTTTCTTGATGGATTCTGAGAACGGCCAAGGCATGGTGACGGCTGGCGGCGGCCGCAGCTCCGGCCCCGAGGCCCGGCCGGCGTCCCCAGGCCGCGGCGAGGTCTAAGCCCAGGGCGGTCCCAGCATGCTGGCTCGGCACCGCCGTCCCTCAGGGCGACCCCATCGCCCGCGCCGCGCCAACGGCGCTAGGCCCGGTGGGGACCAGACGCCGAGAAGGACCCGCGGCCTCTGCCGGGGAGATTCCGGCGGTCCTAGTCGGCCCAGAGAGACAATGCAAGACACCGCACGAGGGAAGACGGCAGAGTCAGTGGCAACACCTCCAACCCCGCCGCGCGACAAATTTGTTGTCATCTACCAGGCGCGCTCCCAAGCCTAGGGACGCTCCCGGCGCGTTCGCGGGACCCAAATTTCCTGCGCGCCGGTCCAGCGGGCGGAAGTGACGCCAAACTGAGAGCCGAGGAGGCGGGGAAAAGGGCCCTGGCCGGAGCACTTCCGGTGGTGGGAAGGGTGGGCCGAGCGTGAGGACGAAGGCGGGGCGGTGCCGCGGGTCGGCTCCAAAAGCCTCCAGAGGGAGGAAGAGGAGGGCTTGGGACGCGCGCAGGTGAGCTCCGCAGGGAAGGCTGCGGGCTGCGGGTGAACGGGAGTGGGCAGGCAACGAGGTCCTCCGGGCGGGACGCGGCGCAGCAGCCGGGCGGTGAGGGGCGACGGGCAGGCGGGCCCCGGGTCCGGGCTGAGGGAGTCTGGGGGCGGATCCGGCCTGGGTGTGCGCGTCCCGCAGATCCCCGGCCCTCGGGAACTGGCGTTCCGCGCGCCGGCAGCCGCACTTCGAGGACTGAGCCGCTCTCGGGCATCCCAGCCCGGGTACTGACCGGTGCCTATTGTCGACAAGTTGTTGGTCCCCCGCTTCCTGCAGGCATTGTTTCCAGAGCTTGCTCTCTCTCTCTTCGTCTAGGGGTTTGCGGTTTGTAGAGCGCCTCTCGTACATGATTAGTTACTTTTCCTGGGTCGGCTGCTCGAACGACCAGGAAACTTGGGGTTTCAAGGCATTTGTATGCAAAAGTACTTACGTGGCACATGGCCAAAGCCTCTCAACTCCCCCGGGACTCGGTAAAGTAGGATTTGTGCTGTCCTGGGAACCTACGCACTCGAATTCTGCCTTTTAGGTAGCAAGTCATGCAGAGGCGGAGCTGACTGTGATTTGAGTTAGGCAAACCAAAGAGGCCCGGGTGCGGTGGCCCGGAAGCCAGAGATCTTAGATTAAAATCCTGACACTTATTAACCAAGCCACCTTGAACCCGCCGCCGCTGACCTCTCCTAACCTACGTTCCCTGTCACGCCAATGTGAGCCTATTAGTCTCTTAGGTACAAACACTTAGAAAGATTAAATGATGTGAGAAGAGCACAAATCTAGACAGGGCCTGAAACAGCTTTTAAATTAAGGGTAATTAATTCAGATGACAAATTTAAAGAGTTAAATACTAAATGTCTAGTAAATGCCAGGAGGCAACCATTTCATGAATGCTAACGTGGATTAGAAATATTGACAGATGAAGATCAGGTTCTGCTTTGCACAGCTGCCTTTCCATTTTAAAACCAGTATGCTGGTTGAGATTCTCTGCGATAAATGTTATATATATTTCTAAAATGTGCCAGTAAAAATTTTTTTAAACCACTGAAATAAAAATAAAACTAGTGTGTTATCCACTACACGTGGTTGTTGGACTTTTGACGCCCCTCATTCTTTGTAGACTTTCCTCAGGAACTTCAGTTCACTTGCTTTTCTTTCAAGAATATATTCTAGAGGCCTGTTAAATAAAAGTTGCTACAGTTAGTGATGTAGAAAGTGTAAACAAAATCATGCAGAAAGAAGCTGGGGCTATGGCTCAGTGCTAAGAGTGTCTGCATAGTGCAGGCTGCCTTGAATTGAGTCATTAACACCAAGAAAAAAAAAATCAAAGGAGCCTATGTTCTAAAGTAGAAGGTCTATTTGTTTATCTAATATTTATTGATTTCCTGCTATATAGCAGAAACTGTTACAGGTGTTGAACAGATTATGTCCTCGCCTTCATGGAGGCTGCATTTTATTAAAGGGAGGGAAAACAGTCAAACTGAGTAATTCACAAGTGGTGATGAATGCCATAGGAAAAAGTAAAGCAGTTGTTATGGTTTGGATCTTAAATGTCTCCCTGAAAGTTGTATGTGGAAGGCCTGGACCCTGACTTATGGTGCCTTGGGAAATGATGGAAATTTCTCCTAGTGGGAGAAAGCAGGTCGCTGTGGCTATGCTTTGAAGAATGTTTAGTAGCCTGGCCCTCTCCTCTCTCTCTTTGCTTCTTGGTTGCCATGAGGTGAATGGTTTTCCTCTGCCTCGTGCCTCCCCACTGGCCCAGAAGCAATGGGCCTAACATACCATGAACTGAGACCTCTGAAACCATGAGCCAAAAGAAACATTTCCTTCTTTTAACCTGTTTATCTCAGGTATTTAGTCACAGAAACAGAAAGCTGACACACAAATGTAAGGAAATAGAGAAAGGGTAGAGGTTGGCCTCTATGTATGGGGTGGTAAGAGAAGGCCTTTTATTTAATACGATGAGATTTTAGCAGAGCTTTAGAGAAAGCAAGTGAGGCATATGGATACCTAGAAGAGTTTTCCAAGCAGAAGGCACAGCACAGGCAAGGCTCTGTCACAGGAGCATGCTTGTTCATGGACCACAGGAAGAAATGAAGGAAGAACAAAAACGAGAAACTGAAAGAGGGAGGGAGCAGGTCATACAGGCCTTTATGGACCGCTGTAAGGACTTGGGCTTTTGCTGTGGGTGAAATAAGTCAGCAAGCTAATTGCTGTGTTGAAAATAGCCTGATGTGGAGGTTGGAGGGCTACATGTGAACACAGTAAGACCAGTTAGAAAATTGCGGTAATTCAGCCTGGAGCTCAGTGATTTGGAGGAGAGTGGTAGCTTTCAAGATGGTTAGAGGGAAGCAGTTGAGTTCTAGCTATTTTAAAGATCATAAAACATGTTTGTAAGAACTAATTACAGTACTTGACATAAAAGGAATGTAAACAAAAGATGTGAGAAGTCAAAAAGGAGAATCTCAACTGACAGTGAACTAGGGCTTGGGAGGTTTAAACCAGACTTGACAAGCAGCCAAGACTGGACTTCTTTCAGTAACTGTTTAATAAGTGGTTTCCTTCCTAGTACGCAGTCACATTCAGGCTGCCCATAGGATGTCTGCAATTTCAGCTATCAAAAAGGAAAGTAAAAACTGAAGATTTTGCAATAACAAATACTTCCTATTAAAAGCATTGTATGCCTTGTACATTTTATGCTTTTCATAAGAGAAATTCAGCATAAATGTTAGGGTTAGTGCCTGTTTGGTTGCATCTTTAGGTCTCATAATATAAAAACTCCCAAGTCACAGTGCTGTTTTTGTGTTTTATCAGAGTCAGAATTCTGCTAGGTTTGGTGGTGCGTAGTTATAATCCCAGCTACTCAGGAGGTTAAGGTAGGAGAATCACAAGTTCAAGGTCACCCGAGGCAACTTAGATTTTCTCTCAAAGTAAAAACGAGCTGGGATATAGCTCAGGAAAGGAGCACTTGCCTAACATGCCCTGAGCCTTGGCTCTACCCTCAGTACTAAAAAGGAAAAAAAAAGCATGAAATGCCAACACCTAGCAATAATTAGAGAATGAAAATAACTGCCCAGCTAAATATTGTCAACTTTTTAAAAATTACATAAAGGAGTTTGAAGTAACAGGTTAGAAGAGATACACCATAGACTAAATGAGTAATGTAAAAATAATTGTCCTTTGCGCTGGGGATTTAGCTCAGTGGCTCAAGCATTTGCCTGGTAAGTGCAAGGTCGTCAGCTCGATCCCCAGTACCAAAAAAAACCCTAATTCTCCTTCAAAGAGATCCACGTAAAGGACTCAACATGTGAAAAAAAAGGCAACCAGGTGTCATTGGCCTTTTTTAAGATTTATAGCTAAGGAGTATGAGGTCACACCTCTCAAGTTCCAGGACGCTTGGAGAGTCCCTCAGAAAAGCAGGAGCAGCAGCAGCCATATCCTGCATGAAAAGCATCCAATTTGGCGTCAAGCACCATGATTTACAGACTCAATGCTTTCTTCTCGAAAATGTTTTCAGTGTATAACAATGCATAATATTCCTTGAACTTATCAGGTGCCTAGCGCCACTGTAAGTTCTGTCTATGTATCTGGTCCTTTTGTTCTGTGCATATTCCTAAAGCATGTGTTATTGCTAGCTTCACTTTAGAGAAGAAAAATATGTAACTGAGAGAGACTAAAGCCTCCTGTCCTGAGTTGCAGGTGAGCCGAGTGACCTAGCTGATGTTCCAGGCTTCTTGAGAGGCCCTTAACCACCACACTGTGCTGGTCACTTGTTCACAGTGAAAGGATTTTCTAGACAATAGTGTGAGATACAAATAATAGTAATCATGATTAAGATATTGCACTCCTGCACTTAACTGACTGTTACAATGTCAGCTAAAAAGTCAGGCTTTCTTCTCTAGTGAGTATTAGGTTGCTGGACTCCTGGACTCCTTGTCAGACCACATATACAACCGTCACTCAGCCCATCCTATCTTGAAGAACATAGCTGACCTCCCCAGTTTTTCCAGTTCTTTCATGCTATAAATTGTGATGAAATAAAGTTGAATAAGCTAAGTATAGAAATTTGGTAGTTAATATCAGTATCTTAATAACTGGTTCCATGAATCCTCTAAAAATACAAGAGTAGCACAGCCCAACAACTATAGCAGCAGATGGAAAAAGAGCTAATTGCTAAATAATTGATGTGTGGTGTTTTAAGGAATCATTTTTTGAAACTTTATAGGAGATGATGCAATCTACCAGAATAACGGACAGCATTTGGAAGGAATTCCAGTTTTTGAAGGTTCTCACAACAGCATGTTGTTCCACGAGGCCTGAGGGGCAAGTGGTTAGGGTTTCTATTTTGTATCTCTATTTGTTTGTTTTGTGGTGGTTAGAAAATGTTCTACTCAAGTTTTGTGCTAACTAATCCTTATTTCTTAGAGATTTATGTAGTAAGGAGAAACAAGAGTTTCTGGCTTTTATAGCAGAAGTTGAGAGGTTTTCAAAGCATTTGACAGTTCTCTGGGAATCTTATTTACAGCTTCTTGTTTTGAAGGAAAGGTTTACTGGAATACTGCTCCTTCCTCCAGTTTTAAAAACTTCCCAAATGACTCCCACGTCAACCTTAGCACATTCCCGCCTCAATCAAAGCACAATGCCATTCTGTCAGCATGGTCTGTGATGTGCCAAGTAATTTTATAAATCAGTGTATAAATAGAACAGTGTGTAATTAACTCAGATTTTAACTTTTTCATTTCAAAACTGCATATCCCAGAACATTGAAAACAGATATAAATGTTACATGTTACAGAAAAAAAGGTTAAATCAGGTTTTAGCTTTGACGAAAGTCTAAATACTGTTAATCATAATCAACTTTATGCATCTTTGAATTTTCAAAACGGCAGCTTCAGATATAACCTATTCAGGCTTTTCACGTTATCTGAAGCAGCGCTTGTCAGCTGCCTCACTCGGTGGTGGCGAACCTTCTCCCGCTTTCGGTGATACAGCAGCCCGCTGCAGCACAGGCACCCGAGGTTCGCCGCCGCTGGCCTGGCCTCTCTAGAACACAAACAGGTCTGCTTCCTGCACATCATGCTTTCCAGGAGTTCACAGGATTCTAATCGCCTTTTCTTCCTGAAGCCGAAATACATTCTCATCGTACCATAGAAAAATTAAAACTATCGTTAATGACCTTAACTTTTCGCAAAGAAAAATGACGTAAATGAACAGATTTATAGACTTAGAGATGCCTTAACTCAGTACTAACCTTCCACCTACTCCTTCATCTGCATGTTAACTTTTTCCTGCCACACACAGTGCTTGAAATTTCCACCTTTTTTAGTTAACTCCTTGGTTTAGTACTTTTCAAACAGTTTTCACTCAGATATTCCTAGCAAAAGGCAAAGGAGACTCTAGAGGTTTAGGTGTATAACCTAAAAAGGGACGTGGCTTGAGATTTCCAAATATTTTCTGTACTTTTGGGTTTTTTTATTCAAAGCAGCTTAGCATCATATCCTACAACATCAATACTATATTTACCAATATATGATGTATATTTACCAAGAGTATCTACCATGTTTATCTTATGTCTTTGTATACTACTTGACAAAGTTCCACACCTTAAGGAGAAAAGAGAATGTTTCTGTTTTTATTCATTCAATAAATATTCTGAAAAGACCACATTTATGCCAGGCCCTGGTGCAATAGATATCATAGGCTCCCATTTTCATGGGTTGGTAGTATAGACACACTGATGATACCAGTTCCATCCTGCTGAGGTACTGCTTTTGAGGATTTGGTCATTTGGTCATCTCTGTCTTGAGTTTGGACACAGAATCCTGAAACAGATATGTCTAAGCTGAATTTTGAAACATAAGTCTTCAGAGTAGTGTCAAGTCGGGTGTGGTGGTGCGCATCTATAATCCCAGCACTTGGGAGGCTAAGGCAGGAAGCTCAGCCTCAACTATATAGTAAGACCTGGTCTCAAAAAATAAAAAAGTCAAAATATTAATTTTTAAAGTTAAAGCCACGGGTCTAGGGATGGGGCACAGCTCAGTGGTAGAGCAGTTGCCTAGCATATATGAGGCCTTGGGGTCCATCCCCAGCACCACAGAAAGGGGTGAAAGACTATCATCCAAATAAAATAGTACCTGTGTCAAAAATGTATCTTAATTTGTTAGTGAAGGAACCATCAAGACAGTAAAGCTGGTTGAAAATGGTGTGGAAGAAAAAAAGTAGTGTGGAAGAGGCAAAAGTTAATGAAAGAAAAAACTGATGAAATAGGATTGTGAAATTCACTCAAAACTGACTGGTAGAACTACTTCTGGCCCATCTTCAACAGAACAGTAGACAACAGAGGGGGAAGCAGGTTGCTGGGAGTGTGCCTTTAAGGGATGCAGCCTGGTCCCCAGCATGTGCCCCACCCCCACACACACCCACACACTTCTCCCTCCCCCCACCTCCTCCACTCTCCTTCCTGGCTGCCACAAGGGAGCAGCTTTCCTCTGCCATGCCATTTCACTGCAATTTTCTACCTTGGAGCCAAATGACAGTGCTCTAAAATCTCAGAAACAGTAAGCCAAGATCTTTTCTCCTTTGGAAAAAAAAAATTAGCAAAAGTATATGAAACGATAGTTTTTTCAAGACTTTGGACATCAGGCAATGGCCAGTGATCTCTGAGAGACAGAATATAAACAAGATAAGCCTGTTGCCCCAGTTTATTGAAGTCTGGTGGTGCCCCTAAATTGATGACGTGGATGGAAGAGTCCAGGGATGCGGAGTCAGCTAGGACAGAGATCAAGAAAGAAGAGAACTTCACCGAGCAAGAGCTGAGGGAAGCGCACCACACTGGGGAGCCTGCAGGTGAGGAACGACCAGTGCATGGCTGGAAGGAAGCTACCTCAGGGCTAAGGAAAGAACTAACTGCAAGGAGAGGAAGCGGTTTTCTTGACTAGAGGAAGACCACTGATAGTTCCTTTTCAATGGCACAGAATGGAAAAACCTCATAATTCATGGGCCATTGGTTAAAATAGTGAGAAAATTTTGCCTTTCTACTGGAGCAAAGTTAACCAGTCACTAAATGGAGCATTAACACATTTTTTTAAAAAAATTGAAAGCAAGATCCCGGCACAGTGCTTAGTGATTCAGGAATATAGAGTAGCCAGTACCTGAATCAATGTCAGGCATCCAGTCAGAATCACTAGGCATAAAAGTAGAAATTGGCTACATTTTTCTTATCTTGCTTGAGTTTGTATAAGATGTTTAACTAAATGTGCCTTTGCATTATTTAATCAAAATTGATTAAAAAAAAATCACCAGGCACAAAGCAGCCTATAACACAATCAGGGGAAAAATCTGTTGAAACTACTCCAGATTAACACTGTGAAACAAGTAGATGGAGCAGTCAGAAACTAAAAGCTACAGAAGGGATTGTGTAAGCTAGGCAGAAACATGGAAGATTTAAAAGATGAAAACTATAAATTCACATATGCTAGAATCTAAACAAACCCCAAGCACAAGAAGCTTGAGCAAAGTTTATTAGAAGAACACTGACACCAGATTTCTCATGGGAAGCAGTTTAAACAAGATAACCGTGGAACCAACATCTATAAAGACTTAGAAGACAAAAACATGAAGTTTCAACCTAGGATTCTGTGCCCAGCAAAACATGTCATAACAATGAAGGTGAACCAGACTTCATCAGATATCCCAAAGTTGAAAGAATTCATCAACACCAGACCCATACCACAGGAAATGTTGAAGGAAATTCTTCAAGCAAAAAATAATACAGGTCATATCTGTTGACAAGTCAACACAAAGGGATAAGTAGCTCTAAAATAGAATTAGTCACCTCTCTCCTCCCTGAGACACAGTACCCAACACCCACACCTTAAGGGGAGAAGAGGTTTAATTTGGCTCATGGTTTGGGAGTTTCAGTCCATGGTTGGGTAGCTCCATGACAGAAACGCCATGGCAGAGGAAAGCATGCCCCCACCGACATACTTCTTTCAGCCAAACTGTCGCATAACCGCACAGTAGTTGGCTACGAACTCATTGATGGATCCTTCCACTGATAAGTATAGCGCCCCATGGGCCACTCACCTTCCAGAATCCCTGCTTCTAAACACCGGCAATTGGGGACATTCTAATCTAAACTACAACAGTAACTATGTGATTAAATATAAAATAATTTTTGTTGAGTACAGTAATAGTATTTAAAAATGTAAATAGTCTAAACACCTGCATTTAAAAGGCACAGGTTAACAGACTGGATTACCAAAAAAAAAAAAAAGATGGACCAAACTAAAACCACTTCAACTATAAAGACATTGTTACTTCCCTTCTCAAGACCTCAAAACAGCCTATTGTATCAGAATGAAATGGTGCTGCTTTGCATGAGCGCCCTGTTAATGCCTCCCTCTAACAGTTTTCCTTTAGTTCAGTTAAGACTGCTCTGAGCAGTGCTTCCTCGCTGTCCGCTGTCCGTACTTCTGCCTACCCACTGTGTTGCGCCTGAAGAATCTTACACAACTCAGACCTTTCTACTGTCCTTAACTACCATCGCAGACCACTTTTGACTGACCTGTTCTGTCAGTGAAGTGCAGTCCACATGCACGTCACAGATCGTGGGCGGTCAGGTTTTTAGGGCTTCGAAGGCTTCTGTGCATTTGTTTTGTAAAACACGAAGTTATGTTGCCAAGGCAAGTTCATGCAGGTTTAATGACAGTTTATAGTGGGACCAAGGCATGTCTGTATTCCCCTAATCACTAGCCACTCACAAGCAAGTACATTTCTTTAGTTGTAATTATGTATTTATGGCTTTAATATTTGTGTATTTAACATACTTATTTTCCAGATCAAACCGTAAGCTTTCAGTAGACATCTTTAATTGGTAATCTGTTGCTCACAAACAAAATGCTGCATATATCAGTACACTATGAGTTATGAAATACTATTAATAAAATGTGTCTAAAGAGACAAAACTCGGAGGCTAGAGATGTAGCCTCCTTGCTATTAATAAAATGTGTCTAAAGAGACAAAACTGGGAGGCTAGAGATGTAGCCTCCTTGCTATTAATAAAATGTGTCTAAAGAGACAAAACTGGGAGGCTAGAGATGTAGCCTCACTTGCCTAGCATGTGTAAGTCCCTGAGTTTGATTGCTGCGAATAAACAAGCAAACAGGAATTTAATATGTAGGAAGTAATTTGCTTATTTTTACTATTTCAAGCCCTGATGGCTGATTTCCCCCCATAGAAGAATTAGGATTTAAGTGTTTCTCTCCTTCCGAATTTCACTACTCATAAAAAGTTTAGTTCACGGCCTTTACATTTACTCATGTGTCTTAACCATGATATAAACTCACATCACTGTCATATCCTCTACATGTTTTCAATATTGCAATAAATGAAGATTAAGTAAAATGTTCAGTTCACTGCCTGTGTTACACTGGCCAGGATGAAGCACTGAGTAACTGTGAGGCTGATGGCTACTGCACTGATAAAAGTCACAGAAAGCTGTGATCACCATGAATTCCTTAGGTGAAGGTAGCTTGTTCAGCCTACAGAGGAGGAGCCCCGAGACCTTTACAGAACCTTCACCCTAGCACTGCCTTCTGTCGGGTGGCCCTGCAGCAGCGCTGGTGCCTGCCAGGGTGGTGGTTCTGGCAGCTGTGCCCCCTGCGTGGTGGCATCGGGGGCGCAGGCCCCACCGAGAAGACAAAGCTGGACCTGCCCCCAACCTTGCGGGCCTCCTAGGGGCCTCGTCTGCTAAAATCAGACACCGCACTGTGACTCAGGCTGCAAGTTACTGTGCAAGAAAGAAGAAACACGTCTGCCTTCGCATAGCACCTTCTCCTGTTTACATAATTAGCGTACCTGCTGTTCTCACTGTTTGAGTCGCAGCCCAATGGGATGCGCTTGCTAGGTGTCTGCTTGGAAAGTGTGACTCATCAGGGTTCCTAGCACACGTGTAGCCGCAGCGTTTCTGTCACTCCTTGCTCTGTCCTGTCACTCCTGTTTGGTTTCCTGGCGTGTGAGAGAGGAGAGAGTGACATAACAGGACGAAGGAAAACAGGTCTCCTTTGAGGGCGTGGGGAGGCTGCTGAAGCCACACTGCAGCCTTCAGAAGCTTCCAGAACAATCACGGACTTTTTTTATCTGGAACCTAGCAGGGGCAGAGCTAAAGGAGTGGGCAGAATGACGCACTGACAGCTGATAGGAGGAGCTTCTGTACATGCACAAGTGAGGTTTGGCGCAGGTTTGTAAAAAGAACATAAGGGGGCGCTGTCCAGCTCCAAAGGGAGCGCTACGTGTGGAAAAACCTATTACTGTCATCGCCAGCTGCTATGATTTGTGTATGGTTTATGTTCCCCAAAATCCATGTACAGGAAACTTGGCCCTTGGTGTGATATTAAAAAGCTGCGATAGAGCCAAGTGTGGTGGCATACTCTTATAATCCCAACACTCGGGAGCCAAGGCAGGAGGAGCACCATGAGTTTGAGCTCACCGTGGGCTACATAAGCAAGTTCAAGGCCAGCCAGGACTACATAGTGAGACCCTGTCTCAGCATTACCCCCGAAAAAGCTAAGATCTTTCCTAGCTTTTTAGGGGTTGGGGGGTGCGGGTGCTGCCCTAGGAAGGGATCCATACCGTTCCCTTGGGATGCTGGTTCATTCTGACAAGCATGAGCTGCTATCAGAAAAGCCAACATGGCTCCTGGGTCTCTGGCTTGCTATGTCACGGTGAAGTCTCCCCTACTTGCCTGTACTTCACCATGATGTCATCTGCCAAACAGATTGGGCTGCCCAGTCTTGAACTTTAAGCTTTGCAAGCTGAGCAAATCTCTTTAGAAAGTTCCCAGTTCTAGGTATTTTGTTTCAGCAGCATAGAACGGACTAAGATACCAGCTGACTTCATGTTTTTTTGGCTCTTTTCAGACTCCTGGAGAGAGGATCTGATTAGATAGGCCAATTGCCATGCAGAATCAAATAACTGGACAGAGCTCTTGACCCAAGACAGGCCTAAGCCCTTTGCCACCTTGAGATGGTGTTTTGGGTTGAATTACCGGTGTGTCTCCGGTGCATTTTGCTGGAATTGTGATGCTGGCACTGGAGATGAGAAGGCATGGAGCAGGGCTGGTGCCTTGTGCTGTGTAAACTGCCCAGCACCTTACATTGCCTGTCCAGCATGTTTGTTAACGCTAGGCTGTGACTCTCCCTAAAAAGGAGGGGCATAAAAAGAAATCCCTTTACTATTCTTTTCCTGTGGATGGTGTGGGGACGCTACAGTAGATAGAGTAATGGTCCCTCGGAGACATCTACATTCTAACTCTCGGAACCTGTGAATTTGTCACCTTACAGTGCAGAAAGAACTGCAGGTGTGGCTAAGTTAACACGCTTGAGACTGGACAGCACCACAGATTGGGTCCAGGTGCGCTCAGTGTAATCATATGGGGCTTACATGGAAGACCGAAGAGATGCCAAGCGTCAGGGAAAGGAAAAGTGTCCACAGAGCCACTTGGGGGAGCAGTGTGTTTTTTGGAAGATGTGGAAGGGACCAGAAGGAACTCAGGTGGCCTCCGAAAGCTGGAGATGACAGGAAATGGATTCTGTGAAGCGTCAGAAGGAGCCCAGCCCTGCAAACACTTTGATCTGAGCCTTCAAATCTCCAGAACTAAAAGATGATAAGTCATGTGCTACTTTAAGCTTCTGGTAATTAATTAAAACAGCAGTCGGAAACTAATTCAGGCACATACTCATATTCAGATTTTGCAAAGATTCTCTTAAGCACTTTCTACTCAGCCTGCACAAGAATACTCATCATTGTCCTGGGGTTCTGTGTTTTAAACCCTTCTAACCTCTCTAAGGCTGTTACATGGTGCTAGATCAAGCGCTGCTTTTGATTTTGGATGGATTCCTGGGCCAAGACACTGTCTGCTGCCAGGAAAGTAATGGGAACTCATTGGCCCTGGGAACTGAAAAGTGCAGCAGTTGGGAAACCAGGACGGGCTCAGGCTGTGCGTCCTTGTGACTGTTGGTTCTGTCCTCTCCCACTGTCGGCGTCATCCTTGGACTAGTGACCCCTTTCACGGTAACAGTTGGCACGGCTGGGGCTGGATGCTGCAGCTGAACTATTCTGACTCAAGGCCAGAGAGAATTCCCGGAGCTGGATTGTGTCAGCAGTGTCCCTGGGCCTGGAGTCCCTCTCAGTCCCTTTGCTTAGTTACTGTCCTCAGTAGGGGAACGGGGAATTTTGAGTCCCCCCAGAAAACCTGGGTATCAGGCTGGAGAAAAAATGCTAATAACCAAGAGTCAGTTACAGCCAACAAAAGATACAGTATAATACTACTAGAAAATCTGTGGGGTGCTTGAATACTAAAATAGTTTTAGTTGCTATATGTCATCATCAAACATTCCAAGTTTTCTGCATCAGAGATTCCTCAGAGCAAGTCTTCTAAGAGTTCACACTCTTGGGGAAGGCATCTTTCTCCTTTTGCAATATGGGGCTGATTATAACACTGCAGCAGTTAGGTGACCTATTTTACAGACCTGTTAGGATTTCTTCCCTTCTAGTACCAGATTTTTCATCGTTCCCTATCATTAAAGCCCTATTTGCACTGAATTAGATTCTTCTTAAAAGAAATCTTTATAAACTGTCTGACTTCCTCATGTAAACATCTTTTTCATATAATTATTATTTCAGATATCTGTAACTGAGCTACTTGGTTGCACAAGCAAATAGAGATGTTTAGGATTCATGATGGCTAGAAATCTGTGCAGGCAGTCACAACTCAAAGTCTTCTAAACTGGTAACACTGTAAAGTGGGCTGGTATCTTGTATATAAAACTGGATATGATATTAAGCAGTGTGTTGGTTGCATTAAGAGAAAGGAATTTTCAGAAAGCAAATATTCCTGCATCCATATAGAATAACTCATCATTAGATTTTAGTTATCTAATGGATTGCTCCAGCAATAATTGTTAATTTTACAATCACCTCATATTGCTAGGAGTGAGTGGTTTTGTAAAGTGTTGTGGAGACGAGGTAAAGGACCCTTAGAACATGAGTCGCCTCTGGCAAAGCTTTGCTCTTGCACTGCTGATGTGCAGCTGTAGAAACTCTGCCCAGAAGATTTTTGCTATTGCTTTTGGTAGCAGAAAATGTCATGTTTACCTTTTCCCTATCCTTTTAAAAAAAATTTACCTAGAATTTAAAAGCATTGTTTAACCTCTCTATCATAACTACACTAACCTCTGCACTGAGTTACAAGGAGTGAGCAACCTAGAACACAAGACTCACCTTACACGTGGATGGACCTCTGGAATAGACTGAGTCTGTGCATGCAGAGACTAAAGTTTTTGGGGCTGAAGCATCCCAGCAAGCTTTCTTTCAGCTGTAGTTTAACTTCAAGAAGACAAAACGTAAAGCTAGGTATGGTGGTGCACACCTGTAATCCTAGCACTTGGGAGGCTGAGGCAGGAGAATCGCAGGTTTGAGCCCAGCTTGGACTACGTAGTGTGTTCAAGACCAGCCTGAGCCACATAGTGGGACACTCACACAAACACCAAAACAATAGATGACCAAAAACAAAACAGCATGCGGTGTGCTATTCCTTCGTTTTACTCTGAAGTAGCTAAGGTGTAGAGCTGTGGGGCAGCAGGAAGACTGGCTTGTTCCGTGCAGAAGCCTGTGGCGTGAGAGCTAGGGCTGTATTCTGTAGCTCCTCCCTGCCCGCCTGGGTGGGCCCTGCAGCACTGAGGATCATGAAGTCTGAGGGATCTTTTGCTTTTTCTGTCTGCCACTAAGTCTAACAAAGAATAGATTGGATAAGCAGTTTCCTGGTGACTTTAGTCAGAGAAGACCAAAGCAACAAATATAAACAAAAAGCTACACTGTTAAGTGTAGGGTAGCAGTCAGTCAGTCAGTCATGTCTGTAAATAGAAAACAATTATTTAAAAAAAAAATTGGTGCTGGACCAAGTTAATTCATACTAGCGGGCTGGGGGCTTGTCCCAGCACATGCACAGCCCTGCCCTGCGTTTGAGGCTCAGCACTGAGAAAAAAAAAAAAAAATTCTGCTGAAAACTCAAGCAGTGGCTGCACAGCAAAATCACGCGGGAGCTCTGCAGAGCTGCCCTGTCTCCCAGCAACTGTGGTTCTGCTGCTCTGCAGGCGGCCAGGGCGTCTGTATCCGTGTAAGTTCCCAGGCAAGTCTAATGAGCAGCTGAAGTAAGGAGTCACTAATTTAACTGAAAGAATTTTGCTCTCATCTTTTTTTGAGACAAGAGTCTCACTATGTAGTTCAGACTGGCCTTGAGCTCACTGTGTAGCCCAAGTTGGACTCAAACTCAGAATGATCCTCCTGCCTCAGCCTCCTGAGTGCTGGCATGACAAGTGTGCGACACCAAGGCCAGTATTAACTGAAAGAATTCTAAACATCTCTCAACAAGGGCACAAGTAGGTAACTTTAGAAAAGGAAATGGAATACGTAATGTAAAAAATGCATGGTATCACATACATGCCGTCAGCACTGTCAGAAAACAGGCTGTGAGGCGCCTCTGAGGAAGTGAGTGTTAGTAATTTAACCTGAGCTTGCCAGCATGCTGAGGGGGCAACTAGACCTTCACCCAGAGCCCAGGAGGCAAGGAAATGAATGTTAATTGAATCTAAGACTGCAGAGCCGTGCTGCATTCAAGACAGCAGATCCTTCATGCGTGTCAGAGGAATGAAAACCATACCTTATTTCTGCAGCGTGCCAGGAAAGGACATTGTCTTGTCCACTGAAGCCCTTTTACCATTCCAATGCGGTTCACATTTATTAGCTTGTCTCCTCTGTACGTTTCCAATTACAACAGTGCTCACTGTCAGGAAAGTCCGCTGTACCCCCAGTCACAGAAGAAATGCTGAAACTAAGGACAGCAGCCTGGCAGTAATAAAAGATCAAGTTAGCATGACAAGTAGTATTTTTGAAAATGTAATAGTTACGCCAGTTCAAGTCAGTGGAGAAAAAGTGAGTCGTGTAGTAAGTGGCGTTAGGATAATAGGTTACCACCTGGAAAATGAAGCTACAGCAAACAACTCCAGGTGGATGAAAGACTTAATACAGATGGAACAAGAATTTAGAAGATAGCTCAGGGGGTTTTAAAATGTAATCCTGAGGGAGGAAAGGCTTTCTTACACAAATTCCAAATCTGGAAGTTACAAAGGGAACTACCAAAAGGTAGTGAATTTTCACGGGTAAGAACTTGAACTCTGATTTCAGACAACCTGGGTTTGTTTCCATTTCTGCTTTTTATGACTGTATGATCTTAGAATGAAAAATATCCTATAAACATCCAAAAAGATGTTTATTCAAGGAAATACACATCAAATGATGAACTCTCACCTTTTACCTCTCAAATTGGCAAAAGATTAAAAAGGTGGTCATTATGTGCACCTAAAATGTACCAATAAACTGAATTAAAAAATTGCAGAGCAGGTGAGAAGAGTGAAGTCCCTCACCTGTGTTGTGAACACAGCCTTTCTGAAGGGTGAGTTTTGAAGGGGAGCTATTAAAAGAGATGTCCTAGCCGGGCGTGGTGGCTTACGCCTATAATCCCAGCACTCGGGAGGCTGAGGCAGGAGGATCTTTGCAAGTTCGAGACCAGCCTGGGCTACAAAGTGAGCTCAAGGCCAGCCTGAACTGCATAGCAAGACCCTGTCTCAAAAAGACCAAAAAAAAAAAGAGATGTCCTTACTCAACACTTTCAGGTCTGCAGGTCTGAGAAGTAATTATACATGTAAAGCTAAGTGTGCATTGGTCTTTTTACTCAACCATTGGTTGAAGTAGCTAAAAGCTAATAACATAAATGCTTATTAGTGAGAATTGACTTCTTAGCAATTGGTGAGAAAAATATCCTTTTGTGAAAATCTTGAGGTATCTCTAATTTTACTGTGAGAACTACTGGCAGTGGTTTTAGACAGTGCCACTCCCCCCCCAAAAAAAAAAAGATAGCAAATTTGCTTTATACTAAGCAATCATAAAGAATAGCTGCTTTGTTCGGCTTCTGGTTTTTTGGGGACAGAGTTTAACAACATAATCCAGGTTGGCCTTCAACTCATTATGCAACCCAAGCTGGCCTTGAACTTGCACAAGGCCGTCCTACTGCCTCAGCCTCCCAAGTGCTGAGACGACAAATTGCCACACCCAGCGAAAGAACAGCTATTTTAGCCAAACAGGTTTTTCATAGGCCTCTCTTAAAAGCATGTACCAACTTTTTTGCAGGATGGAAACAGACTGTAATCCCATGGAGCTGAGTAATATGTCAGGATTCGAAGAAAGCTCAGAGCTCAATGGTTTTGAAGGAACTGATGTCAAAGACATGAGACTAGAAGCTGAAGCTGTGGTGAATGATGTTCTCTTCGCCGTCAAGAACATGTTTGTTTCGAAAATCCTGCGCTGTGCAGATGATGTGGCCTATATCAATGTGGAGACCAAGGAGAGGAACAGATACTGCCTGGAGCTCACGGAAGCAGGGCTTCGGGTAACTCACTTTTCTCCTTAGGAGAAACAAACCCCTGCCACTTTGCCAAAAAGGATGGGGGCATAGGAAGTGCACAGGGCTCCAATAAAAACTGGTTATTGGGGAGCTTCCAAAATTTAAAGAAAAGTTTTTCTGGGAGTTTTTGTTAGTTTGGGGTTTGTTTGTGACGTCTCACTCTGCAGTCCAGGCTGGCCGCAAACTTGCCATGACCCTCCTGCCTCAGCCTCCCAAGTGCTGGGGTTACATGCATGTACTATCATGCCTATCTGGTTTTTGTTAATTTTGAAGTCTTTTGATCAGCATGGGGAAATCGAAGTTTTTCAGGCAAAAAAAAAAAGTCCTATTTGCACATTGTGTAACGTCTTTAACCACCACCACGAAATTTCATACCTGTAGCTAAATGTGTCCCCCAAAATGATGCTCTCTGCAATCAGTGAGTTTCAGTCATCGTGGTCCCAAATCTTCGTGCACCTCATACCACACAGGCTTCTCTTCTGTTAATGCAAGATACGTACTTGGTTCCCGCTTTCCACTGTCAGGTTGGAATTAAACCCAGCAGATCCTGAGGTTCCAGCAGTGTCCCTCTGTCCTTTGTTTCGTGTATTTCTTGTTACAGGTGAGCTTCTCTAGGCAGAGTGGCCTTTCCATGTCCTTTAAACCAGAGCTTTAGCTTATGATAATGGAGCACAACACCTAAGAGCAGCTTTACAAAGGGGGAAGCCTGTGCCGTGGAGAAGTCAGGGAACACAGGGCTCACTATCGGGAAGTCATTTTAACTTCCACACCTGTCCTCCGTGTGGGTCAGAAATCCTCCACTTTTCTTGGTACCAATAAAAAAGGTAAAGAGCAAGGTCTGAGTACAGATATCACGTAATATCATGTTAAGTACATTGATTTCCCTGGATTCCCTGTCCTCCAGCTGGCTGTGAGTGCCACATGATCCTTGTAAAAGCAGATTTAGGGCCCCTCACCATGGCTGCCCAGGTAGCTGCTTAGCTTTAGGAGTCCAGTTCACCAGTTCCAGTGCCCTCCTTTCAAAAACCCTTCGTTTGTACTAGAAGCTGTAGGTTTCATAAATGTAAACAAGTAAATCGGATTTGGAGGTAAGTGACGAAGGTGAATTTATTCTGTCTTATACTGCTTATGTCTCAGGTGTCTCAGTTCTGGTAGAGTCAGAAATGTGTGAGGTAAATGATATAGGTGACTCAGTCTCTCTGAGTCCCTGCTTGTTTATAACTTGGAACTGAGAAACCAAAAAGGGTGGTTGTAGAAATAAATTATCTGAAAAGACACAGACCAGCCACCAAACCTGGCGTGTGATAGGCATTCAAACGTCTGTCTTTCAGTCTGATTGACTTAGCATTTACTGAGCAGCCGTCCCGGGTCCACAGTTGGTGGTGAGGCCATGACTAAGATGATCACTGTCCACAGGAAGGCTGCGGTGGCAGGGAGGGAGGGGCCGGACAGAAGTGTCCTGCACAGCAGCGGGCTGCAGCAGCATGGACCTGAAGTGGCAGACTTGCTTTCCTTAGGTGTCTGCCTCTGCTTTTCACTGGACAAGAAGTACTCAGCTTCCATTTCTAACATGAACTTGGGGTTTTGGTGGCTTCAGTAGAAGTCACCGGGCTGAGGCCATAGCTCCATGCTAAAGTGCTTGCATGTGACAAACCCTGAGTTCAGTCCCCAGCACCAAAAAAAAAGTAAAATGTAGAATTTCTACAGAAGCTTTACAAGTATTAGTCAACAGAAATAAATTAATTTTGCCCTGTACTAGACTGGTGATACATCTTATAATCTGGTTAAAAATAAAAGTTTCAGTTATGTTTAAAGGGGAAAAAAGAACCACAGAGTAATATTCCCTTTTCTATCGTGGACTGAGCGTTTGTTAGTACTAGGTGAAAGCAGCCCTTTAACATTAGTAATTATAAAGCTAAGTAGTTACTAAAACTATTGAAATAATTATTAAATATAAATGAAACTATTACCTATTAAAATGAATTGTTAAAGCTAAATATCCAGGAATAATATCTAGAATTCCTTATAAAAAGAGTCTAACTACTAATAAAAATTATGAACTAATATATTACCTATTATGCCTTAATGTAGTAGATCCTCAGCGCATATATAATTAAATAGGACCAAAAAAAGTATGTTTTGGAAATGGGAAATGAAAACTGTTTTTGCATAAATTTTAATTTCTCTTGATTCCTTTTAAGAGCAGAAATAGGTAAATGGAATCTCTTAAATTTTGAAAAAAGTTCCACAGCGAGCATTTAGCTGGTGGCGTTCCTGCCTGCTGTGAATGGCTCACTCGTGGACCTCTCTCACACACGTCTCTCCCCACAGGTGGTGGGACACGCCTTCGACCAGGTGGAGGAGCAGGTGCAGATGCCCTACCACGAGACCGTCTACTCCTTGCTGGACACGCTCAGCCCGGCCTACCGGGAAGCGTTCGGAGCCGCGCTGCTGCAGAGGCTGGAGGCCCTGAAGAGGGATGGACAGTCGTGACTAAGCCTTTTCCTGTGCAGGGAGCTGCTGCTGCTGCTGGTGCGGAACGTCGGCATCCAACTTGAAACTCTCGCATTCAGTCGTAGTAGAAAACGCACCTCTGACTTTGTGTACTTATCACTTGCTTCACATTTAGGCTTTTGGCTCAGAACGTCACTGACTAGTGAGTTGTCTCAGTTTCTAACTCATTATGGGGAGTCTCAGGCCATTGCTCTGATACCGTCACTGAGACATTTAAATTTCTTCCTATGAATTGTCTGCATTTCAGAACCTAATCAGTATTTCATTCTCTTATTCCAGGGCCTCGATGCCGCCAGCGCTCTCTTTTACATAGGAAATCCTAGATTTGCACAGTAATGTAGGAATTAGAATTGTCTAACTTCCAGCTTGGATTCAGCCTGCTGCATCAGGGGTTTACTGCTAGCTTGGACTGACTGCGTAGTGATTATTTTGGGACTAGCCTTATCGGAAACAAACTGTCAACTGGTTTCCCCTGCACAAATTTTGAAATTCACTGTTTCACCTCATCTGTTTATATTACAAATACGGATTGAAAAGTGAATCCCTTAGGTATGATTTAACACGTCTTAAGTGACAAACGGACTGAAATAGTTCGGTGTTTCTCGTTTGCCACAGCCAGCCAACTAAGCAGAGAATGAACTGTTTAGCAAATGAATGTAATAATTACTCGTTTCCAAGATACCTAAGCACATGAGCAAATACAGGAACAGGCTCCATCCTCAACACAGCAGCCTCGGTGTGCCTGACTGCAAAGGGAGAAGCCTCTGGTTTCCTGGAACACAGTATTTTGACCTGTGTTGGTTCTTATTCTGAATGTCTGTTTACATGATGTACTGTGCACATGCAGAAAGTATGTTTGCTCCCACGTTTCCCTCCTACAGCGTGCGGCTTTGGTATCCGCAGACCCACCCGCCTCCTGCTCCATGTGCAGTGTACTGTGAGTGTACCGTGTGGGTTTCAGCCCAAGGACGAGTGCAGCGTTCAGAGACTTCCTATTTGACAAAGAGATCCTCTGTATTTTCTATTTTGTTACCGGCACTGATATTTATAAACTTAATAAACTTGACCATGCTGCTGCATGTTTTCAAGGACATACCAAACAGTACAGATTGAGGAGTTGTTTTCTTAAGAGTCATTGAAAGTAGGTGCTTTAGAAATACTGCACCCAGACACACCTTCATGAGTCTGTTGTGCGCAGGGCTTTTCGTCGTTATTTTTTGAAAATAGACATTTTTAGGCTCTGAGCTCCTGTAAGGGCTGGAGGCGCAGCTCGGTGGAGAGGATCAGCCTGACGGGTGCGAGGGCTTGGGTTCATGCCCAATGCGGGCAGAGAATAAGAGAGACCAGGCGGGACCAGAGCAAAGCAGAGCTGTTTGCATCGCCGTCCACGGTCGTGTGTCATTGTGGTGCTTTGTGTTGGTGGCTGTGTTACTTCTTAGCTTTGTTTTCAGACGCTTACCCATTTGGGCAGTGAAGTCTAACCAGGTTGAGCTTTCTCATGCTTCATTAATCTCAGGCTAACTGTAAATGATATTTTAAAGTTCAAATAAAATTCTGTTTACTCATACTTGAGTTAAGTATATTTAAAAGTTGAAACTATTCATTTGCGATAAATGATTGATTGCAAGAGGTACTGTTTCCATTTTTTTTAGTTCTGCATCGTTATATTTTGATTTAGGGTGAAGCAAGTTACTCTTTTTATTACCACATAAAACAGATTTACCTAAGAAACCTAGACACTAAAACCTCCATTTTCCCAGTTCCCTGTTAAACTGTTTAAACAGTTTAACCAGGTAAGTTGAGCCTGGATTTCACTTCTAAAGGAAAAAGAAAAAATTCTCCAACTCATAAGAGAAATAAAATAAGAAAGAACAACAGGCAAATACTGGAGCTAAGAACTCCAAGTGTCTATTTCAGTAACATGTAGAAGATGTTTCTTTAAAGAGGGGGGAAGAGTGAAAAGTGTATCCAGACATGGAGGCGCACGCCTGTAATATCAGTCACCCAGGAGGCTGAGGCAGAGGGTTGCTGCAAGTTCAAGGCCAGCTTGGGCTACATAGTGAGTTCAAGGGCAGCCTGTGCTGCACAGTGAGACCCTGTCTCAAAAAACAAAGTGAAAGATGCCCAGCCAGTAACATAAAAAAGAAAAATTATGAAACTGATTGGGCCATTTCACCTAACTGGTGATTTCTTTTTTTAAATAAAATATAGTACTATACCAGGATTTAGTGAGGGGCACTGCCTTCAGTGGGAGAATATATTGATGGGAACCTTTCTGGAAATATCGGCTCTAGAATCTTTATATAACTTCTGAACTGATGACAAACTAGCATAGGAAAATGACTCAACAATCTACAAAGATAACTGGCAAGACTTTAGAGAGAAATTGTGTTACATCCTTTTTATCAAAATGATTAAAAATTGTGGAAAAGTGAGGAAGGGGAAAGTTATGGATATAAAAATACTTTCAAAGATTCCATGCAATAGAAGGTTAAATGAAATAAATTCTAAAACTATAGTAGGTGGTAAGATAGGTAATTCTCATGTTCCTTTATTTTCACATTTTCTGCATTAGCTTGTATTACTAATTCGTGGGGCTGGGAGTGTAGCTCAGTGGTAGAGCGCAGCACTTAGCATGCTGAGGTCCCTGGGGCTTCAAACCCCAGCATCATATGAAATGCGAGGATGGAGGAGGAACGCAGTACGTGTGGAATTTGAGCTGAAGAGCGTTTCTCTCCAGCAAAACCACCACACTGTGCTAAGTTGTATCTGCTCCAAGGCAGTGTGATTACAGAAGCATACACACCTCATTTCCCCTAGTGACACTTCCTCCCAGCTCCTGCCTCCCGCAGCCATTCATCATGCTCCCCACGTGGCCAGTCACCTGCTGGGGTGTACTTGTCACTGGCTTCCTCCAGCTTGCACTGCACTTTTCCTACTCCAGGATCCAGAAACAAACTGGTGCGTGTTCAGAGAGAAGAGAGCAGGAAAACACTGATTCTGAGTGTGCCTTCTTGGCTTTAGAACTCTCCCTTCGACCCCTTTATTTGAGGACTGGCATCACTGATGCTTGGACAGATTGAAGGGCTTGGTCTGCAGCCCATCTCTGAGCAGTGGAGTTGCATCGGGACATGGGTCTTCTGATTCCAAACAACACATGTTAAAAGTTCTCACATGCATTTGTGGTTGTGTGTAGGCTGGTTTGAAAAAAATAAAAAATAATGTTTGGTATAATAGAACTAATCAGTAGAGGCCTGGAGATACAGCAGTTCCAGTGGTAGAGGCTTTACCTACCCTCTATATGGGTTCACTCCCCAGCACTAAAATCAAATCTTCCTAACATGATGGATGGGTGGATAGATAGGCAGGCAGACAAACAGAAGAAAAAATCTGGAAACCATCCACTTTGTAACTACAGTGTGAGCTCATTTACCAGTCTACAGTGAGAGTGAAGTCAGATGTGGTGGCTCACATCTATAATCCTAGGGAGGCTGAGGCAGAAGAATCACTGTGAATTCAAGACTAGCCTCAACTACATAACAAAACTCTCAAAAAATAAGAATGAAACAAAGGTAGTTGACTAGCAGAATAATTTTCAAAGTATTTACCTGCCTGATTGCCTATCATTAAAGAATAAAGAGAGAAGTTAAAGGTTTGGAAATAAGGAATCAAGTGAGTTTTAGGATTCTTAAAGTCACTTGAAAGAATGCCAAAGTACATTTACTCTGGTTTTGCATCGATCTTCATGAATAAATTCACATTTAAACTGACGGCATGTTCTTATGCTATGAACAAACTTTCAGAATTTAATTTGCAAAATTTCACTTTGTCAAGCAGGGCATGGTGGCGCATGCCTGTAATCTCAGCACTCAGGAGGCTGAGGTAGGAGGATCGCTGAGAGTTTGAGGCCAGCCTGAGCTATAAAGTGAGTTTATGGCCAGCCTGAACTGCATAGGGAGACACTGCCACAAAAAGACAAGAAATTAAAGATATTCACAGTTAAGACGTTAATATTTAAAAACATTTCAATCTAATTGAACTTCTAAAATAACCCCAGAATACACAAAAATATCACTCAGCTTACTACTGGACTGCGGCTTTTGAACTCCAGTAATAAGTTGAATGCTGTTTGTAAATTCGCTGGTTTATTTCAGCAACTATAAGTTGTCACATCAGGAAAAAGGGTCAAGACACGAAGTCGCATGCCTTCCTCAACGGTGGATCGCGAGCGGCCCCGCCCCACTGCAGAGCCCGACGGCCCGAGCGACTGTCTGCACCCGGCAGCACTGACTCACGCCGCATCCAGAGTCCCGGACCCCGAAACTCTGCGGGGGGCGCTTAACAGTACCAAGTCGTTCCAGGCTCACCAGCCACCCGCAGGAGCTTAAGTGACTCCTCCCTGTACCCAGCAGGGGCCTGGATCGTGAAGCTTTGCCTCTTCGCCAGATGCAATATTTTTAGCCATCAGAATCAAGTGGAGCCGGGGATTTAGTTCAGTGGCATAAGTGCCCGCCTGGCAAGAGCGAGGTCGTGAGTTCGATGCCTGGCACCAAAAAATAAAATGATCAAGTGCACGCTGGGATGGGTTTCCAGAGTTTTGCAACAAGAGGTGAAAGGGGACCGAGATCGCAAGATCCTCGTGACAGATGAAGGATATATTCTGCCCGGGGCGCGCAGCTGGAGGTGGGCAGGGAGAGCCCGGAACTCGCCTGCAGCGCCCTGCATTAAAGCGCCGGCTCCCTGGAGCCCGCGCGGCAGACTGCGCAAGCGCCGCGGTGGGGGACGAGGGTGGGGAGGCCCCGCCCCGCCCGGCGGCCCCGCCCAGCGCCAGAGACACGCCACGCCCCCAGGGCCGAGGCCACGCTCCTTAGCAACTGACCGAAGCGGTCACCTTAGCAACCAACGCAGCTCTCACCATGTCTGAAGAGGACGAAGTGGCCCAGCGGACGGAGAAGGTTCTGCGGATCCAGAGGGTGTTTATAAACCTGCTGGACACGTACAGCAGCGGGAACATCGCGAAGGTAAGTGGCGGGGTCCCACAGGCCGACCCCAGCCTTCCGCTTCCCGGGCACGAACCCGGTAGCACAGGTGAGGCCTTCTCCAACGGACTTCCCAAATCCCGGGCCTCGCCAGTGTCCCCCGGACCCACTCTGCACCCAAGGGTGCCCACCTGGACACTAGCAACTCCAGCCCTGGTTCTGCCCCTTTTAATGTAGAGAATCTGAAACCAAGACTTGAGGGAGGCCCTTACCCGAGAGCGCACAGAGGGGCAGGGACCGACCGGCCTTCTAACCAGGCCCCCGCCTCCCGCCCGGGTTCCCTTCCCACCTGCCTCTGTCTGAAGCAGGCAACAGGTGAGGAAGTAAATCCATGGCCGCGGCACCCTTGAAGCAGTTTCACCCACCGGTCCCTTTACTGAGCGTCGTGTATGCTCCAGGCTCTGAGCCCAGCCTCGCTCTCTCCATCCTTAGCACTGAACAGTGAAGATATCCCAGAGGAGAAACCGGGGACCCTTACTCTGCATTGCCTGAGCACCCACAGAAAGCGGCCCTGGAGTCGGCTCCCCTGGGTGGGCCCCCTGCTGTTACTTGCACCCTTAGGAGTGGGATGACACAGCAGTCTAGCGTCACCCAGAAGACCTCGTGGGGCTCAGGTCACACCCCAAAACGAGGCGAAGCTCCCTGACACGGGACGCAGCCACAGTGCATGCCACCAGTACCGGTTTCTTAGGGCCGTGATCACGACTCACCGCGATGAAACGGGAGGCGGGGGAGAATTCAAACCACAGAACTGAGTGTGTGTGTGTGTGTGTGTGTGTGTGTGTGTGTGTGTGTGTGTGTGTGTGTGTGTTTTCCAGAATTCAAACCACAGAATTGAGTGTGTGTGTGTGTGTGTGTGTGTGTGTGTTTTACTGGGGACTGAGCCCAGGGCCTCTGGCATTCAAGATAACCAGTAAACTAAGCCTCCACTTGCTTGCTTGTATTTCTCTTTCTCTCTCTCTCTCTCTCTCTCTCTTTCTCTTTCTTTTTCTCTTTCTCTTTTTCTTTCTCTGTCTCTTTCTTTTTCCTTCCTTCTTTCTTTCCTTCCTTTCCAAAGTCCTGCTAAATTTCCCAGGGTGGCCTCAGACTCACAGTCCTCCTGCCTCAGCCTCCTGAATAGCTGAGATTGCAGGCATGAGCCACTGGGCCCAGAAGTCCAGAGTCCAGGTACCAACCAGGCTAGTTCCTGCTGGAGCCTGGAGAGGAGAGGCTGCTCTGTGTTTCTGCCTCCGCTTCTGGCATTTGCAGCATTTTGTGGCGTCTCTTGGCTAAAAGACCCAGCCAACCCCTGGCTCCTGCTGCACGTGGGCTCTCCCCTGTCTCTCTGCCTGAATTCTTAGTAGGACTCCATACATGGAGTGAGGACCCACCCTTATCCGGTATGATTTCATTTCAGTTTGTCTGCACCCGCAAAGACCCTAATTCCTAATCAGGCCATATTACAGGTTCCAGGAGAACAGGAATTGGAGCAGGGCAACACTATTCAATCCAGTACTAAAGTTTGATCAATAATGGCTATAGAATTGACATGTACAAAGTTGTATATTTCATACAATTATACGTGATAATGCATATTTTACACACACACACTAGATGAGACTCAAAACAAATGATGCATCTTCCAAAATACCAAAATAAAAAGAAAGAAGGAAAGAAAGCACAAACAAAACTAAACACAGTAACTTTATTTTTAAAGAAAGGAAGCCTTAAACCAGTTCTGGTGGCATATGTCTTTAATCCCACACTTGGGAGGCCAAGGCAGAAGGATCACCAGAATTTGAGGTCAACCTGGACTACACAGTGAGCTCAAGTCCAACCTGGACTACATAGTGAGACCCTGCCTCACAAAACAAACTAACAAACAAAAAAGCGGCATGAAAAAGACAGGCACCTAAGCCAGGGGGATTGGTGCGCGCCTATAATCCCAGTCCTCCGGAAGCTGAGCAGGAGGATCACTGTGAGTTTGAAGCCAGCCTGGGCTGCAATTGTGAGTTCAAATCTAGCTTGAACGACACAGTGAGACCCTATCTCAACCCCCCACCAAGAGAAAAAGACAGCTACGTGCTGGGAATGTAGCTCAGGGCGTAGAGTGCTTGCTTAGCAGTGGGAGCTGAGCATGCCCCAGCAGCCAGGTTCGAGGACAAGGGTAGTCTATCTTGTGTTTTTCACAAAAAAAAGATACAGATATATAGAGAAGATAGATAAGAGATAGATAATAGATCATCTATACACCAAAAATGCAAAAACAAAAACAAGTCTCATACACAAGAAACTGCTAAGTGTTGTCCCCTCCGGAGAGCAGGATTCATAGACTCTGAGCTCCTATTACATGCCAGACACTACGATCGGGACAGAGCTACACAGGAATACGAGGTAAAAAAGATTGATGCCCTCAAGGCTTCTGCCTCTCCTGGAAGGAATGGACAATAAGCAACACTTTAGGCAAGGGATTTAGCTCAGTGGCACAGCACCTGCCTGGCAAGCACAAGGTCATGAGTTCGATCCCCAGAACTAAGAAAAAAGAAAAGCAATATTTTAAATAAACATGACATCTCAGTGCATACGGATCACCCTTAAGAATAGAGAGGGTCGGGGCTGGGGAGAGAGAGCATCAGGTGAAAGGCTCTCAAGAAAGCCCACCTTCATCTGACAGAGGCTGGACAAGGACCAAGCCAGGGAGACAGTCCCCAAGGGGTGCAGCAAGGGCAGAGACTGAGGTGGAACAAGGTGGGGGGCCTCCAAGACCAGAGGGGCTGGGTGCCAGGTAGCAAGGCTTCCAGGGCCAACTTCTTGAGGCGCAGGGGCAGCAGGCAGGCACCGTGCATACCCTCCAGACTTCTAGAGGGTGGTGAAAACCTTTTTATTCCTTTTAAAATCAGAAAAAAACAAATGAAATTTAGGTGTCAAACATTGCATTTGGCTGCATAGTATGCAATCATAAAATATCATTTCTGCAATTTTTTAATGGAGAAAGGGGCCCACAAAAGCCAGCCGGCTCCTGAACAGTGACACACACGTGGTCAGTACCCCACTGCAACTTGCAGAAATCAAAGCAGCAGCGTCGGGCGTGGAGGGCTGGGTTCGCTTTGTATTCTAATCCAGGGAAGCCTAACATTTTTATAATGAAACCTTCAGACGCACAGAGAGAGCTTTCTCAAAAGCTTCTCAAACTCTTTCAGGTTAGTCTTTAACTCATGGGGGCCTCTCTGTCTGGAATCCCAGGTAACCACTGTGAATCTGTACAAGCAACCTGGGTGCAGTAGTGTGAAACATATCAAAGAACTGGCAGCAGTGCCTCTCAATTTCAGCTGAACCCCACTAGCTGGGCAGAATTACCCCAAGCCCCTTCCAGCCTGGTCCCCTGCTCCTGTAATCTTGCACAAGTAACTTATTGTTGGCCGTCAGTTTTCACATCTGAGCAATGGGATAGTAAAATTGAATAGTTTTATGTATGTATGTATGTTTGGGTTTAAATGAAGACATATAAAATGTACTTGAGAAAAATATCTTCCAGTAAGAGACTGAAGTTGTCAGCTCTCCATGTTGACTTGGGTGATCTTATACCCCCCCCAAAAAAAAAAACAATGTGGGATTTTTTGTTTGGTTTTCATTCCCAAGGGTACTAAAGTAATGATTATTTATACATGTTTAATATATAAATTAAAGTAAAATGATTTTTACTTATATGTGAATAGAACCCTTGAATACTGGACCAGCCACTCCCAAGGACAGCTTTTGCCAAAACAAGAACAGACACTTTGCTAATTTCACCCTGTTCTGTTATTCGGTGCAGTAGCCTCCGGCCACCTGTGGCCATTGGTCACTTCTGAGTGTCCCTATCCAAATGCAAAAGTGTGGTAGATGTAATGGACACAGTATAAAAAAGATGTAAATTATATTTATACTTTTTATATTGTCTCCAAGTTAAATTTATAAAATTTGGTGTATATTGTAGTAAAGAAAACAGTATTTAAATTAATAATTTAAATTATTTAATTTAACATTATTTAAATTAATTGCATGTATTTCTTTTTTTTTTTTTTTTTTTTCAGTACCAGGGATCAAACTCACCACCTCTTGCTTGCCAGACAGGGGTTTATGCAGCTGAGCTAAGTCCCTGTACCCCATCTGTCTCTTTTCAAATTTTTAAATGCATCTATTAGAAAGTTTTGAATTACTGGGCTAAGGATGCAGCCCTGCTATAGAGTGCTTGCCTAGCAAGCCATAGCCCTTGGGTTCAATCCCTAGTACCACAAAAAGAAAAAGAGAAAAGAGAACTTAAATGACCTAAGTGGTTCATAATATAGGTCTTTGTCTGTCTGTCTGTCTGTCTGTCTCTGTCTCTGTTTGTCTCTCTCTTTCTCTCTCTCTCCTTTTACAGTTCACCAAGGGTAGCAAAGTCGTGGCACTGTGCTGGGACTTGCTTAGTTTACCCCAATAATCACAGTTGTTGTCGTAGGAACGGTCTTAAGAGGTTCCTTGCACTCTTTCTTGTGTTGGTTTTACAGATAAGTGGGTTTCACACATAACATCCTTGGGACATTCTCCCTCTTGTCCTACCTCCCTCTAATTTCACATCTTTGGGGGTGCCAACGGGTAGAGCATATTTTGTGTAACTCTCTCCCTGTGACTCCCCTCCTCGTGTCCGGTAACAGACTCCCTCCTGCTTTCTTTTCTTTCTTTCTTTTTTTTTTAGATTTTTTTAGACTCCACATTTTAGGAAGAACGCCTGATACTGATCTTCCCCATGGCTTATTTCACCCAACATCATCATCCCTAGATCCACCCATTCGTTTCCTTGCAAATGACAGAATTTCGTTCTCTACCGTGTGGCCCTGTCACTCATCAGCTGATGGGCACCTGGGCTGCTCCTGCATCTCAGCTGCAGCAAAAGGTGTGGGCCTGCAGTGCTGCCTCCCGGACACCGCCATTCTACTCTCTGTATTTCGCTTGGACGAGACCAGCGTCCTCACCTTGGTCCGCCCCTTAGTCCCGCAGGGAAGTGTTCTTAAACAAGTGATTTAGGCCCTCGGAGTCTGAGTTGCTGGTCTGCACCATGGGTACTCACAACAGCACCCACTTCACTGTCGCCAGGGAATTAGACCGACTGAAACGCTTCGCCTGTGGAGTTTTTAGAGTCATCATTCATGGGCTGCCCTTACATTATTTGTCGTTAGGAGTCAGGAAACCTCTGTTTTCTTGTAGTTCCTGGCCAACTCTGTAGTTGGGGCTTCCCTTGAAGAAGTCACAGAGGAGGAGGAAGAGGAAGATGACAATAAGCTTCCTGCCCCAGAAGCCGTGCCAGCCAAGCAGAAGGAAGGCACATTCCAGGTCGTGGGCACCCTTTCCAAGCCAGAAAACAGCCCGCCGGACTTCGCCACAGAAACGTACAAGGTGGGAACAGGCAGCTCTGCCAGGAGTGGACAAAGGGAAGTGTCCCACCACTCCAGCCTTTACAGTGTGTCATCACTCTTAGCTTGTCATTTCATCTCTTCTGCAGACGCAGCAGCAAAGGCAGGGCTAGGGACCTGTTGTTCTCCTGTGACAAAGATTGATCACATTAAACTTTTGAAGCCAGGCATGGTGGCATGTGTCTGTAATCCCAGCACATGGGAGGCTGAGGCAGGCCTTAGGGTCACCTGTGTTCAAGGCCAGCCTTGGCAACATAGTGAGTTTAAGGCCACATGCTGGATGAGATAGTGAGCCCCTGTCTCAAAAAAAAAAAAGAAAGAAAAAAAATTGAACACAGCAAAAATTCAAATTAGACACTGTTGAAAAAGATGGTTCTGATTTTGGTGTCCAGACTCATACAATTCTTTTCTATGCTACGCTTAAAAAAATCTTCCATCGGCATCACCCAAGACAATTCTGGGCCACAAAGGCACCGTCCGTGAAGGAGAAATATCCTGTGGGAGTAAGCCCCTCAGTAGCCACACGTGGTGACCCACACCTTTACCTCCAGCTATGCTCAGGAGGCTGAGGCTGGAGGATCTCAAGTTCCAGGCCAGCCTAGGCAAGTTAGCAAGACCATCTTAAAATTTTAAAAAAGTAATGAAAAGCACCGGGTCGTAAGTAACTCAGTGGTAGAGCACCCCTGGTTTTAACCTCCAGTACCAAGAAAAAGAAGGAGAGGAAAAAAACTGCTCATGAACAGCTTATCACTGTGTTGCTGTCTTATCAAAAAAGCTGCCTCCATGTGATAAATTCTACACAGCTAAAGTCTGGTGGCTTGTTTGTTTGTTTGTTTGTTTGTTTCTTGAGGCAGGGTCTCACCATGTAGTTCAGGCTGGCACTGAACTCACTACACACAGGCTGACCTCAAACTTGTAACAATCCTGCCTCAGCCTCCTGAGTGCTGAGATTACAGGCATATGTCACCATGCCTGGTGACAGCTGAAGCATTTAAGACCCCCTGGGAAGTGAGGCCCATCTACTCCTCTGCTTAGTCTGCTTTTCTCTGGGCCTTCCATACAGTGTCTTATACTGTGCCCTATACCAACCTCCCTTCTTTCCTTCCTTCCTCACCTAACCAGTCCTGTTCATCCTTCAAGACCTCTTTACCCTATAAATTTGTACAATTATGTGCCAATTAAACATAAAGCATACAGAGGCAGGAGGATCTATGCGACTTCGAGACCAGCCTGGGCTACAAAGTGAGCTCAAGGCCAGCCTGAAGTGCATAGCAAGACTCTGTCTCAAAAAGACAAAAAAATTATAATAATAAAAAAGAAAGCACAGACTCGGCAGGATGGCACACGCCTATAATCCCAGCCCTTGAGGTTGAGGCAGGAAGACTGCCTCGGGTTCAAGGCCAGCCTAGGCTCTGTAGTGAGTTCAAGGGTAGCTTGAACTATAAGGCAAGGCCTTGTCTTAAAAAAAAAAACCCAAAACTAATAATAATAATAATAATAATAATAATACCTGAAAAATATCAGTATAACTTCCATCCTGCACTCACCCTGCCCTGAAGCTGAAAACCACGGGCTCCTTATTCACCTCGGCTCCCACGCAGCAGGATCATGTGCGCCTCGGCCCATCTCCCCTTTTCATTCTCTTGCCCTGCACATTAGCTTGCATCACCATCGAGGCTCTCACCATTCACCCCACTTGACTGAATGTGCCCAGAGCACCCCAAGCCTCCCAAGATGAACACAGAGCTCCTGGCCCAGCAGGGACTCTGTGCAGAGCCCTGAGTGTGACGAGAGGGGTGCACACAGCAGCGCCCTGGGCACGCTGGAAGGGGCAGGTGACAGCTCTCAGTCTCGCCCTCGTAGGGCGTCTGTCTCATTGAGATGTTGTTGTTCCATCTAAATAGCGAGGCTCCCTTGCGAGTTCAGCACTGCCAGTGGCTGTCCCTTTTCTTTCCAGAACCTCTCTCGAGCAGACCTCCTCATGCACCTGCTGGAATGCGACACGATTATCTACAACATCACCGAGAGCCCGCAGCAAGTGGAGGAAGCCATCTGGGCTGTCTCTGGTGAGTGGCATGCACTTTTTGGTCTCCAGGGACACTGTCTCTTTAGTTTCGTTTTTTCCTTCTTTTGTCATGCTGTGGATCAAACCCAGGGCCTCAGGCAAGCTAAGGCCAAAGCTCTACCACGGAGCTATACCCCAGCCCGGTACTGACACCCTGCAACTGTAAAGGGCGTGATTTGTGTCCAGTGATGTGGCTTCAAGACGCAAAGGATTCTCTCTAACAGGAACAATCTGATTCATTTCAACAAATGTTCCCAGATGCAAAGCTTGGGGAGGGAGGGTAAACAACGCTTGAATTTTGAAAGGCTTCAAAGACTGTAATGGAATCTGAGGACCTCTGGTCTTAAGTGAACAAGATGGCATTTAGCAATTGGCTTTTTCTGTGATCTATCTCTTCTTTAAGTCTGGAGCAAAGGAGAAAGAGGATTAACTCATTTGAATAATTAATTATGCTATTCTAGGACAGCCAAAAAAAGGACAAATAGCATTTTGCATTTCAGTGCCTTGTTTTGTTTTGTTTTGTTTCAGATGGATTAGATCAACTTTTCACATAAAGAGCTAAAGTCAGTAAATATTTTTGGCTCTGTGAACCATCAAATCTGCCATTTTGGGGGAGCACTGCCATACGTACCATAAATGGGTGGGGTGGGTTCTTGTAAGTCTTTATTCACAAAAGCAGGCAGTATTCTGCTGACCCTGGAATAAAATGTCCAGCAAAACTCTATTTCGGTTTAAATTCAAAGAAATGGAGCAGACCTTCATCTAACCCAGCCTTAACTTAATACAAGAAAACGCCTGCACGAGGTTCAGATGTAGCTCAGTGCTCAAGTGCTCACCTAGCATGTGTGTGACCCTGAGTTTAGTCCCCAGCACTTTGACAAACAAAAAGACCCCCATAAATGACCTCTGGCCGATGTGGTAGTGCACACCTGTAATCCTAGCACTCTGGAGGCTGAGGCAGGAGGATGGATCACCATGAGATCGAGGCCAGCCTGGGTTACATGGTGAGTTCAAGACCAGCCTGAACTATATAGTAAGAACTTGTCTTTAAAAAAAAAAAAAAAAAAAAAATTCTTACCTTGTCTTTGATAGATACTGAAAAGAGGGCAAGATGGCATAGGAGAAAGGAATGAGTTCTTAGAAATGAGAAAGATATTTGCACTCGTGGATGAAGGGTGTGCTCAGAAGGGAAACGCGTCTGCCGTAAACGCCATAAATCAGAAAGGATTATTACCCAGCTAGAGGACCTCCAAGTGTGTCAGGAATTCGCAGAGTAGGCCGATCCGAAGCAAGCAGAGCAGAAAGTTGAAAAAAGCACAATTAACAGGGAGAGGCAGTTTTATGGGAATGGAAATAGAAGCCGGAGTTGACATTAGCAGCGGGGTTACTTACCGGGCTAACAGGGCACCGTGCCGGATGTAACCCTGCGTTTAACGAGAACCCACCTCAGCTGAGATGCTCTTCGGGGCCATCACGCAGCCCACAGCATGCCGTAGCGGGGTCCCCTGCCTGCTGCGCTCTGGGGGCTCAGCCCACACACAGGGCCAACCCCGAGGGGGGCAGATAACGCCCAGCTCTTGGCCTTGCAGCGCTGCACCAAGAAGTCAGCCACTTCGGGAAGCGCAAGGTGTTTATTTTGCTCTCCACCGTGATGACCTGGGCGCGATCCAAACCCCTGGACCCGGTAAGCCGGGCCTCTGCCCCGGGGGAGCTTCCGGGGAGCGAGCGTCTGACACGTGGAGCACAGCCCACCCCGAGGGACCCCATGGCCTCCGCAGGGCGGTCTGGGCGGTGTGGTCCGGGGCGGAGCGTGTGGCTGAGGGCGTCCCGGGAGGGCTTCTATGACTCAGTTTCCTCAGTGGTCCGCGTTTGCGGTGCATCCTTCCTTTTCTCACGGGGAGCTGCAGGTACCGAACACATCTGCACTCCTTCCCCTCCTCTTGCCTCTCCATCTCTTGATCCCCTTCCCGTCGGAGAATGACCCATCTCCCTACTTCCTATGATGTTTTATCCTGCTCTTTATTTTAAGAGAAGCCACGTGATATGTAAGCTAATGTGTCTGATTTATTTCACTTGACGTTATGGCCTCAAGGTGCAGCCAAGCACAAGGTCATGAGCTCAATTCTCGGTACAAAAGAAAAGAAAAGAAAGAAAAGAAAGGGAAAAAAGGATAGTGTTGCGGTGCATCCATTTTCCTACAAATGGACCAAGTTTTTCCTTCGCTACGGCAGAGTAGCGCCCCATCGTGTGTAAACAGCCTGCTTTCTTACCCGTGCATGTGCTGATGAATGCACAGACCACTTTCAAGATTCGCCTACTGCAAGTTGGGCTGCTATATACATGGGTGTGCTCGGATGCCTTTAGCTCTTTCTGGAAGATACCTAAGAAGGAGATACCGGGGTTGAATGAGATTTCTAGTTTTAGGGATTTGACGGGGTAGGGTTATTTTGACTTTTTGAGACAGGGTCTCACTATGTAGTCCAGGCTGGCCTCGAACTCTCAGCCATCCTCCTGCCTCAGCCTCCCAAGTGCTGTGATTACAGGCGTGTGCCACCACGCCCCGCTCTGGTTTTATTGTTTTTAAGAATCTCCATACTAGTTTTCCTAGTGGTTGTATTAGATTCCACCAAAGTGTAGAGGGGTTCCTTTTCCCCCACACATTCATCAACACTTGTTATTATTTGATTTCTTGATGACACCCATTCTTTTAAAGTAAGATCAAATCTCCGAGTTGCTTTGATTGGCATTTTTCTCTCACAGGCAGAGGTATGTGTTTGGTTTGGGTTTTTTAAAACAGGGTAATTACAATCTCACTTTAACTGACGCTGACCTGAAACTCACAGCAACCCTCCTGCCTCAGCCTCCTGAGCGCTGAGATTGAAGGCGTGTGCCACCACATCCGGCTATGGCCAGAGATACTGACCATTTCTCCACGCCTGTATCGGCCAGTCCTGCTCCTCCTTCTTAGGGAAGGTTCCAACAGAGCTGGAAAGCTCCTGTTCCCGGTGCCATCTTAGCCCTCCCAGGTCCTGGCACGCGTCTGTGGGCTGCTGGTGCGGACAAACCGCTACATAGATTGTGTAGCGCTCGCTGCCCTGCCACAGGAGGGCGCTGTGTCCAGGGCAGCCTCCGAGCCTCCTGCGGCGGGTCACGCCCTTCCCCCCATCCCCCGCGCCCTGCGTCCTCAGGTAGCCTTGCGCCGTGGGACCCCACGTGCACGACTCCCCCTGCGCAACGACACCCCACAAAGGACCACGAGTGGACGGTGATGGCTACTGCGCACGAGGGCCGTGAACAAAAACAAAATGAGGAAGGACCTGGGCACGCGGGCTCGACCGGGATCTCAGCGCTTGTGAGGCCGAGGCAGGAGGATGCCGCAAGTGTAGGCCAGCTCAGGCTACATAGTGACCTCAAGGCCAGCCCGCCCTACAGAGCAGCAGCTCGTCTCAAACAAACAAAGATCCCTCATCTCATTTACTTACAGGTAGACTAAGCAGATGGCTAGTACAGGAAAATGCAGATTATAGTCTGTGAAAATACGTAACTAAACAAAAGGACTCTGCGGGCGGGCGCGCTCCCTCAGTGCTCGGTCAGCCCAGGGGGCAGCGTGGAAGGGCAGCTGCTCTCTCCCCGGAGCCCGGCAGGGTCACTGCGCACCGGGCAGACAGGGCCGGGCCGAGCCGGCATCAGCAAGGCAGGGCTGGGAAGCCAGGGGCGCCCGGGGAGACCCGACTTGGGGACGGAATAAATTCTCCCGGCCCCTTGGCTGTGCTTTTCTGTTATCTGTAGCCCGGAGCAGCAGAGCGGATACAAAACTGCATACGAATTAGTTCCGACACAAAAGAAGGGTGACAATAATAGAATGTTTTCATCTGCAGTCATTTTTTTTTTCACCAGAGGATGAATATTTATTTCACTTTTAGGGGGTACTAGGGATCAAACTCATGACCTCATGCTTGCCAGGCAGGCACTTATGCTACTGAGTTAAATCCCCAGCCCCTGTAGTAATTTTAACAAGTGGGAGAATCTTAATACTTTCGTTTTTCTGTACCACCCACCTGGCTTCGTTTAGTTAGTTCCTTATTTACGTCTATTTTGATGGTACCAAGAATTGAGCCCAAGGCCTTTGCTTTACGCTGTATGTCTGGCCCACGTTAAAATTTTGAGACAGGGTCTCCCTGAGTCTCCGGGCGCCTCGGAGCTCCAGGCCAACCCCTGCGGGCTGTGCAGCCCCCAGGACCCCCGGCCCCTGCGCTGCCCCTTCTCTGCCTTGCAGGAGGACTCTGAGGTCCCGTTCACTGAAGAGGACTACCGAAGAAGGAAGAACCATCCGAATTTCCTGAACCACATAAATGCTGAAAAAACAGTCCTCAAATTTGGGAAGAACGTAAGTGTGACGTCACAGGACGTGGGGATAGAGAGGCTCGCGTAAGGCACATACGTGGGCTTGTACCTGACAGCCAGGGCGATAAATGGCTCACTGGTCCTCGAGGGCTGCTCCCGGCATCTCTCTGGCCAGATGTGGTGGCGCACGCCTGGAATCCCAGTTCTCAGGAGGCTGAGGCAGGAGGATTGCTGTAAGTTTGAGGCAAACCTGGGCTACTTGGCCTGAACTACATAGCAAGATCCCATCTCAATAAACCAAAGTAATAACAACAACAACAATAATGTAAAATAAAATTTTAAAGACCTCTGTGTTTAGTTTCCCAGAAACTTACACCCACAGATCATTGAGCTGCAGTCTCACCCCTCAGCAGACTCTCCTGAGGGGTCCTGGTGCAGGTTCCGGTCCCGCCCACCACGCAAGGTCCCGGCTCAGCCTAGGGCTCTGTGCATCCCTGAAACTGTCCTGGGAAGGAGAGGGCCCCATTTTCTCTCTTCCCTGGAAAGCGCATACCAACCTCATTCTAAATCAGGGCGCCAGGGCCAGGGATTTAGCTCAGTGGCATAAGAACCTGCCTGGTGAGTGTGCAGTCATGAGTTCAATCCCCAGTGGCACAAAAATAAAATAAAATGAAATAAAATAAAACTTATAAAATTAAACTGATTAAATCAGGGCACCGAGGCCTGGAGAGCTGGGGGCAGCTGGGGTCGCGCGGTGGCTTCCCGGGCTCGGCCTGGGCCACTCGGGACAGTGACAGTGCTGGCCACACCCCCAC
This sequence comes from Hydrochoerus hydrochaeris, assembly GCA_004027455.1. Lineage (NCBI taxonomy): Eukaryota > Metazoa > Chordata > Mammalia > Rodentia > Hydrochaeridae > Hydrochoerus > Hydrochoerus hydrochaeris. The sequence goes on along the minus strand of PVLA01002329.1, from coordinate 159,068 downwards.
TGCCCCAGGCAAGGCGGGCACTGCGGGAAAGAGGCTCAGCCGCCTTCCCACCGCTGCGTCCTCGCCGGCTCCCCGGGCTCAGGGCTCGAACCGCCGTCCGCACTCCCCGGTTGTTAGGGCGCAGCAGAGCCGATAAGCTAATGCGGATGAGCAGAGCTCATTGGCATCCTGGCCCGGCGCACTGGTCCTTTTGACCAGTTTTGTCTTTCTCTTTTGGCAAACAGATGACGGGAATTTCCTTGATCATGAATTAGTAAAGCTGAGAAAACACCGAAGGCTCGCATTGGTGTGTGCCTAGCAATGTTTTGTCTGTCGTGCATCATGTAACTCTCTGGGACCTAATGAATAATTTTTAAAATTCTATGCAGCACAGGCCGAGGTGGCGCACACCTATAATCCCAGCCCTCGGGAGGCTGAGGCAGGAAGATTGCTGATAGCTCGAGGCAGGCTGGGCTCCATAGTGAGTTCAGGCCAGGCTGAACTGCAAGCACCTTGTCTTAAAAAAAAAATCTGTGAAATATGTACTACTAGCACCACCCCCATTTTGCCCATATAGACCTTATGTAGAGCCCCAAAACTTGCAAAGATCGCAGTAACGGAAGATCAACCCCAAGCAGTGCACGCATAGCTCTCCGGTGACACCTGGTGGCCAGTAGGGATATCACAACAGGAACTTTGGCCCCTCAAATACTGTCATAGGGCCTGTGAAATACCAGTGCAAACACAGCACAGCACTGTGAATATAAAATAATCGAAGAAAAAAAGAGAATTAGGAATTCTAGGTCCTTGTCCATCCATTAATTTGCCACCTCATCCAAGTCACTAAACACTGGGGTGATGTCTGGGACCTACCCCAGGGACCACAGCTCCCAACAGTGCTCTACTGCTGAGAGACGCCCAGGCCACAACTTTTGGAATTAAAACAGATAAAGGGACTAAATTAGACAGCCTAAATGTCTTCCTGTTTAGAATTCAATAATTATATTATTTTGTTAAAATTCTTGATTTGGGGCCGGGGATTTAGCTCAGTGGCTTAAGCGCCTGCCTGACAAGCACAAGGTAGTGAGTTCGATCCCCGGTACAAAAAAAAAAAAAAAAAATTATTGATTTGTTGAAGCTGGATATGATGGTGCACACCTATAATCCCAGCACCCTCAATAGGCTGAGGCAGAAGGATTTCTTCGAGTTTGAGGCCAGTGTAGACTACTCTACTTGCAAGATCCTGTCTCAAAAAGTAAATAAGTGAATAAATAAGACAACATTTCTCCATTTTAGATTATCCTTCACTTGAATTTTTTATATGTGTGATCATATATTTTCAACCAGTGAATTAGACATATTCAACAAATCATGATTTTGGGGAGACAGGGTCTCACTGTGTAGTTCAGGCTGGTCTTGAACTCACTATATATAGCCCAGGCTTGCCTAGAACTGACAGAGAACCTCCTGCCTCAGCCTCACAAGTGCTGAGATGCAGGCATGTGCCACCACGCTATTGGAAACCCCAATATCGATTTCAGTCATCCAAGTATTATAATCCTCTTTCTAGTTTTCCTCACGATCCAAAAAGTTGTATTTGTAATCCCATTGAGATGTTACTGGAATCCCAGCAAGTTAATTCCAATCTGCCACCATCAATGCAACCCACAGTGAGAGTAAAAACATCAAGACAGATTCCAAGTTAAGGGCAGCCAAGGGGTCCTAAATCCAATCCCGGTGAGGACATGCGGACAAAGACCTTGATCCGAGGCCTCTCCCAGAATTTATCATCTAGTGAAGAAGTGGGGGGGGGGGGCTCAGGGATGAGTGATCATGAGGATTTTGGGCATTACCTGAGTAACTTGAGCTGGCTGGCCAGGTGCAAGATTGGCATCTCTGAATTTGCAGAGATAAAGATATGTAGAAGATCAATTTACATAATCCAATGTAGGTAACAATGGAATTGTTTGGGGGGGGCTATCCCTTCAGTTTTGAAATGCAAACTCTTGTGCCCTGGGGAGTCATAGTCTCTTTATCTTGAGGCTCCTACCCAGTTGACATTCCCGGAGCTATTTGCTCTAACATAGAGTGCTCAATCCTGTACATGTCTGTATTGTACGGCGAGCACTATGTGAGGAGGAAACATTATGTGAGGAAACAGGACTGTCTGTCGGCTATAGACATTGCATGTTAGCACCTCAGCTAGCCTTATTTGCAATGCTTAGAGCCAAATGAAGAGAGAAGGAAATATCCTAGCCAGCTTTTTACATATCAGTATAAGGAAATGAGTCTCCAAATAATTAAAGTCATGGTAATTGTTTTGGATTCAAAAGGAATCACTGGAGGTGTCTCCCACACCATGCCTTGCACAGTAGAGTAATTTTGATGCCCTTACAGTCTTTACATTATCTCTGTTCCACAGGACCTAACTCATAAGGCTAGGTTTGTGCATGATGGCAGATTAGAATTGCAACTTTATGTATACATTTTATTCATAGGCTGTGTTGCTTACTTTTCTCTCCTTGCTGAGACAAAATACCCAGCACCCAAAGTTAAGGAAGGAAGGGTTTATTTAGCTCACAGTTTGTGGAGGTTTTAGTCTGTAATCAGCTGGCTCCAAGACAGGTTGGTATGGTGAGGGGCAACAGTTCATGGCAGCGGAAAAGAGCAAAAGCAGCAAGAGCTAAAGGGGAGGAATGCGCAGGAAGACTCTTTCTGTCCCTAATACTGTATGTAGGCCACACCCACTGGGTGCAGCACTCACACCCACAATCCCAGCATTGGACCATGAGTCATTCACAAACCCTAGAAGCCCACCTCCATGACTGTGTGAGGCTTTGGGGGAACATCCAGACACAGGCCATAACATATGCTATCTGGAGTCATTTTGTGCTATTCCACAGGCATTTACCTCCTTACAAGCAAGTACAGAATAGCTATTGAAAGGCATAGTAAAAATATAACCCTGATTAGACTAAAATATTCAACATAGGCATCCCCAGCTTTGCATTCTTTGATGACGTTAGCTCATTAAAGAAAAATATGCCATGTAGGGTGGCACATCCCTGTAGTCCCAGTGCTCCGGAGGCTGAAGCAGGAGGATTGCTGTGAGTTCGAGTCAAGCCTGAGGTGCAAAGTGAGTTCAAGTCCAGCCTGAACTGCATAGTGAGATCCTGTCTCAAAAAAGGAAAAACAGACGTCTTCCCCAGAACGTGATGTGCATGGCCCCAAAAACATTCAGATGCCGGCTGTGGTTTCACCAAAATCTGCAGGACAGCTGGTCATTGCCTCCTCTTCCTGCCTGGTGGTGTGTAGCTCCTCACTGCCCATGATGGTCACCGGAAGTCTCGTACAGAAGCTCCCTGGCTGGGGGCCCAGTCCTCTGCACAGTCACCCTCACGCCCTCTGTTCGCCTTCTCTTCAAGGTCACTGGCCCCAGGCTGAGGACCCTGCGGGGGCAGCATCCCAGCTCTGGACACAAGCGGGATACGCATGCACCCCCCACAACCCCAGCCATGGTCAGCAGCTTTGTTCCCTGGAGCTCATCAAAGTCCTAGTTTCAGCTCAGAAAGTTCCAGAAAGGAAAGGAAGGAATTCAGAATGTCCCATGTCAAACCATTCATGATTGAAATTGTTTCACTGGAACCAGTTTCCTCCTTAACTATTATATCACAGATGAGTGACTCCCCAGGCCCTCAAGTAAAATCCTTTTTTTTTTTTTTTTTGGTACTGAGAATCGAACTCAGGACCTTGTACTTGCCAGGCAGGTGCTGTGCCACTGAGCCCCATCCCTGGACCTTCCTCCTCTTCTTTTGTGGCCTCCAGCCCACCGCCCTATTTCTCAGCCACACCCTCCCACCTGACCCCTGCCTAAAACCTCAGCTTCCTTCCTGCAAAGCCATGGCACGCTCTTTGGGTGGACTTGTGTGGACCTGCGGGATTTGAGCCATAGGCTCTTAAACTCCTTCGGGAACCTTCTCTAGTCACTTTGCCAGGAATAGCCAGGAAGAGCCAGGGAACTGGGTTGTTTTGCTCACTTAGCCACTGGCCCGGATGTAGGGGAACGTGGACCAGTTGCAGTGTGCATTGAGCAGCTTTCTGTGGTCACAACAAGATGTCTGAGCTCATAAATGTATCAAGAAGAAAGTGTTTCAGAGGTTTCAGGCCATGGAGATGGGCACAGTACATTTCAGTGGGAGCATGCGGCCCACAATGGCCCAGTGAGCCAGAGAGGAGGAGAGACGGGGTCTCAAGATCCTCTGCGAGGGATACCCCCAGGTACCCAAGGCCCTCGCACCAGGCCCCAGCCATTACCAGTGAAGGACCAAGCCTGTAACACATGGACTCGGGGGACCATCGGATCCAAACGATGGCACCATGGCACAGTCTCTCCTCCAGAACCTCACTCTGCGACCCAGATTCTCCCACCCCGAGGCACTTCCTGTGTCTCCTCCCCTCCTTCCATTCCAGGCACCTCACCCTCCCTCCAAAAGTCTAATGACGATGAGGGTGGCATTAACAATCCCAGGGCAGGAGGCTTCGAGGACAGCTCAGTGGATTCAATCCCCAGCACCACAAAGCAAACAAAGAAGTAAAACAGAACAATGAAATCCTGTAGCACCAAGTACGAGGACTCAGCGGGTGATAGATATGATCACACAGTCGCTCCGAAGCCCTCCTTAGGACAGAGCCAAGTCCCAGCCTGTCCCACCGCTGGACATCACATCAGCAATCCAGACACACACAGCACGCCTGCCGTTTCGCAACGCTCTCCAAGTTTCTCTGTTTTGTTTAATTTTGTTTTGTGTCTTGTTTTTTCTGTTTTCAAGATGGTGTCTTGCTTGCTTTGTTGCCCAAGCTGGCCCCTCACCAGTGAATCTTCCCGTCTCAGCCTCCTGAGTAGCTGGCACCACAAGTGCTCTCACCACGCCAGGCCAAGCCATTCGCAGGCCGCCTGGTTAGTGGCGCACGTGGGGAAGGCAGGCAGGAGGGTGAATCAGCCCGCAGGTAGCTCTGAGCATCGTCTCCACTGTGAACTTTCCGACATTCCACCGAGGACGTCCCCCCCCACCCTGGTGGCCCAGAGTCCTGATGATGGTGAAAGACAGATAAATAGCAAGGCACAGTCTCCCGGCTCCTACACCATCCTGAGGACAGAGTAACCTTTCCACGTCTGCTGAAACCCCCCTCTTGGAGCCTGTTTCTGAGCTCACTTCATGTGTGTCTGTCACTGGGAAGGGCCTGTTTTTTGGTTTGGGGTGGGGTTTGGTTTGATTTTTTTTGAGTAGTGCAGGCTAGCCTTGGTCTCGGTGACCCTCCTGCCTCAGCCCAGCTAGTGCTGGGATTACCATGCTGGTCAGGCCCTGTTTATCACTGCTCTCCCTCCAAGCCAGGACAGAGTTTACAGGCGTTCCGTTTTCAACACATCACAAGTCTGACTGTAATTTCTTTAGTGTCCCGATTAACTTTCCAAGGCGGTCTAGGGCATTCCTGGGGAGACTCTGTCTGCCCCAAGCAACACCTGCTGTGTCCAAAAGAATTGATGAAACTCCCTCAGTGCTCCGAATAAGGACTGAAGTGATCTAGTTAAAGTGACTGAGAATCTGCTCCTCAGCCATTTTCTGTATTCTATCCAACAGGCCAAGATGTTTGCAACTTACGTAGTCGCAGCAGGACTTCAGTACGGCATGGAAGGAGGCATCTTACACACATTTTTTAAGGTACCACGCGCATTTCATGATGTGGATTTTGTTGTACATATTTTACAGGGTTAGGGGTGTAGCTTGTGGGAAGACCTCTTGTCTGGCATGTGTCCTAGCATAAAAAAAAAAAATCAGCTGGGTGTGGCCCTGTAATCCCAGCATTTGGGAGGCCGAGGCAGGAGGGTTGCCCCAGATTCATGGCAATCCTCCTGCCTCAGCCTCCAGAGTGCTGGACCACAAGCCTGGGCCACCACAGGCCACTTTGACTAAGTGTATTAATTGTCCATATGAATGGCATTCAGAGTGACACTTCCACATTTATATACGCATTTATATATAATATAGGATGAACTGGTCAAATCCACCCTTCCTGTATCCACCCTCTCCCCTCCTGTCACTGGGGGTCCAAGGGGGTCCCCCAAGAGGAGAAGGAGGCCTCCCTGCTCCAGAGTAGGTTCTTGACCTGTTGCAGAAAGAACTGCAGGACTGGTGGGTGAGAAGCACAGGCAGGCTTGTGAGCAGAAACAGATTGTTAGGCGCAGAAAGGAGCTTTGCGTTTGAGGGGTGAGGGGCCCTGGGGCTGGGGCTGGGGCTGGGGCTGGGGGACTCATGTGGCCTCAGGGGTCCCCTCCAGACGGGCGGATGCTTATTTACTCCTTTGAGCTCTTTATCAGGCCTCCAGGTGCGGCCTGCCCTGCGCTCCTCAGTGAGTGGGAGTAGAATCGGGCTCTGTGTGAAGGTGGGGGCACCGCGCTCCACCCGCGCAGTCCACGGACCCGTGTGGATTCTACCATCCCGGGAAGGATGGGGCCCCTTCTACAGGCTGACTGCGCCCTGAAGACTTAGGAGCTCAGAGTAGGAGCCTAGAAAGGAAATAAACAGGCCCTGGGGTGAGAAAGGCATTGCTGCCCCGGGTAGCTCTGATTGCACCCGGAGGCTGAAGTTTCCCGAAAGGCACGAATTTTTAAATCGCAATTTCCTGGAAACCTATCTCTGTTCCTGTCCCAGTTCTCTCCGAACCGCTACGAATCACTGCTCTACATTCAGATCGGCTTTGCTCAGCTCCCTTCCATGAAGCCGTGGGACTCTGTCTCCCATGTGGGATTGGGTCCCCACGTCCTGGGGACCGAGTCACAAGGCACCCGGAGATTTCTCCGCAGTGGCTGCGGTGTGAGCTGCACCCCTTCCGCCCACAGCTGAGATTAACACTGCTTTTCTTTCCTGTAGCTCGCCTGGCTGGGCGAGATCCCCGCCTTACCTGTCTTTGGAGATGGAACAAATGTAATTCCAACAATTCATGTTCTAGACCTGGCAGGGTAAGCATCTCCCAGAAATGTGACCTCTTGCGTGGTTCATTGATCTATCTGTATTTTTTTTTTTTTGAGACAAGGTCTCACTCTGTAGTTCAGGGTGGGCTTGAACTCACTATGTGACCCAGGCTCACCTTGAACTCTTAGCAATCCTCCTGCCTCAGCCTCCAAGGGCTGGGATTACAGAAACATGCCACTTGCTCTCACACATCTATCTGTAAACTGACCTTTATTGGGTATCTACTCAGGGCTAAGGCCCTTACACAGAGGGTCGTATTTATTCTTCCCAACAACCCTACGCAGAAGGTTCTAGTAGTACCATCATTATCTCCATCTTGCATGTGATTTAACAGCATTCACCTGAAAGCCCCACAGTTTCCTGCTTTTTGGTTTTATTTTCTCTGTGCTGGGGCTGGAGGTGGAACGCAAGGCCTCCGGCGTGCTAGGCAGCTGCTCTACCACTGAGCTACACCGCCAGCCCCCAAAGCCAAAGGCGAGACCCAGTCTATCTCTAAGAATTGTTGCCGCCAGAGCAACAATTCCAGGAAAGCGGAGCTTGGAATGAATGGAATTCAGGACACAACTTTCTCCTTTGCCCCAGTTGAGACCATGACGTCGCTCACCAGTTCAGATTCCAGAAACGAGACAGATAGGGGCCGGGAGAGCTGAAGCCCCCCTCCCCCTGCCATCTAGATAAAGCAACAGCCAGCCGGGTGCTTGCTGGGCTGCGAAGTTAGGGAGGGGACGAGGCTCTCCTATCTCACAGCACCACCTTCTAGCATTGGGCTCAGAGCAGTCTGGGGTCAGCCGGGGCCCATCAGTGCCCCGGAGCTTCAACGGTAAATGGCAAATCATCAGTGGTCACGGGAGTCCCGGGTCAGACACTGAGGTGAAGAGTAAACATCTGTTTTTCCAAAGGGCCTGAGATAGCTCGGGATCATCGTTCCGGTCCTGCCCGGCCAACATCCCTCCCTGCTCACACTGAGCCAGGGGCTGCAACGTCGCGGCTTCTGCCCAGGAGCCCAGGTTGCAGGGGTCCTGTGGGTTTGCACCCACGGAGTTGCCCAGCCCTGCTCACAGAGCACCCCAACCCTGACACCAGGCCACCGAGCCGCGTCCCTGTGCGCACCCGGGTCCGCAGCTCAGGTTCCTGGGGGCTTGGTTGCCCTACTTGCAGGTGCCTCCTTGGTTACTATTGTTTTTTAAGGGTGGATATTCTAAATTAAGTTTTGGACCACATCAAAAGTCAGTCTCCAGCCGGGCATGGTGGCGCACACCTGTAATGCCAGCACTCAGGAGGCTGAGGCAGGAGGATCGTTGAGTTCGAGACCAGCCTGGGCGACATAGTGAGCTCAAGGCCAGCCTGAACTGCATGGTGAGACCCTGTCTCAAAAAGACCAAAAAAAAAAAAAAAAAAGCAATGTTTTTCAGCTAACATTAACTGCAGGGACAAAGGGGCCAAAATATGTCCTGCTAATAACCTTTGGTGGTGCACGCTTGTAATCCCCACACTCGGGAGGCTGAGGCAGGAGGGTCTGCTGTGAGTTCCAGGTCAGCCCGGGCTACACAGGGAGACCCTGTCTCAAAAAACCCAAAATAAATAAATAAACTAAATGTGCCTATCTCTTTTTTTTTTTTTTTTGCAGAGATTTTACCTTTGGTTACCAGGTTTTAAAGATATAAAGAAGTCTTACAGTCTTAAAATGTGTAGCTTTAGTCCCAAACAGAGAAGTTAGTGAACAATTTTCCACTATGGAAAGATTCCGGTCCCTTTTTAGTAACATTTGTTTTTTCTTCCTATGGGCTTCTTTGAAAATTCAGATATTTAAGAAAGAAGCCAAAAGTTAACGTGTCCAGAGAAAATAACATAAAACAAACGTGGTAGCTGGGCCGAGGGTGCACGAGGCCCTGGTTTAACCCGGCACTACCCAAAATCAGCGGATTAAAATCTCCAAATGAAACTGCTCATGTCATTACTTCTTTCTTTTTCGGGACTGGGAAGTGACCTCAGAGCCACACCTCAGCCCCAAGCGAACCCCAGATGAGTGCGGTCAGCTTTAGTTTACTGACGGGGGAACCGAGGTGGGGGAGCCAGGCCTCTGTGGCAGGCCCATCCCCCTCAACTCCAGGTCTCCCCAGAATCCCTCAGCTTCTGTGCACCAGCCCTGGCTCCCAGCTGAGCCGCTCCAGTGTGGAAACTTGCTTCCTGCCCCGGAGTCTGGATTTCTGGCCTATACAGAGGGGCGGTGCTGGCCATGCCCTAGGCCTGTTGTGGCGAGGACCCAATGGGGTAACAACCTGGGGCCCTGGCCATCATCCGGGCCCAGAGCTAAGCACTCAGAGACGCTCATGGTCCCTGACTCTAAGCTGGGACCTCGGCACGGCCCGGTGCTGGGTGATATGTGTGACCCCAGCTTCTCAGAGTCAGTGACTCTCTTGGTGGGACACCTGCCACACCCCACCCCGCCCCTCTGAGCTCTGGCTCTCTTGCTGGGCAAGTGGTGCACAAGAAAGAAATCAGGGCAGGGGCCAGCGAGTAGCTCCCCAGCTTTCCCTGCCTCTCTGCTTCTCCAGCTGTCCCTCAGCCTGGTAATCAATTGGTCACTTCACTCCTCCTGTCCCTGACCTCACTGACAATTGAGATAGCATCAAAGCACCCAGCACCAGCGGGGAGGGGAGGCTGAGACAGGAGGCTGGCTTCGAGTTTCAAGCCAGCCTGGGCTATACCACAAGACTCTGTCACAAATGGATGGATGGATGGATGGATGGATGGATGGATGGACAGATGACAGATAGATACCAAACACCGATGCCTGCTGTGTGGGGCTGGATGGTGGGGAGTTAGTTCTAATCATCACCTCTCTTTTGCTGCTTTGCTGCCACGGTTACTTGGCCCGCTGCCCCTGCAGAGTGATACAAAACGTAATAGACCACGTGCCGAAGCACCACTACCTGGTCGCCGTGGACGACTCCGCTAATACCCTGGAAGACCTGGTCAAGGTACGGTGGCGGCTGTGGCCCTCAGGGATGGTGCCTCTTACACAGCTTTACCTCAAGACTGCAGTTAGGGAATGAGCTGTGCTCATAAAACCGGGGCACCCCACGGTAGGGGGTGCTGCAAACCCAGACTCTCAGCATGTGTAGCTTGCTCACTATGGCAGGTAGGGTGCTCCGACCTGCTGCCCTTTCTCCGGGACCCACCCGGAGAGGACAAGAAGGCCACTCCAGGGCCCGGGCAGCCCCTCAGTCTCTCAAGGGACAGGCTGGGGTCGAAAAACTCAGTGACTGTTTTAAGGGTTGTTTTTTAAATTACAGTAAAAGACCCATTGCTGTTAAAACCCCTCAAAACCCTCCCCCTGTCTCGTCCACGCGTGTCCCCTCTTCCTGGCACTTCCTGCAGCACCTCTGCAAGTGATCTGTCCAGAGAGTCTCTAGTTGCACGGTCATGGCTGCCTTAACGTCCTCAACTGATTCAAAACGTTGACCTTTCACGGCGATTTTGCCTTTGGGGAAGAGCCAGAAGTCACCTGGGGACCAGTCCCGTGACCAGGCACCGGGGCGTTTCCTCGAGCCCGCCTCGCTACCGGGCGGCGCTCAGCTGCAGCGCTCACCGTGTTTTTGATCACACCGCCTAAAGACCCTCGTGAAGGACGACTTCCAGAGCTGCTTCAGGAAATGGCAAGGATGACGGGATGGGTGAGCGGGCAGTGACAGGGTCACCAGAGGGATATTCGTAGCAGGGCATCTTTTTCTGTACGAAATCTGAAATGGCAAGCATTCGCTGTGTCTTTTGATCACACTGTGACATGAAAAGGTGTCTCCACACCGGGTCTCCTGGCTGCTCCCCGGACCCAGCTGAGACGGCCGCTCCTCCCAGGCCTTGCAGCCAGCAGTACGCCCAGCTCGGCCCTGCGCAGGGGCTCAGGCCGCTTCCTCGGCGCCCTCACCGTCCCCCGCCCCACTCGTGTCCACACTCCCAGAATGCCTTGCAGGTGCTGCAGCAAAATCCCACAGCAGCTGTGGGGGCTGGGAAGTCGCAGGCCAGCGCTTTGCGGGCTTGGTGACCAACGGAGGCCCCTTGGGACTTGGAAGTCCTGGCCTTCTCTGTCCTCTCACAAACCTCATTCATCAGGACTCCACCCTCAGAACCTCACCACCTCCCCACACCCCACTTCTGACAGCACCATGATGGGGGTGTCTGTCAGGATTTCAACAGAAGAATGGGGGGTCTCAAGCATTGAGATTGTCAACAGGCAAAATTACAAGTGTTTCACTCACCTAATTGACGTTTATTTTCATAGCATCCATTCAGGCAGCTTCCATCTAAAAATAGAAAGAGAGCCCCAAAGAGGACAGTAACACCCAGAAAAGGTGGCTCACACCTGTAATGGATCGCTGAGAGTTCAAGGCCAGCCTGAGCTGCGCAGTGAGACTCTGTCTCAACAAAAAAAATTTTTTAAATTAAATTAAATGCTAAAAAACATAAAAAGACCACGGGTCAGAGTGTCCCTGCCGCATGGCACACGTTCTGTGTGATCGTTATCTGTGTCTGGCTGTCTCCTCTTTCAAACCGGGAGCTCCTCAAGGGCAGAGACCAGGCCTTATTCATCTCTTTCCCAATGTATTTTGCAAACAAATCAGTGAGTGTCCTCAGCACACGGTCCTCTACTTTCCACACGCTGCAGTCTTTGCACTCAGAAGTATTCACATTGCTTCCAGAAGCTGTGTATAAAACTCTTAAAGATAAACCAAGTAACACCTCTATTTTTTCTTAACAGTTCATCAGTAAAAGTACCGGCCCTGGCAAAATCCAGACAGTACCCAAAGAAAACGCTTTCCTAATCAAGGAGTTAACCGTTAGTATACAAGGATTTTTTTTTTTAAGTCTTCCTAAATGTTGGTGAGTTTTGGGTCAGAAGGGCTGGCCTCCAACTCCATGCCCTGGGGTGATGCTGCTTCTCTTTCTCAGGCCTCAGTTTTCTTTTGTGAAAAACCCTCAGGAAATATATCCGAAAGCTGTCAAGGCTCTCTCGTCAATTCCTGGGGTGGGGGGGCCCCCACGCTGTCACTCGGTCCTGCAGATGGCAGAGCCTCTTGCAAATCACAGGTGCAGTGGGCTGTTTCTGAGGAACAGAACCGGCTAGATGGATTTGGGAGTCAGAGGAAATGTTTTCTGCTGTGCTTACTGGGGTGTGTGTGTGTGTGTGTGTGTGTGTGTGTGTGTGTGTGTGTTTTACTGGTACCAGAACCCAGCCCTTCACAATGAGCTCCAGCCCTGGCCCTTTTTTTTCCTTCTGTATGGTTTTGGGTTTTTTGTTTTGTTTTGTTTTGATACCAGCAATTGAACTCAAGACCTTGAGCTTGCCAGGCAGGTGCTGTGCTGTTGAGTTATATCCCCGGCCCTTGCTTTGTTTTTAAAACAGGGTCTCAATATGGGTCAGGCTGGCCTTGAACTCACTGTGTAATCCAGGTTGGCCTTGAACTTGGGGCAGCCCTCCTGCCTCAGCCTCCCAGAGGGCTGGGATTCCGGGTATGTGCCATCATGACAGGGCACGTGATGGCTTTTTCGGGGGGAGGGGATGCTGAACCATGGTCCTGCATTATTCAAAAAATAGGTGTTTTTAGAAAGGGCCAAGGGTGTAGCTCAGGGGTAGATGCCTGCCTGGCATGCCCAGCAAGCAGAAAAGGAAAGACAGAGAATATCCTGACAGGAGCGTTGCAAATCCTGACTCCCACCCTCGGTGAGCGGCCTTGCTTTCCCTGCTAACCGTAGTGCTCCTGGTCACTGCGGACTGTCAAAAGTAAACAGCAGTGACAAACCTGTCATCCCCCGCCCCCCCCCAGCAAGACAGCATTGACCACCTGCTGGTCAACCTGCGAATGGAGGCGCTCTTCGTGAAGGAGAACTTCAACATCCGGTGGGTGGCGCAGACTGGATTTGTGGAGAATGTGAGCAGCATCCTCAAGGAGTACAAGCAGAGCAGAGGGCTGCTGGTAACTGTTGCCACCTCACCTGCACCTCCGCCTCATGCCAAGTAAACACCACCCGCACATCACCTCACCGTGTGCTGTCACACTTCCCCCTCCCGACACTCAAACTCCCACCCCATTTTTCAAACTGGACAAATCTGTCCAGGTCTGATCATCTACACGTACCTTATGCTAACACTTGTCAGCCACATCTTAGAACTGTTTCAATAAGCCAGGTGCGGTGGCACGGGCCTGCCATCCCAGCATCTGGGAGGCTGAGGCAGGAGGATGATCTCAAGTCTGAGGCCAGCCTGGGCTGTGTAGTGAGTTCAAGGCCAGCCTGAGCCACATAGCAAGACCCTGTCTCAAAGAAAACAAAAGTTAGCATTGGTAATAACTGCTGTGCAAATTGAACAGGATAGTAAACTCAGGACGGATTGGCACTGTCACAGCATTACCCACATAAGCAAAATTACCCAGGTGCCCCCCTACCCGTGGGGAGACCCCAGGGAGAGGTCAAGGATGAGGTCAGAGAAGTCTGATTACTGCTTTGATCTCTCTACTGGCCAGCTGGTTTACTGGCCATTTTAATCAACACAACCTTTCAAAGCAAGTAGTCTTTTTAAAAAGTTAATGAATGAATAAAAATTGTACTTGTCATGTAAAAGCTAGGATGGCTTTTGAAGGGTTTATTGATATTTGAAGCATTGAGGATTGAGCCCAGGGCCTTGCTCGGCACTGAGATGTACCCCAGCCCTTTTTTATTTTTTATTTTTGGTTTGTTTTGAGACAAGGTCTCATTTAAGTTGCCCGGGTCAGGCAGGAACTTGCCATCCTCCTGCCTCAGCCTCCTGGCTGAGATTGCACATGTCTACCACCAGGCCCTCTGTTCACAACTGTTTTTGAAACACCTGCACGTCCTGACCTAGTTAAATTAGGGCGCGGATTGCTTCACATACTTTTCTTCCTTGTTGGCGGAAGGTAGGAATGGTAGAATTCTTCTGCACACGATCAGTTTTTTAAGGGTGATGTTCTCATCCTCACTTTACTGATGAGGGGACTGGCACGTGGAGGTGAAGCAGCTTCCGCAGGCTCCCAGCAGGCGGGGACACAGAGATGCGGGCACAGCGGGAACAGGGTCACCTAGCCGCAGTGGGTCCTCGCGGCCCCCCGAACCCAGACATAGGTGCAGCAGCGCCTGCAGGGTCTCCAGGGTGGCCCTCGGGCAAAGAGGGTCAGTCAGGCCACCTCTGTGCTGGCGATGGAAAGCGCACCCAGCTCCCTAAAGGCCAGGGCCACGCCGCTGTCCCCAGCCGCTCCCTAAAGGCCAGGGCACCTCCTTGTCCACAGCCTCAGTTTCCCTGCCTGTCAGCGGTGGTAGGAACAATGCTGGCCAACCTCGGGGCAAGATTATGAAATCTTTCAGCCCGCGGACACTCTGCCGATGGAAATCTTTTCCTTCTTTTGTCTTCCGGGCTCTGGCAATGCAAGCCCGGGCCAGCACACTGCACTGTCTCCAGCCCTTTCTATCTAACCTTGACACAGGCCCATCTCCCCAGGCTGGCCTCGAACTCACAATCCTCTTGCCTCAGCTTCTCAAGTGTATCACTGGTTATGAATGCCACAAATTTTATTTAACATTCAAGCAAGCACATTTTTAGCAGAAGCAGTAGTGTTTTTTAATGTGCTTTTTAAAAAAAAAATTGGTAAAAAAAATTAAATCAGCACTCAGCAGGCTGAGGCAGGAGGATCACCTTGAGGTGGAGGCCAGCCTGGGCTATATAACCAGACTCTGTCTCTCAGAAAACAAGGAGCGACAGACACAGAGAGACAGACACACATCAGCACCCCTGAAATAAACCTCTCTAGCTGCCCATCTGCTGCCCAGCACTCACAGGTCCTTTCCGCTCCCCTCGCAGCCCATCAAGATCTGCATTCTGGGGCCCCCCGCAGTGGGGAAGTCCAGCATCGCGGAGGAGCTGGCCCAGCACTACAAGCTGCACCACATCAAGATGAGGGACGTCATTACTGAGGCCATCGCAAAGCTGGTAACACTTGAACGGGGATTTTTATCTTGGAAAATTGCTTTTCTTAGTCTTGTAATAAGCAACTAATTTCACGTGTGTAAGACATTTGCTATTTTTATTGGACTCTGCCATCGACCTCCAGTTATGAACACACACAATCCCAGGGGCTTTCCTCTGCGGGACAGAACTATTTTTCGTGCCTTGCCCTGGACATGCAGTTGGCCTTCCTCAGATCGCATCCTGTCTTCTCTCTGTGAAATGTGTTTATTCCTGTTTGTGTGTTTTGAGACAGGGTCTCACCACACAGTTAGTTCAACTGGCTTTGAACTCACTGTGTAGCCCAGCTGGCCTCGAAGTCATGGAGATCTTCCTGTCTCAACCTCCTGAGTCCTGGGGCTACAGAGCAATGATTGTATTCTTGTGGTGTATTTCTCAGGGTATTATCAGCATGTTAACCGACTTTCATCATTTCACTGGAAACAGTTTGATCCTGGGGTATATGTCCATAACTGAATACTGGATTTTGGGGGTGCTGGGTATTGAGCTCACATCCTTACAGCATTGAGCTACCCCCTCAGCCTAAAAATGTCAATTTCTATAAAGTATGTTTCCTGCGAGAAGGGAACAACCTCGATCCTTAGTAAAGGGTCGATTCTTCAGCAGTCTGGGTATTAGCTCAGAAACATATTACTGTGAGAGCAGAGTGAGAAAACCTTGAGGTTTTCATCCACCTCTGCAGAAACACGCAGCCTGCAAACCGTATTGGGGTCCGAGCCCAGAGCTTTTGGACAGAGCTACATCCCCAGTGCTTTTTGACTTTCTGACCCAGTTTCGCTAAGTTGCCTGGGCTGGGCGGCCCTGGGACCTTCTTGCTTCAGCCTCCGAGGGTGCTGGGATTACAGGTGTGCACTGCCACATTCGGTCCCAAAACTTCTGCACATGACGGTCCCTCCGTCCCTTCTGGGCCTGGGAGAGAGACTTTTGCCAGGTGAGCAGCAGATGCCTTACAGGGGCGCTCCAATCTGAACCCCGTGGTCGGCAGGAGGCGATTGTGGCCCCGAAGGACAGAGAGGAGGAGGAAGGGGAGGAGGAAGAGGAGGAGGAGAACGTGGAGGACGCCCAGGAGCTGCTGGATGGCATCAAGGACAGCATGGAGCAGAATGCTGGTACCTCGGGGCAGGCGCGGAGGGCAGAGGGGGAGAGAAGGGACGAGGTCTCACTCTGTGGGTCCCCGAGTGCTAGGCTCACAGGGCGCTGGCCTGCACCCCATATCCTTGTTGACACTTTGGTGACCGCCTGGGGGGTGGGATGGGAAGGAACCTTTTAAATGTGAAGAAAGAGGGCCAGGAGTGGGGCGCACACCTGTAATCTCAGCACCCAGGAGGCTGAGGCAGGAAGGTTGCCTGAGTTCAAGACAAGCCTGGGCTACTCAGGGAGTTCAAGGCCAGCCGAACTGCATAGTGAGACCCCGTCTCAACAAAACAAGCAAAAATATTCTGATTCTGAAGGATCTGACCCAGTCCTGACCCTTGCTTTTGGGGGAAGGGAAAGCTTCAACAAGACTCCTCCTGGGGTTCAGAGGGGGGACCCAGGCAAGGCCACTGGGGTGGGGGCAGGGTTTGTAGCAGTGAATGAGCAGGGTCACAGGGCACTGGGGACAAAGGCTGACCCCCAGGTCCATGTGGAGGGCGTGTGAGTCAGAGACTCCCACACAGGTCTTCCGAGGACCCGGATGGTCAGAAGCCGACCCGAGGTGACCGCGTGACCGCGGGGCCCAGGAGCGCTGTCGCCGCCCCCTCAGTCGCGGTGCGGCTGTCGTCCTTGGCAGGAGGCCTTGTCCTTCCCCGGGCACAGACATCAGGCAGGATGTGGGGAGGGGCAGAGGCGTCTTGGGGGAGGAGAGGTTTTTAAAGTAACAAGCCAAGGCCTTCCAGACAGTTCCTGCTTCCTGTGGGTGGTTCATCCAGTCCCACTGAACTTTATTCACTTGTTTGTTTTGTTTTGTTTTTTATGAGACAGGATCTTACTGTGGAGTTCAGCTCTCACTACATAGTCTCAAACTCACAGCAACCCTCCTGCCTCAGCCTCCGGAGTGCCAGCATTACAGACGTGAGCCACTGTACCCGGCTCCCTTTAGGAAGATGCATTTTCCTAAATTTGTCAAAAGCTCTTCCCATTTATGTTTACCTAGCATAGAACTCGGACTTTGATTAGGTTGGAGCAAAACAAGACCTTTGCTCCCGCCATGGGGCCAAGTGCAGGGCACGGAGTGGGCGCGGCCGTGCTCACAGGGCTGCGTCTGAGTCCAGGCGCTGCGAAGAGGGCCGCAAGGTCCCATCCGCGTGCAGCGCCCCGTCCTGCCAGCGCAGCCTTTGGCCTGAAGGCTTTGTCCTGGGTTCTCTGCGCTCGTGCTCTGTCTTCCTGAAGCACCGAGGCGGTACACGGCCCAGCTGGGGGGTATCTCGTGGTCACTGGAGGAGCCTGCCTGTCTGTCCGCCTTTCTCTCTGTCCCGAGGTGCTCGGGGTTCTCTGCACTGGGCTCTCTCTTCCAATGCCCCCTCCCCCATCTTTTTTTTTTTTCTTCTTAAAACAGTCTCACTAAATTGCCCAAGCTGGGCTGCGACTTGCAATCCTCCTGCCTCAGCCTCCTGATTGCTGAGATTGTAGGTGTGAGCCACCATAGCCAGCTTGAGCTAGTCTTTCAATTGATCTGTGAGTTCAAAAATATAAAAGGAAAAAGGGTTTGTGAATGTACTAATCTCATACTATCCATGCTGTGCACTGATGTAAAATCTTGGCTTGTAACTATTTTTAAACCCTGTTGAAAAAGAATTTAGGAATATGAGTTAATATTAACATTTTAAATATCACTGGTATTTGAAAGATAGACTTAAAATTTTTATTTTGTTTCATTTTTCTTTTTTGAAATGGTCTGTCTCACTGTGTTATTCAGGCTGGTCTTAAACTCACTATGTACCCCAGGTTGGCCTCAAACTTGGCCCAATCCTCCTGCCTCAGCCTCCCCAGCACTGAGATTACATGTGTGCACCACCATGGGCAGCTATTTTGTTTTTCTGGTACCAGGGATCAAACTCACAAACTTGTGCTTGCCAGGCAGGTGCTTATGCCACTGAGTTAAACCCCCAGCCTGTGGCCAAGTTTTTTAAAAAATCATATTTTAAAGGTTTTCAGTAGGGCTGTGCTTTTTTTTTTTTTAGTAGAGAGAGTCCAGCCTTTATGGAAAACAGTGCGGAGGTTCCTGAAAGAATTAAAAATAGCCAGGTGGGTGGCAAATGACTGATCTCAGCCACTGAGGAGGCTGAGGTAGGAGGATCCCCAGTTAAAGACCAGCCTAGCAACATACTGAGACCCCATGACAAAAAAGGGGGGGAGGGAGGAGGGGGGAGGGGAAGAAGAAAAATAATAAGTTTAAAACAGAACTACCACCGCGCCCAGGAACTCCTCTGCGGGATATATAACAAGAGGAGACGAATCATCACCTCACAGTCCATGGTCATCCCCCAGTGTCCACAGCAGCCAAAACGTGGAAGTGACCTCCGTGTTCATCCGTGGGGAAGGATAAAGAAAATGTGGGATGTGTGTACACACTCACACACACTCACAGCAGAATATTACACCAGCCGTGGCCATGCACACCTGTCACCCCAGCTCTCAGAAAGCGCAGGCAGCATGTTTGAGCCTGACCTGGGCTCCAGTGTGATTTCAGGGCCAGCCTGAACTACACATCAAGATCTGTCTCAAAAAATAAAAAAAGGAGGAGGAAAAGGGGAAGGAGAAAGAAGAGAAGAAGAAAAAAAACCCCACAAACAATGGAATACTATTCAGTCATTAAAAAGGAGGCGGTCCCAAGCATTTTCCCAGCGTGGGTGGACCAGGAGAATGTTTTGATCAGTGAATAAGACAGACATGGAAAGACAAATGCGACCTGACACACTGCCATGTGGTGGGTATTTTTCTCTCAGTACCAGGAATCAAACTCAGGACCTTGCACTTGCCAGACAGATGCTTATCCTGCCGAGCTGTAACCCTGGCCTGTGGAAGGCATTTTCAAAAGAGGTCAAAGGCACAAGATTAGAGAATAAAACGGCAGTGACAGCAGTCGAGAAGGCGGAGGCAGGGCGCGGGCGGGTGATGTAGCTCAGAGGTGGGAAGCGGCAGGTGGGGAGGGAGAGTCTGCGGCTGTCCTGGGCGGCCAAGCGCCCTGACAATGACTTGCGTTATCGTCAGTCACCACGCAAACACCTCGTCTTGCACAGGAGCGGACCGACACATGGGCGGGATGTAAATGACCAGAAACCAACTCTCTGGGGCAGCCAGTGCCGGTGAAGAGGGGTTGCTGCCCACCCCAGGGTGCCGCACGGGTCACAGAGCTAGGAGGCACCTTCCCCTCAGCCTGTTGGGCACTCATCCATCCGTCCTCTCCAGCGCCTGGCTCCCCATGCCCTGGGTTCAAGGCTTCATTCTTCAGAGCCACCTAGAAAGGGATTCAAGCCCCAACGACCCAGCTGTTTGGGAAGCTGGTACTTCCTGTCTGACACCTGTGCTGTGATTTTCCCCAGCACGTGTTCATAAACGTGTGGATCTTGTCTCATAACAACACCACCACCAACAAAAACCGTGTTAGAGGAGGGCCCTGTGTGAAGCACATCTTGGCTGCTCTTGTCGCCAAAAGAGTAACTGCAATAACAGATGCATTTATCCCTTCAGTATAGTAACTGCCTTCTCAGCTACGTGTGTCCCATAGCGTCAAATGTACGAGGAGAATTTATTTTCTAAAAAACAGAGCAGGAGCAATAGCCGACCACACAACTCAACCTTGGCCAAAGGTCCTGGATTACCTCTAGGGAGGCCACCGTCTTCCAGAGAAAGTGCCTTGGGCGTGGCCCTTGTGTGCCCGCCTGTCACCTGTCGTCAGTTTACCAAGCACCCACGGAGGGGACCGTTCCCTGGGCCAGGGGCCTCCAGCCAAGCAGGTGTCCTGGTGCCTGAAATAAACCAAGCGATGTGTGACAGGGGACCTGCGTTTGACTTCTGATTACGCACCTTTGCCTCAACGAAAAATAAAACTAAAAATGAAAGGCGTAAATGAAAGCAGTCTGAGCATTTGTGTTTCCACATATTTCTTTGTTTGGTTTTAGTTCTTTGTACCACCCTCTGGGAAGTGATGTGAAGCCATCTGGAGGGGTCGCTTTATGCTAAATACCACCTTGGACCGTTTTTCTGTTTCAGCGATAATGTTTAAATTTCTGAATGATGTAATTATTATCTGAACCCTTTACTGCCTAATGATTTGTGACACAGAAAAGAGGAAGAAAGGAGAGGTGTTTTAATTAGATCGCTTTACTGGGATCAGGTGACGGAGACCCAAATCTCCGTGTTTCACGTCTCAGACTCCTTGGTCAGCGGTGTGAGGGCAGGCTGTGTGCTGGCTGTGACAGCCGCCGGACAGCGGTGACAGGAGGACAGATGGGTGTCAATGGCGCTGCACCGTGTCCTCACTCAGCCTCTCCCCCGAGCCATTCCAGGAACCGTCTAAGGGTCAAGGTCAGAAATGCCCAGTGGGGAGAGGGTGTGGGCTGGGGCCGGGCATGCTCTTTGAGAGGCAGCTCAAGTTTCATTTTATCTATGTCCGTATGTATTTGTATCAGTCACGTTTGCAGGACGTGGTGGCTGCAGTCTTTCAGGGGAGTTGGTGCGAGTCTGTAACTCATCTGAATTCCTTTTACTTCCCCTCCCGCCTCCCTCCTTCCCCATCCGTCTCTCCATCTCCTTCCGTGTTTGTTATTCAGGTCCAGAAAGTGTACTTTTTTTGTCTTTTTTGAGACAGGGTCTTGCCCTGCAGTTCGGGCTGACCTTGAGCGCACTTTGTAGCCCAGGCTGGTCTCGAACTTGGACCGATCCCTGCCTCAGCCTCCCGAGTGCTGTGATTACAGGCATGTGCCGCCAGACCCAAAGTTATCTACGGGACACCCAAATTGTTTTCCCATCACAGTTCCAGCGTCTGAACCCAGGCCCTTTGCACTGAGCCTCCTCCCTGCGCTGATCCAGCCTGGGTCCCAGTTCAGCCTGAGCTCACGTCTGCCACTGAGCCGCATATCCAGCCTGGGCACCTACTGTTAATCATCACGTATTAGCAACACGAATACCGTTGTTACCCAGGCCTGGGGTGCCCTGGACCCCTCATAGAGGTCCTAGATTCTTGTCCTGAACAAAGAACTGGACAGGTAAAGAGGTCACAGTGGCCAGGAGGTTAATAGCGGCCACCTTGTGCACTGACGTCAGAGCTGGCCGACTGTCCCATCAAACACCTGCTTGATTTCACGCCGGAAGAACCGAAGATGGCATTCTGATCGGCTCTGGGGACAGGGCTTGCCAGAGCATGCCCTGGATGTCTGTGATTGACAGAGCACGCCCACTGGCCGGCTGGCCACACCCTCCTTTCCTGCCTCACTGTTTTGATTCTCACACCAGTCAGTAACCCGCAGGCAGTCTGCGCGCTGGGTCACCTCCTTGCTCCCCAGCCTCACCCCAAAGCTGTCCTTGTCATTCAGACGGAAGCCCGCGCTCCTGTTCCTCCCGGACCAGTCCTTGGATTCTCCTCTAACACAGCTAGAACTCAAGTGTCACGTTCAAAACACGGAAATACCGTGCAAAATAAAGGGCTTTCAGTAACACCTGTGGCTGCATCTCAGTTTTTGCGATGTTTAGTACTTAAACATTTTATGTACAGTGTTCCTGAGTGACATCTTTTTTCTTTGCATCAGGGGAGCTAGAAGATCAATATATAATCCGATTTGTGAAAGAAAAGCTAAAATCCATACCTTGTAGGAATCAAGGTTATATCTTGGATGGATTCCCAAAGACCTATGATCAAGCGAAAGACCTGTTCAATCGTAAGTGTGAATGTTCATTGTGCTTTGATTGTATGTAAGTTAGTTTTATTATCCAGAGAGTTTTATTATCCAGTTAGTTTTATTATCTAGATAGTTGTTCAATTAAATAAGTGAAATGTTGGAGATAATTTTTGCATCTTCACTAATCTTTATTGGGTCCATAAATTTAAATTTCTATTTTATTTATTTATTTCTTTTGGTACTGGGGATTGAGCTCACGACCTCACGCTTACCAAGCAGATGCTTATGCCACTGAGCTAAATCCCCAGCCCTATAAATTTTCATTTTATTCATTTTTTAGTCTTTTTGAGACAGGGTCTCGCTGTGCAGTTCAGGCTGAACTTCAGCTCACTTTGTAGCCCAGGATGGCCTTGAACTTGCAATGGTCCTCCTGCCTCAGCATCGCAAATTCTGGGATTACAAGTGTGTGCCACCACACCTGGCTTGGTTTAATTTTATTTTGTCATATCCTGAACACATCATGAGAGCTACCTTCTTAAACTTTGTTTTTTTATTTTTGTTTGTTTGTTTGTTTAAGACAGGGTCTCACTATGTAGTTCTGTAGCTTAGGCTGGCCTCAAACTCCTGGCAATCCTCCCACCTCAGCCTCCCAAGTGTTGGACCTATAAGCATGCACCACCATGCCTGGCTCAGCTTCTTGAAATTTTAAGTACACAACACATTATTGTTGAGTGTTGTTCAGCTCTCTAAAGTGCATTCCTCTTGCTGGACTAAAGGTCCATGCCCACTGATTCATAAATGTCCTTTGCCGTGTATCCCAGCCCCCAGGAAACCACAACTCCTCTTCCCTTCTATGAGCCTGACTGTGTAAGATGCCTCCTCCCAGTGGACTCGTGCCGTGCTTGTCCTGTGACTGGCTTAGTTCACAACAGATTGTTCTCGAGGTTCGTCCACGCTGTGCAGTGTGGCAGGGCTCCCCTGTTAAGGCTGAACACCGTGGCGCACTGCTGTTTGATTTACTTGGTATTGTGGGGCTGGGGATTGACAGCAGGCTCTGCATACTGAGCCACATCCCCCGGCCCTTTCGTGTTTTTATTCTGAGATGGGGCCCTGCCAGTTTGCTAAGCTGTAAACTTTCAATTCTCCTGCTTCAGTCTCACAGAGCTCTGGGATTACCTGTTTCATTCTAAAGAAGATTTGTGTTTCCTTTATCTGTCCCCATGTCAGTGGGCATGGAGGATACGAGACGATTTCTGAACTGCGTGTCTTATTTATTGCCAGTTTTCTTTAGTGATGGCTAGTTAGGACACAGTATTTAAACTTTACTGTGACAAACATATTAATAAATACAAGTATTTATATTTTGTTTTACTAGAGGAAGATGAAGAGGAGGAAGATGAAATCAGAGGCAAAACATTTCGTGTTGATACATTAATTTTACCTGGTAAGGCTTCAGATTTTTTAAAGTAGTGCTATTCAGTATGTCTTTTTCTTCTCTCTCTCTGTCTCTCTCTGTCTCTGTCTGTCTGTCTGTCTGTCTGTCTGTCTGTCTCTCTCTCTCTCTCTCTCTCTGTCGTCTCTATTTATTTTGGTTCTGGGGATCAAACTCACAACCTCACACTTGCCAGGCAGGCGCTGTGCTGCTGAGCTATATCCCCGGCCTCCTCTTCCTCCTCCTCTTCCTCCTCCTCTTCTTCCTCCTCTTCCTCCTCCTCTTCCTCCTTTTTCTTCCTCTTCTTCCTCCTCTTTTTTTTTCCAAATCCATTTTATTTCAAAGAGGAAAAAAAAAGAAGAAAACAAACTAGAAAAAAAATTTCAAACCATGTCAATCAGAGGGCAGCAATGGTACACACATTACACACTGTCTTCCTCCTGCTCCATCTTCTCCTCCTCCTCCTTCTTCTATTCCTCTTCCTCTTCTTTTGTTTTTCCTTGTAGTACTAAAATTGAACCCAGGAGGTTTTTATTTTTTGAGACATGGCCTTACTAAAGCGCTCAGGCTGGCCTCGAACTTGTGGTGATCCTCCTGCCTTAGCCTCCCGTGTGCTGGGATTACAGGCGTGTGCCACCGCACCCTGCATTTATTTCTCCTATTTTCTGATGAAGGGGGCACAGCACACCAGGCGGGGCCTTGTGGGGGGCACAGTGTGGCCAGGAGGCAGAGGCAGGAGGGAGGGGACACCTAGGCCACGGCCCTCGCCAGGGTCCCCATGGGAAAGTGAGGCAGGCCGTGGCCACCACCCCGGTTCTGAGGGCCCCTTGGAGGGGCCGTTTGCAGTAGTGCATGGTGCCAGCCAGCGCTCAGGTGAGCTGTAGCGGCAGCCCGATGTGTCACCAGCACTGGCTCTGCTCCTCCCCAGAATTTGTCTGTGGTCTGGACGCCTCGGATGAGTTTCTGAAGGAGCGGGTGATAAACCTCCCGGAGAGCGTCGTGGCTGGAACCCACTACACCCAGGACCACTTCCTCCGGGTGCTGAGCAACTACCGGGACATGAACACGGAAGACGAGACCGTCTACAACTACTTTGATGAGATCGAAATCCACCCCATACACATCGGTAGGACAGGAACTGGGGACCCAGGAGCCTCAGCGGGCCCCGTGCACGTCCAGCGGGGACTGCGGTGCTGGTGAGGGGAGGCAGAGCCAGGGAAGCCACAGGATGGAAGGGACATTCCCCTGCTGCCACTTTACCTGGGAACAGCTTCTGGGGAGGAAGCTGCTCCTGCTCCAAACCTGGGGGTAGACGGTGGTACAGAAGGCCACGTTGGCATCATTTATTTTATTTTATTTAGATTTTTTGAGACAGGGTCTTGCTCTGTAGTTCAGGCTGGCCTTGAACTCGCTGCAGAGCCCAGGCTGGCCTCAAATTCGCAGTGACTCCCATGCCTCAGCCTCCCAAGTGCTGGGATTACATCCATACACCACTGCGCCCAACCTTGAAAGAAATGCGTGGGCTTGCCCGAGGCTTCTGCCCAGTGCATCGCTGCGTGGTCCATGTGCCACCACCAGCCCTTCATGAATGAGGACTGAACCAGGGTCTTTGCGCTGAGCCGTGTCTCCAGCCCTTTAATATTTTTCTCTTTTGAGACAGGCTCTCAGTGGGTTCCTAAGCTGCCCAGGGGGTTCAGACTTGCAGTCCTTCTGCCTCTGTCTCCCAGTACCTGCCGGTGTGCCCAGCTACCCGGGTGTTCACAGACCTCTGTTAGCCTTCAAACTGGTCAGCTCACCCTGCTGCTACCCAGAAAAGCGAATAGCATTTCATCCCTTCCTCCCGGTGCTTTGTAAACATGTAACTCCTGCTAGTGCTCCGTGCCACTGGGGAAACATGGCCTGGCTCTGGCCTCCCCGTCCTCATTCCTGGCTCCACACAGGGCTTCAGAGACCCTTCCGCTCCCCCAGCCTGCTGGATGCTGGGGCTTCTCACCTGGCCTTCTGGATCTGACAGTCCTTCTGCTCCAGGCGTAGGGAGAAGCCAGAGGCCCCCAGCCCAGTGGTCACTGCTGGGCCAGGCAGAGGAGGCAGTGTCTGGACACAGCCCGAGGAGGGACAGTTAAGGGCAGAGGCCGCCACAGGCCACAGAGCTCACTCCAGTTCCAGCTGCCTCAGTTTTCCCGTCTGTGAGGGTCACGGCAAAGGTCATTACAAAGCCTGGACAGGAAAGACGCCAAGTGCCCGGTACACGCTTTGGGGCACCAGATGATGCACTATCAGGAAACAGAAAGCCGGGCGCGGTGGTACACGCCTGTAATTCTATCACCTGGAGAGGCTGAGGCAGGAGGGTAGCCAGGGGCTTGAGGCTGGCCTGAACCTAGTGAGACCCTGTCTCAAAAAAACAAGAAGAAAGGAAAGTGGGTGGGAGAGGAAGACACAAATGGGAAAATATCTCCTCTGTTATGCCCTCGGCAGTGCTGGGTTCTGTCCTCATCTGGAGGACAGTCTGGGTGCTGGGCACGCATTCCTACATAAAAGCCAGGGGTTCTTCGCCTGCTAATATGGAAATTAGTTTACACTCTTTAACTATAGAACTAGGAAAAAAGGGTGAATTTCAGAAAACAGTCACTGTCATCTTTTCAGTCAAAGCTCCCAAAAATTGTTTATAAAAGTGTCAGGAAAGCTTAGAGGGAGAAACACTGAGAAAACAGAAATGACAGGGAAGGGTGAGTGCGCAGCCAGCCCAGCCCACCTGGTTCAGTGCTGGGCACGACCAGTCGTTAAAGCAGTGGGAAAGTGGACCGGTGTTCACTAGGAAGATGACACAGGTCTGGCCACAAGCAGGTCTGCGCCAGGGCCTGGGCCTTCTCTTTGTATACCTGGATATCTGTCTGTCTTTCTGCGGCTCTCGTCTCTTTTTCTCTGTCTCTCTCTGCCTCCCTTTCTGCATGTCTGTCTGTCTCTGTCTGTGTCTCTCTCTGCCCTACATGGAGGACTGAGGCCACCGCCACCCCATCCTGGAGTTTCCAAGTCACCCTGAGGGTCAGGCTGGGAGCAGGACTTGGTTTTCCGGGTCCCAGTCCCACGTCCCCAGCAGGGCACCACCCATGGCAAGGTTAGGTGCCTGCCCCAGTCAGCAGTGCCTGGGGGCAGGAGTGCTGGGGACATTGTTCCGGGAGCCCATTCCCCCCAGAGAGAGCCTTCTCAAAAACATTTCAGGGCATGTAGTGACCCCAGAGCTGTCCTTACTCAGAGGAACCAAGGAGAGATACACCTAAACTCATCAGAGGTCAGACAATCAAGAGGGGACCAGGGTGGCTCTTTTGTTTCTGTGTGCGTGTTTCACTTCTTGAAGCCCTCGCCTGTGCCCGTAACTAATACATGGCCCTGCAGGGTCACCCAGACCGAGAGAGGCACATCTGTGGCTGCGGGCGAGGGTGGGGCAAGCAGTGACCCACAGAAGGTTCTGGAGGGATTAGTGCCAAAATGTGTCCACTGCACACCATTTTCTTGGGACCCCTTCTGGAAAAACCCAAGACAATGTGTAGAATTTAGTGCCTCATTGCCCTTATGGGGAACTCACTGTCTAATAAGCCTTTCTCCTCCTCCTCCTGCTCTTCCTCTTCCTGTTCTTTCTCTGTGTTTCTCTTTAGTCTTGATGTTAACGTTAGTCATGTACCACTCAGGAGGCTGAGGCAGGAGGATCGTTGGGAGTTTGAGACCAGCCTGGGCTACAAAGTGAGCCCAAGTCCAGCATGAACTGCATAGTGAGAGCCTGTCTCAAAAAGAGAAAAAGAAAAAAAAAAAACATTAGTCATGTATTCTGGGGTGTCGGGCTTGTGTCTGGTGGTCTCCCCAAAGCCTCATGCCCTCCAAGGTAGGGCTTGTGGAAGAGGATGGGACTGTGGGGCAGGACAGCCAGCTTGGTGTTAGGAGGTGGGGCCTGGCTGGAAGACACAGGTCACAGAAGACCCGGCCTGGAAGGGTTTCTCTCCCTTCCCAGATCCCTTGTGCTTGGCTTCCTGCCCTCTATGCTATGAGCAGCTGCCCTCTGCCGTGCCCCTGCGCCGTGCCATTCTGCCCTGGAGCCAGCTCACTGCAGACTGAAATAGGAACCCAAACAAACATCTCCTTCCTTAAACTGCGGGTATTGCATCTCTGCCGTGAGAAAGTGACTA
This sequence comes from Hydrochoerus hydrochaeris, assembly GCA_004027455.1. NCBI lineage: Eukaryota > Metazoa > Chordata > Mammalia > Rodentia > Hydrochaeridae > Hydrochoerus > Hydrochoerus hydrochaeris. Next base: position 131,595 of record PVLA01002329.1, on the reverse strand, counting down.
AGACACAGAGTCCGGATTTTTTTCACATCCAAGAAGGCTGAGTGACATGGTTAATTTATTATGAATTGAAAATCTATCCTAGGGTCACTGACTTTCAGAAACAAAAGTTAGAGTTTCCACGTCATTCTTACTGGTTTCCCACATACACAGAACTTCCTTCTGTGGAAACTTCTGGAAGAAGTGTCCTAGCCTTGGCTTAAACATTTTCAGCTCACTACTTTTGAAGTGGTCTGGGCTATTCAGCTTCCTGTGACCGTGACAAAAAAAACCTGAGTTGACCAACTTACAAAGAATCTCTTAGAGTGTTCCCCAGCAGGTGTGAGGACCTGGGTCCAATCCCCAGCACCCCCAAAGATTAAACAATAGAGGTTTTATTTTGGCTCACAGTTAAGGAGGGTTCAGTCCATGTGGTGTTGGCATTTGTTTGGACCTGTGCTGACGGAATCCACGCATCAGATCATAACTGTTCATCTCGCAGCCAGGAAGTAAATGAAGATCTGCAGTCAGTCACTTCAAGGGCACAGTGCCCCTGACCAAAGGACCTTCCACCAGGCTCCTCCTCTTAAAGATTCCACCACCTTCCAGTACACCCCCACACACACACCCTGGGACCAAGCCTTAACACACAGGCCTTTGGAGACATCCTGGATCCAAACTATGGCAGTCAGCTCCCCCACCATTTACTCACTCCACAGCAATTATTAGAGGTCGCGACCCAAGCACAGTCCTCCCACCTGTGACTTTCAGATTCGTGTAATATTTGCTCATGAGAAAAGGAATCCTGAAGTGTGCTGCCAACTAGAGAAGGAAACCTTAGTGTGGCCACTGACGTCATTTACTGTCACAAAGGTACACTAACAAACATATTCCCAGTTGCTGGCAGGCTGGCATCTAAGTATGCGGCGATCCCCTCTCTCTTGGGATTCACAGATGTAGGGAAACTTGAAGATGCCCAGAACAGACTTGCTATCAAACAGCTCATCAAAGAGATTGGGGAGCCTCGGAATTACGGTCTAAGCGATGAGGAGAAGGCAGAGCTGGAGCTGAAAGCTGCAGAGGCATGGCTGGCCAAGAAGGCCGAGGAAGAGGCGGAGCAGGAGCAGAAGGAGGCTGCAGAGACCGCCGAGAGGATGGCTCGCTGGGAGGAGTGGGTGAGTGCCGGAGTGGCTGTGGGGAGGGGAGGCTGGTGGAGCCCCGCCAGCTGCCTGCCCCGGCCCACTGTAAGAGTGGACGCAGAAATGCCCATGGCAAGGTTGTTGGTTTGTTTGGATGGTTGTTAGGTTTTCTGCCATGTGTAGCATTTTTAAAAAATCATCCATGGTCTATGCCCAGCATTAATAATAGTATAATTTAAAAAACTACCGCCCATGAGTGGTATTAACACACATCGTATAAATTTATAGCATTCTGTGTGCTGGATTGTGATTGGCGTGTCTTCCTCCATTTATTTAAACACCACAGCCCCGCTCATCCCATCTCCCTTGTTTCCCAGATCACCATGTGTAGGAAGTGACTCTGCTCCCCAGAACAGTCCTCACTTGTGTCCACAGCTCTCCATCTCTCTGGACCAGGGTCAGTGTTTCTTACCAGAAATATGCAAGAGCGTAGGCGTGGTGGCGGGCTCCTGCAGTCCGGGCACCCAGGAGGCCGAGTGAGGCAGGAGGATGTGGCTACATCGTGAGACCCTGTCTCCAAAACCCCAGAAACAAATACAGAACGATGCAACACCCTCCTGCTGCAGTCGCCAGCTCTGCCCCTGTCCATCTCCAACCTCCCCCCGTCCCCATGCTGCTGCCAGGGAATCTTTCTAAGAGGTGGATTCACCAGGGCCTTCTCTTTCTAAAACTCTTCCCATGTCATGCGGCTCCCTTAGAGAAAAGTCCGCCTTCCTTGCTGTGGCTCAGGGGCTCCTGTGTGACCCGGCTGCTTCTAAGAGCTCTGCACCTTAAACAGTATTCTGTCTCACCCCACCCACGCGGTTCACTTCCCTCTCTACTTCATATCTCTTTTTTCCAGACAGAGTCTTGCCATACAGTTCATGGTGATCCCCTTGGCTCTGCCTCCCGAGAGCTAGGGTTACAGGTGTCCACCACCACAGCCAGCTGCCCCACATCTGCTCTCTTGAGGCCTTTTCTGGTTTCCATATGTAAATTTTCAACTCTGAACCCTACCCACATCTTTCACCCCCTTTATACTTTTTCAGCTTTCCTCTTTGCACTCATTTTAACATACTTTGTATATTTATCTTGTTTCTTGCCTTCTCCTAGCACAGCATTTAAGTTATATGAGTAGAGGCATCTCTGTCTGTGCTGACCACCACTGTATTTTCAATGCCTGGAACAATGCCTGACATGTAACAGGCGCTCATTAAATATCATAGAAAGGAAAGAAGAGGAGGGGGGACAGATGTTCTCATGCATATGTATTTTAGTGACTGGTTAATCTCCTTAGCATAAATGCCTAATCTTTGATGGATCAGAGTAGACATTTTGATATATATTTCAAAACTACCCTCCTTCAAAGGTAAACCAGTTCATGTTTAATTTAGTTCCTATCTCATTTACCTGTTCCCCTAACTTCCTCTCACTCTGTTTTCTCAATTTAGCTGAAAAAAACCTAATCTCAAGCCAGGCTTGTTGGCTCACATCTGTAATCCCAGCACTTAAGAGGCTGAGGCAGGAGGGTCATTGCAAGTTAGAGACAGCCTGGGCTACAAAGTGAGCTCACGGCCAGCCTGGACTGCATAGTGAGACCTTGTCTCAGGAAGGCAAAAACAAACAAACCAGCCAACAAACTCTAACCTCATTGCATTCATATTCATCTCTCTGATCACTAATGTGACAACTTTTTTAGATTTGTTGGGAATTTAAATTTCTTCACAGGTTGCACATTTCCTCTGTCTGTGCTGGGCCGTGTGTCTTTTCCTTATTTTGTAAGAAGAACTCATGAGAAAGTAACATAAGAGAAATAGGAATTGCCTCACTTGCTTTTCCGAGTGTTGCTGGAGTTCAAATCCCCTGTCACTCTCTGTAGCCGCCCACATTGCTCTTTGGATGAGTTTCTCTGCCTGTAAAGTGAGGCTGATAATTGCGCCTACACCGCAGAGTCACCATGGTGACTAATGAGCTCATCTATCCAAACTACACAGACAGTGCCTGGCAAATAGTGTGCGCTTACATATCTTTATCCTTGTTTTTTATAATGTGTTGCAAATAGTTTCTCTCAATTCATGGTTCATAGCTCTCCGTTGATTTGAGATAGGGTCTTGCTCTGCAGCCCAGCAAGACAGTAGACTTGGGTATCAAAATGGGGGAAGATGGATGGATTTGACGACACAGAAGCATAAAGCTTTTGTTTGGTCATGGAAAGCACCATAGCTTTATTGTTGTGGTTGTTTGCTTATTTCAGACAGGTTCTCACTGTGTAGTTTAATCTGGCCTCAAACTCACAGTGATCCTCCTGCCTCAGCCTCCGGTGGTGCATATCTGTAATCCCAGCACCTGGGAGCCTGTGGCAAGAGGACCTCTTTTCAAACAAATAATAGAACTCTGTCTTGCAAATTATAGAAAAGCAAACTCAAGATATCATAGACATATAGAAAATTTAGCAGTGCAAGGTGAAGGGCTGGCTTCGGGCGAGGCCCAGTCTAGGGCCCCAAACCAAGGGCCCAGAAAGCCTTTTCTGTTCCACCTCCCACAGCTATCTTCATTTTGCTGTGCTCACCCTGAACTCATGTCCAAGACCATTAGTGCAGCCTGGACTTTCTAGAACACTCCCTTCCTTCCACTCTTTCTTTCTTTCCTTCACTCAGGCAGCTAGAAATTATTTTGGTATAAGAAATTATCCAAGCTGAGCATCGTGCATGGGCAGGTGATGTGCTCCTAGAATCCTAACACTCTGGCAAGCTGAGGCAGAGGATCAAAAGTTCAAGTCCAGCCTGGGCAACTCAGTGACTTAGAAAGATCCTGTATCAGAAAGTAAAATGCTCGGTACAAAAAGCCTGTTTTCAATACCCAGTATCGGGGGGGGGGGGAATCCAACCTAGAGAGGGATACACATCTGTGACCCCAACATGGGGAGGCTGAGGCAGAAGAATTGCAAGTTCAAGGCTAGCCTGGCCTACATAGGAAGTTCAAATTTCAAGGCTGGAGAGAACTAACAGTGAGGCCCTGCCTTAAAAAAAAAAAAAGAAAAGAAATAAATAAAAAGTGCACACCTATAATCCCAGAACTCAGGAGGCTGAGGCGGGAGGATCTCTGTGAGTTTGAGGCGATCCTGGGTTACATAGTGAGTTCAAGGTCAGCCTGAACTATATAGGAGACCCTGTCTTTGAAAGAAAAAAAGTATCTACCTCTACTGTACACGGGGGGCAGTCATCAACATGTCCTCCCCTTTCTGACTGTACATGTAACCCACCCCAAATGTTTTATTTACAGAATAAACAGCTAGAGGAAGTGAAGAGAGAAGAAACAGAACTACTGGAGGCTCAGTCTACTCCCCTGAGAAGCTACTTACTCACCCACGTCATGCCGACTCTCGTGCAAGGCCTCAATGAGTGTTGTAAAATTAGGCCGGACGATCCTGTTGATTTTCTGGTAGGAGATTTAATTTTTTAAAATATTGATCTGAGAATAAAATATGCCTTTACTTTAGCAGAAAACTAGGTGAGATACAGAAACCATCGGGTTATTTGGAAATGGCTTCTAATCCATTTACAGTCTGCAGCAAGATTTCCCCTGTGCTTCCTCTTCCTCTTCCTCCTCCTCTTCTACTCCTCTCCCCCAATTTCTCACACATTTCTATATAGTATGACTTTTATTATTATTCATTTGGAAGCATAATTTATGTTTTTTGCTTGTTTGTTTTTTGAGACAGGGTGTCGCCATGTAGTTCAGGCTGGCCTTGAGCTCACTCAGTAGCCCAGGCTGACCTCAAACTCACAGCAATCCTCCTGCCTCAGCCTCCTGAGTGCTGGGATTACAAGAGTGCACCACCACACCTGGATATTTAAGCATTTTAATTATTTTTTAAAATATGGTGTGTGTTTCTACTTTGTAGTGTGCGTGTGTGTGTCTGTGTGTGTGTGTGTGTGTGTGTGTGCAGAGACTGAACCCAGGGCCTCACTCACATGAGGCAGGATAAAGAACAAGGTAAAAGCTCACAGGAAGTCAGGACATAGATCTTTCTCAAGAGGGAAGGGGATCAAGAAATGGAGAGAGGGTGAGGGAGGGGATGGAGAGGGCTGGGAAAAGGAAGGGAGACGGGTTATGTGCAGGCACCAACTCCACACAAGGAGTGTAAACGTTATGTGCTACAACCACGTTCTCATAAAAAAAAATGCTCTACCATGAAGCTACAGCCCCAGCTCGTATTTTTAATTATAAATGTGCCATGTACCTGCAGCACCAGCACTCTGAGCATCTCCCAGCCTGGTCAACTTAGCAATTTAGCAAGACCCACTTTCAAAATAAAAAGTAAAATGGGCTGGGGAAGTAGCCCAGTGGCAGAGCACTTCTGAGTTTGATCCTCAGTACAAAAAAAAAAAGACTAATAATAAATGCTTTGTAAGCTGTTTACATTTTTTCCTTTTCATTGTAGGCAGAATATCTTTTCAAGAACAATCCTGAAACACAGTAAAACTTTGAAGACCTTGTGTTGTGTAACTTCAGGACAGGAGATCAGCTTCACACTGTCATTGAAAGACTCCCTTTCAAATTGATTTCTCAGATTTTGAAATTTTTTTCTCTGTAAGTAAATATTCTATAAAGTAGAATCACTATAAAAATAAAAAATATGGCAATAGTTGAATACTTTGTTAAAACTTTCTTTGAAAAGAGATGCATAGCACATCTGTGCATAGCCCACAGGACAAACACAGATTTAATGTTTCATCCTTAGGTCTGTTCTAAGTTTTCTGCCTCCTCATATTCATATGCATAGTAAGTTGATTTACAGATGACAGAATCCTAATACCCCCGTATGGAGGCTAATGATTTTGCACAATTGGTTATGACCCAATGTCCAATGGTGTTAGAGACAGTAATAAATCAGAATGGTTTGTCTGTTGAGCCAGTTCATCAGATAAAATTGGCTTCTGCAAGGTTGCTTTTGAGCTTAAGGCCAGCATTCCAACCAGAGAGAAGTACAAACCTTGCAGCAGAAAAATGCATGTGGGTATACGTGAATACTAACGCTCATTCTCAAAATAAAAAATTTTTAAAAGGGCTGAGGATGTAGCTCAGTGCAAAAGCCCTGGGTTTGATCCTCAGGACAAAAGAAGAAAAAAAGTTGCTGAATATTTTTGACAAGCTCTGTGATATAGGCATAAGCTATCAATCTATATGGTATTTCCTGGTTTTAAAAGACACACCTGTAACACCAGCATTTGGGAGGCTGAGGCAGGAGGATGGACGTAAGTTAGAGGCCAGCCTGGGCTACATAGTGAGTTCAAGGCCAGCCTGAACTGCACAATTGTTGGAGACTGCTACAAAGTGGCTCTGAGCAGGATTTAAAATTAACTACTTGGCTTTCTGTTTATCTGTGAGTCCGTCCCAGGCCTCGGCCCCTTGCCTGGCAATGGGAGCTGATTCATAGTAAGTGACCCTCTATGAATCACTGGTCCTGGCTGAGGCCTGTAGCGGCCTGTGAGGCCAGAGATACCTCAAAGGGCAAGACAAGGCCACAGCTGCGGACACTTGGCTTAGACATCAATTAAGTAGATAGAGACTGCAGCTGCAGAAATTACTCCTACAGTCTCGCTCCCACCATGTCTTCGTGATAAGACAGTGCTACTGAATTGACTTGATTCACTACTTGGAGATGTCTTTGAAGTGACTCCCCAAGGTCCTGCTCATTGGCTGTGCTTTCCTCAGTTTCTCCACCCTTTGTTGTTGGACCTAATAAATATGGGTGATCCAGAGAAGTCTTTGTCTTGGCCCTCAGTGTCTCGAGCTCAGCTAAAGGGTTTGACCCTCCTGGAGCCCTAAAATCATACCACTTGTCTCATTTTATTTAAGCCTCCGCCGTACACTCCTTTGGGAGATTGGGGATCTAGGTCAGGACACAATGAGACCCTGCCTCAAAATAAGTCAATAACCCATAAAACCCCTAGGAATACCCTAAATGAGAAGTTAGGTTTATTTTAATGGCACACCCGTTTCATCTCTTCAAATAATGTAACTTAAAAATAGCCACGTTTAGTGGTAAAATGGACATAACACAACACATATCATTGTAACCATTTTAAAATGTGTTTTTCATGGCACTGACTACAACTGCCATGCTGCAGTGGCCCAGGAAACCGCAGGCCCGTCAGGGGTCACGCTGTGAGTCCCTCCCCACTTGCGGCAGCCACGGCCCGCGCCGTCTGCCTGTGGGGATTTGCCCATCATGCTCCTCCGTATAAAGGGAGCCGTGCACACAGCCTCGGGCCTCATCCTTCTCCCTTGGCACACTGTTTTCAAAGCTCAAGCTCAAGCTGGAGCACAAACGCGTTAGTTCATTGGTTTTTTTTTCTTTTTTTTTTTTTTTTTTTGGTGCTGGTGATTGAGCCCAGCCCCCCTCACATTAGGCAAACAGCTTATCACAGAGTGACATCTTAGCTCTTTTTTTTTTTAACCAGTACTGGGGTTCAACACAGGACCTTTGTACTAAGCTACATTCCCACCCCACCTCCCTCTTTGGCAAAGTCTTGGTATACAGCCCAGGCTGGCTTCGAACCCCTGGAACTCCTGCCTGAGTCTCCCTAGGGCTGTGATTCTAAATGTGGACCATGGTGCTCAGACTGTGGTCCTTTTAATCACTGAACGACCTTCACTTCATCTAATCCTTCATTCCCTGAGGGGTTGTGGGTTTGTGTTGGCCTCTGTCCCTGGGACAGAACACCCAAGAGCAAGTGGTTTAAGGAGACAGGGCCTATGCTGGGTGCTCACCTGATGACAGGCGGGACACAGCGAGGGAGTCATTCGGAGCACTGCCCCCAGAGCTCACTCAGCACGGAATTCCTAAGTGAATGAATCCTTTAAGCATGATTCTGTCCACCCCTAAGGGCTTCTGAACTCTCCTGCTGCATTGGGAACCAAACATTCAACACTGGAGCTTCTGGGCTCTAAATCAAACAGAGCGGTTTCTGCCTTTTGTCTACTGTGACCAGAACTGCTACAAACATGTGAATACTTGCCGTGGATTCTATGCATGAATATTAGGAGTGGTGCTGCTGAGAGCAGCAATGGCAGTGACCTCCCGAGGAGCTGCCAAACTGCCTCCCAGGGGTGGCACCACTTTACACTCCCCTCAGCAACAGAGGGACGGCTCCAGTTCTCACCAGCCTGTTAACAGTTTGTTCCTGGAAGGTCTTTTATGAAGTGGGAAGGTTACTGGGGGTAGACCTTTAAAGGTCATATGTTGTCCCAAACTCCTCTTCTATCTCCCCTGCTCTCCTTCCTGGCCTCCACAAGGTGTTCACTTTTGCCCGCCACCCTTTATGGTATTCTGCCTCAGGACAGTTGAGAAACAATGCAGCCAGCCAGCCATGGACTGAACCACTAAAACTGTGAGCCAAAACAACTTTCCTCCCTTTAAGTTGATTTTTCTCAGATACGTTGTCACAGTGTGGTAAAACTAACACATCAAATTGTTTGATTGACTGACTGGGGAAGGGACCTAGGGTTTGAACTGAGCTATACCCATTCTGCCCCCACCCCACTTTTCCAAGGCAAGGTCTCGCTGAACTTGCAGTCCTCCTGGCTTGGCCACTCAGTGTGGGATTACCATCCCATACCACCAGGCCCACTTGGTCCTTACATCTTAATAGAAAATACAAACAAAACAAAAAAGAACGTCAACTGTTTTAAATTATTATTATTATTATTTTGCCTCATGCAGGCAAGTTATATGTTTTACTACTGAGCTACTCCCTGCCCCTTAATTGGGTAATTTTTTCAAAAATGTAACAAGTTCTAAACCAGCAGTGATGGCACAAATCTGTACTCTCAGTACTATGGTAAACAGAGAAAAGGATCACAATTGAGTGCAGCTAGGTCAATTTGCTCAGACACTGTCTACAAATAATAAAGTCTAGGGATGCATTTCAGTGTGAAGAGCCTGGGGATCAAGCCCCCATGACACCAAATATATAAATATATATGGTGGGGGGCATGGGGGAGAGAGATTAGAGTTTTAGCTTTCCACTAGCTTTCAAAACCTATTCCTCAGGATTTGTGTTTCATGGATACTGAAGAACTCCTCCTGGAATATGAATGCAGTGGTCCATAACATGAAAAGTTTCTGTATTTCCAAAACCACTGAGCCCCTTTGCTCTCTGGTATAATGTAGAGTAAAATGACACTCATTAGTGGGCAGGGGAAAACATCTAGATTCACTGCAAAATAGCCACTTAGGGATTTCTAGCAAAAGTGAACATGCAGGTAATATCACCCACTCTCATTTAGGGCTTGACCTGGCTTTAAAAATATTTTTCTATTAATGTCAGCAACTGTGGCTTCTGCCATATATAGAATGAGTGAAAACACTCTAATTCAAAAACAGCATGAAAAAGCATAATTATGACACTACCCTTTTGCTAAACGAAAGCATACTTTATATAACTTGTAACTTTAGGGTGGGACAAGCTGCATTCTGAAACTCCTGGGTTACAGAAAATAGTATTTACTGTCGTCATCCCTTTTCTTGCCGGTACCGGACGCCGACATCCGGCCGCGGGACAGCTCCGAGACGGCCTTCTTTCTGGAGAAGGCCAGCATTTCCTCCTCCAGGGCCCGCCTCTTCTCCTCCAGCCTCAGGGTCTCCCTGTGCTGCAAGCGTTCCAGGTGCGCGAACCGGGCCTGCAGCTGCTCCTTGGCTTGCTTCAGCACAGCCTCCTTCTCCTCCCCCCGCCTGGCCAACGCCTGCTTCAGCTCCCACTCCTTCTGGCGACAGACGTCCTGGAGCTCGCGCCTGCGCGCCGCGGCCACGTCCACCCCCGCGGGGCCAGGGCCCGCTGCGGCCCAGCCCAGCTCCCGCAGCCGCCGGCGCCGGTACAGCTCGTAGTGCCGCGCGTGCGTCTGCTCCCGCAGGTCCTCCATGTTGGTGCACACCAGCATCTCGCGCAGCTTCACGAAGTCGCAGTGCGCCTCGTTCTCCACCTCCACCGTGCCCCAGCAGTACTGCCGCGCGCGCACCAGCCGGCCGCCCATGCGCACCTCGTCCGTGCTGCCCACCACGGCGAAAGGCAGCTGCTCGTTCATGGCCGCGTTGAGCCTGGCCGTGGCCTCGTCGTCCGTGGGGAAGTGGTAGATGCGCACGCCCTGGCTGGCCAGCTCGTCCATGACGCGCGCCTTGAAGCACTGCAGCTCGGCCTTGGACAGCGTGTCGGCCTTGGCCACCAGCGGGATCACGTTCACCCTGCTGCCCAGGCTCCTCAGGGTGCACAGGTCGAGCGCCTTGAGCGAGTGGCCGGTGGGCGCGAGGAAGTAGAGGCAGGCGTGCAGCCGCGAGTCGGACTGGGGGCCTTGGGGCGCACGCGGGGCGCGCAGCTCCTCCCGCAGGAAGGCCTCGAACTGTGCGTCGATGTAGGCGGCGATGGGCCGGTGGCTGTGCTCCCTGTCCACCTGGTCCCCGAAGCCCACGGTGCTCACCACGGTCAGCGTCAGCGACACTTGGCTCTCGCGCAGCTCCCGCGTCTCGGCGCGCAGCCCCACGGCGGGGCAGAAGTGCGAGACGCGGGTGCTGTCGGGTGGGCCGTTGAAGAGCGTGGCCACCAGCGTGGACTTGCCCAGGCCCGTCTCCCCGACGCACAGCAGGTTGAAGCGGAAGCCCTGCCGCACGCGCCTGTCCACCAGCTGCTCGGGCAGCGTGTCCAGCCCGACGGAGTCCCTGGGCGTCAGGCAGCGCACGGCCTCTCCCTCTGCCTCGCTGTCGGGCTCAGGCTCGGGCTCCAGCTCCGGCTCGGAGTCGCAATCGACAGGGTCGCTGTCGGACCCATGCCAGGCCTGGGAGGACTCTTCTGTGTCCCCGAGGGGCTGAGCGCCAGGCTGCCGGAACCCCTCATGGTGGGCCATGGTGTTGGGGGCGGGGCCGCCGTTACCAGGAGCAGGCGCCGTCGGTGGGCGGGGCCGCCGTCGGTGGGCGGGGCCGCCGTCAGTGGGCTCTAGGTGGGCCACAGTGTGCAAGCAGGGAGGGAAGTTAGACGGTCCTTCTGCGGACTGTATGTCCCTAGGCATCTGCAGACATTGCTGTCAGTATCGATTTCATCATAGTTACTATATGAATTAGACTCTAAGCTGCTTTGATTTTCTGCGTAATGGAGATTGAACTCAGAGCCTCTCACTGACCTCCATCTCCAGCTCTGTTTAGTTTTTAATCTTGACACAGGAGCTCAGTAAACTGCTCAGCTTTGTCTCAAACTTGCAAACCTCTTAGCTCAGTCTTCCTAGTAACTGGGAACAGTTTGCTTTTTGTCGTTGCTGGTGTGTTGTGTGTGTGTGTGGCAGTACGGGGTGGGGGGCAGCCTTACTCAGGCTAGACAAGCGCTCCACCTCTAAGCTACGTCCCCAGTCCTTTTTATTTCTGAATCGAGGCGTCAGTGCTGCCCAAGCTGGACGAGGAGCTCATGAGCCTCCAGCCTCAGCTCTCGAGGAGCTGGGATCGCAGGCCTGTGCCCACCGCCCCAGTGACATCAGTAATCTTTGTAGGAGTTGCACTGCCATGCTTCCTAATTCACTGAAAAAACACTCAACTGACTAAACCTTTTGCAGCTCCCCCTGCAAAGCTACTTCTGCCTTTGCCTCTGTGATAGAAGAGAACCCTGCTCCTGTCTAAGGTCAGCAACTTCAGCTTGTTCCATGGAGCCTGGCCCTTGGCACATCATGAGATTCTACCCCCCAAGGTGTCCCTTCTCTCCCATAGCATAATTTTTCTCCTCTGAATCTTCAGCCTTAGCTTTAAACATGATTTACTGGCTTCCGTACTTCAAAACCACAAAACAAAATGCAAGAACTGTCCTAGACCTTCACATCTTCCTCCAGCTATGACTAGTAGACTAGCTAGTAGACTAATTCTACTAGTCTGCTCCCCTTTCTAGCAAGCTTTCTACTGAGCCCCACATTTCCAAATTTGGTGGTCAATCTACCTCAGCCTCTCAGAGCACTGGACACATTTGGTCTTCTCCTGCTGGAATCACATCCTCCTGTCCGCCTCAGTGTCTAAGCGGCGCGTCAGACTTGCACATGGCCAGATCCAGCTTATGCCCACCCTCGCCACCCTTCTTGGGCTGCGCCTCTCAACTCCCATTCCCAGTTACTGGCAACTCCATCATCCCAACTGCTCGGGCCAAACACTTGAAGTCACCCTTGACTTTCTCTTTGTCTCCTCCCCTGTATTTAGTTCATGAGTGCATTGTGCTGTCCCAGCTTTCAAAACATATCCCAGGTATGTGAATCTCTTATGCTCCTAACCCTTCCCACCCTGGGCCAGGTCACCACGGGTGCTCACCCGACAGCAGCTGCAGCCGTCCTTGCCCCGTTTCTTTCTGTGATGACTCTCTAAACCTCAGCCAGAAGAATCCTCTCTTGCCTTTGTTGTTGACGGTCCTGGAGCTTGAACTCAGGGCCTTGCACACAGAGGAAATCTTGTTAAAACAGAAATCAGCTCAGCTCCAAAGCCTCCAACGCCTTCCCAGCTCCCTTGGGAGTAGAAGGCAAAGTCCGGACCTGGGCCTGTGACACCCAGGTCTAGAAGACACCTTGTGACCTCACTGCACCCCTCCCCTCACTCCTCTTTGCCAAGTCCATTTTGGGGGCCTTTGCTGGAACACTCTGCCTACTCAGATCCCAAACGCTTCCTCTCACTTCACCCACACTCAGCTCCCCCTAGAAGCCTCCCGCAGCAGCACCACCGGCTCCTTCCCTTCCTTCTGCTCATAGCTGAGGTGAACTTGTCTTTCCTGGTCTCCATGGAGATTTCTAACAACAGTGCATAGGAAAACCGTCATCCTCTCTGGCTTCTATACTGACCTTAGGTAGAAAATAACTTTCCACCCGTGTCAGTACCTGTGTCCACTGTTCAGCTATGGAATTAGCGGTAGCACAAATAACAACAGCAAGGAAACCAAAGCATATTTAGAGCATTTTACTTCTGCTAAATCACAGCAAACTTAGAACATTACTTTTCTTTGTGGTGCCCATGTGCTCTCTGGAGCTCCTGAGCTCTATCCCGACAGTTGTGCGCTGTGGGTTGTCTTCCCATCCCTACTCAAGGCTGCTTCCTCTGACTGTCCACCTCTTCTGGTTCCGCCTCCCCTTTGTGTCCATCGCACATTTTACAAGCATGGATGTCAAAGCACAGAAGTTCGAATCGATAACCTGGCTCCTTCTCACGGTCCTTGACATTTTTCTTGCCGGTACCCGACGCAGACATCCGGCCGCGGGACAGCTCCGAGACGGCCTTCTTTCTGGAGAAGGCCAGCATTTCCTCCTCCAGGGCCCGCCTCTTCTCCTCGGGCCTCAGGGTCTCCCTGTGCTGCAAGCGTTCCAGGTGCGCGAACCGGGCCTGCAGCTGCTCCTTGGCTTGCTTCAGCACAGCCTCCTTCTCCTTCCCCCGCCTGGCCAACGCCTGCTTCAGCTCCCACTCCTTGGCGTGACTGCTCGGAGTCACAATCTACAGGGTCGCTGTCGGACCCCTACCAGGCCTGCGAAGGCTCTTCTGTGACCCTGAGGGGCTGGGTGCCAGGCTGCCCTACCTCCCCATAGTGGGCCTTAGTGGTGGGGAGGGGGATGGGGTTAGGGGGCGGGACCTTCGCTGTGGGCGGGGCTGGAAGGGCTCGGCCATAGCTGCAGGTGGAACTCAGGGTGTGAGAACAGGAGCGAGGAGGGACAGTCTTGTTCACTGCACTACATCTCCAGAAGTCCTGGCACATCACTCTTAGCCACTTAACTGTACTTATTATTTTCAATTATACTTTTTTTTTTTAAGATTGGGATTAAACCCTGTTCGTCTCACTGATCTGCATTCCCAACCCTTTTAATTTTTTCAAATAAGTATTCACTTTCTTTCTTTCTTTGACATAAGATCTCTCTAAATGCTGTCCAGACTCGGCTCAAACTCGGCAACCTCTCAGAGTGCTGGTCTACAGACCTGTGTACACCAGCATGCCTGGATCCCAGGCCTTTCTAGTTCATTTTGAGACAGTCTAGGCTGCCCTGAACTTAGCTGCTTTTGGCTCAGCCTTCTGAGGTACTGAGATTCCAGGCCCGTCTGCAGTGGCCAGCTACTCTACGTTTTTTGGGGTCTGAATGAGGACAAAAGTTAAGCAAACATATGGTTTAAAATTTTTTTAGCAAACATACTTTAATAAATCTGTCCAAATAATTTTACTAAGCTGCTACAAGTGAGAGTTCAGCAGATAGGTCTGGGGTGTAGCTCCGTGGCCACACACCTGCCCAGCTAGTGTGTCAACTCTAAGCATCCCCCAAATAATTAGAAATTATACTTTTTTCTTTCAAATCTTTAACCCTATTTTGATGGGTTTCTATAGTACAATTTTTGCCATTTTATGCACCCAGCTAAACCAAGCTGCTAATGTGATTTTTCCCCTATGATGGAAGGCTGTCAGTAACGGTGGTAGATAATGTAGGTGGCCAGAGGGTTGCTGGCATTGACTCTTCTGATTACCCAGTTAGTAGTCCCAGCGCTCTCCGACTTTTTCTTTGTTTTGTTTTTTGAGATAAGCTTTCACTTTGTAGTTCAGGCTGGTCTTTTGTTTTTAGAGGCAGAGTCTACCTATGTAGTCCAGACTGGCCTTGATCTCACTATGTAGCCTGGGTGGACCTCGAAATCTCAGTGATCCTCCTGCCTCAATCTCCAAGTGGGCTCAGTCCATGGTTGACTGGTGGTTTGAGGGAATTACAGGGGTGCATCCAGCCTGGACAATTTAATGACTTAGAAAGACCCATCTCAAAGTTTAAAAAATGGACTAGGAATGCAACTGAATGTAAAGGTACTGCATTCAATCTCCAGCATCATAAAGGAAAACAACAAAGAGAGAGACAGAACAACGAGGGAAAGTAGAGGCTGGGTCCCATATGACCTTGTGGACCATGGGAAAGGCCTTGGATTTGATTCTTTATTCATAGGGAAGAACATGTCTTTAGCAGTAAAAATGACAATTTGGTTTACATTATAGAAAGGCCATTCCAGGAAAAGTGCAAGACCAATCATGGGACAGAGTGGAAGCTACAATAGTAGCCCCAATGACATTGATGGCATCTGTCCCTAAAGAAGCAGGGAGAGAGGTGATGAGAAGTGGTAAGATATGGACTGGATTTTATGGCAAAAGAGTTAAGGACTTGCTAATGGATTAGCCATTGAGGTCCAGGAAAGGAGCAGAATCGAAGTTGCCCAGGAAGTTTGCAACCTGAGCTGCTAGATGAAGAGAAGTCATTAATGGAGAAGGACCAGATTGGTTGACTGTGTAACACGGAGATGACAGTTCATGATCCCGGCAAATATATTGAATCACAGTGCCTGGAATCCCAGCACTTGGGAGGCTGTATATAGCAAGAGGGTCAATGAGAATTCAAGGCCAGCCTGGTTTACAAAGTGAGTTCCAGACCGCCTGAACTACACAGTGAGATCCTATCTCACAAAAACTAAAAGATTTTAAATAAATAAATAAAGTAGCCAGGTGTGGTGGTGCACACCTGTAATCCCAGGACTCAGGAGGCTGAGGTAGGAGGATTGCCATGAGTTCAAGTTCAGCCTGGACTATATAATGAGACCCTGTCTCAAAAACTAACACAAAAAATTAATTAAAAGTAAAACATCCGGGGCTGGGGATTTAGCTCAGCGGCATAAGCGCCTGCCTTACAAGCACGTGGTCTTGAGTTCAATCCCCGGTACCAATAAAAAATAAATAAATAAATAAACGTCCCCTACCTCCAATTTTCATATTTGGAGGTAAGACCTGGTTAGATGGGGGCAAATCACTGTGGGCATGACTTAGAAGGGTATATTCTTGTCCCTGGATCCTCCCTTCTCTCTCTCCCTGCTGGACACCATGACAGGAGCAGTTTTCCTTTGCCACTGGGCCCTTCCACCATAACTTTTCTGCCTCCAAACCACCAGCCAACCATGGACTGAGACCACTGGACCTGTGAGCCAGAATAAACCTTTCTTTAAGTTGTAGGCATTCAGTATTTTGTCTCAGAGACAAGAAAGTGACTTAAGACATAAGGGAATCACCCATTTAGAATTGGTATTTATACACTAGAAACTGGCTGAGCTCTCTAATCAAGTTAGGACAGAGAAGAACACAGATGACTGTGCCTTGCAGCTCTCCAACATACATACATATGGACAGGTAAGTCCAAGAAAACTGTGTCCCAATATAAATATGACCAAATGTCTCTGTGGGTCAAGATTCTGAGTTGCAAGTAATAGGAAACCACTGAGATCATTTTGGTTAAGAGTTTATGGAAAAGATGTTGAGTAGCTGATGCAGTCATTAAGAAGTCTGGTGAGTCAAGTTTAGAAAATGGGCAGAAAGCTGAGCATGGTGGCACACACCTGCAATCCCAGCGTTCAGGAGGCTGAGGTACAAGGGTTGCTACAAGTTTGAGGCCAGCCTGAACTGCAGAGTAAGCCTAAAAAGGATTTTTTTTAAAGGCAGAAACCAGAGGAAACTAAGTATTTGAATCTTATTTATAATGGTCTTTCTTTTTCTTTCTTTTTTTTTTTTTTTTTTTACCAGGGATTGAATTCATGACCTCATGCTTGCCAGGCAGGTGCTTAGGGCACTGAGCTAAATCCCCGGCAATGGTGTCTTTTCAATAAATGGTGCAGGTCAGTTGGAGGTCCACATACTGAAAACAAAACAGGAGTCTGGAGATATAGTTCAAATAGGAGAGAGCATACTTAGTATATATATGCAAGTCCCTGGGTTCAGTGTTTACCACTCCAAAACTCACCATGATCTCTCTTACACTATAATTTATTTAGTTTTAGTTTTTTAATATGAGGTCTTGCCATGATACCTAGGTTGGTCTCAAAGTTGTGGGCTCAAGAGATCCTCCCACCTCAGCCTCCCGATCACCTGAGACTATGGGTGTCCATCATGGGGCCTGGTGAGCAAAGCTTTACTAAAGATGACATTCAAAGACTGAGAAGAGGGGCTGGGTGTGTAGCTCGGTGCTTGACTAATACATGCAAGGCTGTGAGTTTGATCCCTAGAACTGCAAAAAAAAGAGGGAAAAGACTGAGATGTCTGTCTCACAATAGAAGGTAATTTTTTAATACATATATGGGTCAGAGAACCTATAGGCAGAATTTATCAAATATCTACAAGTCTGTAAGACTGACAACCCCATTTAAAAAGAGACAGGAAGCCTGAATAACAACTTCATCAAGCAGGGTGTCTGAATGACCCATCAGCACATTAAAAAATATTCAGAATCATTAATCATCAGAGACAGGCAAATGACAACCAGTGTGAAATTCTGCTACAACTATGCCAAGTAGCTAAAAATAAATGGACTGATAGTATCAAGTTTTGGTAGGATGCGGAGTGGAACCCACACGTCGCTGGTGGGAGCCTGGATTAGTATCATCACTTGGGAAAACCATCTGGGAGAACTTACGAAAGCAAAATATGGGTGCACTGATGACCCAGCAATTCTACTTGTGAGTGTACAGTAGCCCTTCAGTCGCAGTTTTCTTTTCTGTGGTTTCAATTATCACGATCAACTGTGCTTTGAAAAAATTAAATGGAAAACTCCAAAAACAAACAATGTCTATGTGTTGAATGGTGTGCCATGCTGAGCAACTTTATGAAATCTTATGCTGTCCACTCTGTCCAGCCTGAGCTGTGAACTGTGCCTTTGTCCAGAATATCCACACTCTATACCCTACCCGAACAGTAGGAGTCACTTTGTTATCAAATTGGTATCGCAGTACTTGTGCTTAAGTAAATCTCTTTTTTGGCTTTTTAACAGAGGGATTTGTCAAAGATAGTGGGACCTTTAAGCGGTAGGGCCTAATGGGAGGTCTTTAAGCCACTGGGGTCATGGCCTAGGAGGTGACAGTGGGAGCCAAGTCCCTTCCTCTAATTCTTTCTCTTCTTGGATATGAGGTCAGCAAGTGGTTTGTTCTACCACACACATCCTCTATGATGAGCACAACAGACCCAAAACTATGGGGCCAACTGATTGCAGACTGAAATCTATAAAACTGTGGGGCAAATAAGCCTTTTTCATTCATAAATTAATTATCCAGTATTTGTTACAGAAACAGAAAGCTGACTGCCACAGTGTAAAGGAGGGGAGGCTTAATCTGGCTCAGGGTTTCAGGGGATGCAGTCCATGGTCAGCAGGCTCTAAGGCACACACATCATGGTGGGACAAAGATGCTGAGTTCATGATGACCAGGAAGTAGAGCAGGTGCCTGGCATCAGAGAGGAAGACATAAAGGACCAGAATTAGACCCCAAGGCGATGTCTCCATGATCCACCCAGACACGCCCAGTAGTTCTCAGTAGTGTAATTTACCAATCTGCTGGGCAGATTCCAAAACTGGTCAAGATGCTGGGGATTTAGCTCAGAGACATAGGCGCCTGCCTGGCAGGTGCGGGGTCGTAAGTTCAACCCCCAGTACCAAAAATAAATAAAACCAAGAAATTTTTTAAAATTAAAAAAAAAAACAGTCAAGTTGGCACTTTATCCTAACTGCTACACAATATTAGGTCCTGTAGGAGCTGAGGTGTCAGGCATTGATTGAGAGTCCTGGGCTATATCCTTCTTGGATAATGGAGGACTGCTATATAGCCAGGAGTCTACCGAAGATTCCTACAAGGATGTTCAGAGAACATTGAAGAGAGGAAGGGGGAGGGGAAACCATCAAGAAATGGAAGAAGAAAAAGAAGAGAAAAGAAAAGAAAAGAAAGAAGAATTAAGATGTATCATGTACAGATACAAATTACCTATGATGAATGTGAGTACTATGAATGGCAAATATGTAGTAATAAAAAGTAAAAACAAGAATTTTAAGCCAAATGGTGACATATTTATCAAAAGGAAAAGGATATCTTGTATTCTATCCACTCAAAAAATACTACATTGTAATGAAAAGGAGTAACTGTGACCCAGAGAAGGCATGAGGCTCCGTGTTCAACCCCAACAACACAAAATAAAATTAGAGAGAATGAGAAATGATCATCTTCACAGGAAGAATTTCACAGACATAATGTTCAGTAAAAAAAAAAAAAAGTTGAGTTTAAGGAGTTACACCTGAGTAAGTAATATATAATTCCACCCTAGGAAGTTGGAAGAGATATAATCTATAGCATTAGAGGTTAAACTAGTAGTTACTTGGTGGTGATAGAGGCTTATCAGCTAAAAGAAAGTCTGCTGGAGTGCTGGACACTTACCACTTAGCCATGGTATTTTGATTTAAGGGACAGTTACGTGGGCATATGGGTAACACTTAAATGGGTAAAAAGTATTACAGAGATGGTGACAGAGACAAAGTCCTTAGTATTTATTATTTTTTATCTTTTCATTCTTTTTGTTATTTTTGAGACAGGGTCTCAATATGTGTAGTTCAGGCTGGTTTTGAGCTCACTCTGTAGCCGTGGCTGGCCTCAAGCTTGAGGCAGCTCTCCTGCCTCAGCCTTCCAAGAGCTAAGATTATAGGTATGTGCCACAATTTGCATACTTTACGTACAAGTTGTATTTCAACTTTTTTAAAAAATTGGGCTGATACTGTAACAGAAATTAGTGACACAGGTATTAGAATTCTATTAGGCAGTAAGGAAAGCAGGCCCAACATAAGAGCTGAAAAGCTCAAGATGAAGTCTGCTGAATCACAACCCTCCAGGGATCTTACAAAACCATCTGGCAGGTACCCTTCGGCTGTGGGACCTCCCGGAGTATGATCAGCAGGCCACTGGATTAAGGGCCCTTGGGCCCTGCAAGGACACTGGATAGATCAGACCCTAGAAAGTATGTAGTCTTCCTAGGGCAGATAGCACATTGCTTAAACAATGGCCTGCCCTCCTTTCTAAGTCCCATAAGCATCCACAAACAAGGAGGCCTCAGGGGAATCCTACTCAGAACCCCCTCCCAGCAGTAGGAGCTTTACTTCCCTGCTTTTCTTTTACTTTTCTGCCCTCTACCTTTTATTTTCTTGACTTCCTATCTTTTAAATAAATTCACTTTGCACACTAACTTCTCCATTCACAGTCTCATTATTTGTCATTATACGACATGACTCCAGCATTCTGCTAACAGTACTCTACCTTAAAATAATACAGTGTGTGTGTATGTGTGTGTGTGTGTGTGTGTTCAGTGCTTGAAGGTAAACTTGGGCTCTTCACACAAACTTGTATCTCTAGCACTGTCTTCATTACTTTTCTGTTGCTGGACAAAATATCTGACACCCACAAGTTAAAGGAAGAAAGGTTTATTGAGCTCACAGTTTGTAGAGGTTTCAGTCCACAGTCGACGGGCTCCAAGGTAGGGTAGCACAGCAGAGGAGAAACAGTCCACGGCAGAGCAGGCAGGAGATGCACCCACGCAGCAGCTTGCCTTCCATCTTTCCCTTATTTTCCATCCAGGCTACAAGCCTATTGGTTGCTGCCACTCACACCTTTCTATTATGGGTAAGCCTTCTGTTATGTGTTGTGTATGTGTGTGTGTGTGTGTGTGTGTGTGTGTGTGTGTGTGTGTGCGTGTTGCTGAGGATCAAAATCACGATCTCACACTTGCCAGGAAGGGGCATATGCCACTGAGTTAAATCCCCGGCTCAGGCTTTCTATTATCTACATGGAGAACTATGCTAAACCAATTTAGTTATCACACATCCTTAACCCCAGTACCACATAATCCAGACCCAGCCACCTCCAAAAAACAAAACAAAAGAAAAACAAAAAACAAAAATCACCTATGAGCCCATGAGGCATTTGGGGGACATCTAGGTACCAGCCATAACAAGCATTTTTTAAAACTTTGTTGAAATGAGGTCTCAGTCACTAGGTCACCCGCTAGGTTTTACACAGAGTTAGTTTAATTCGCATGGCGAGCTAACTCCAAGGTGGCCCGGATGACTACCACCCGCTGGTATTCCTGCCTTTCACGAAAGACCTTCCTGTTGAGTGTGACTTGCTTCTATCCACCAGCACACAGCCAGACCTGGGTTACAAAGGGCTGTGAATGTGCTCTTGCTAGCAGACTCTCTTGCCCTCTTGGCTTGCCTGCTTTCATAAAGCAAGCTGCCACACAGGAGTGGCAAAGAAGTGACTGCAGTCTCCAGGACCCTGCCAGTATGAGACAGAGGGCCTCATTTCAACAGAAGTGAGGACATGAGCCTTGCTAACAATATCAGTGTGAGATGAAGCCTTCTACAGTGACCTTTCACCTCTGACACCAGCAATATAGCCCGTGAGAGCCCTGAAGACCCCTGCTTGGATTCCTCACACAACATCCCACAGAAGCTGTTGTTTACTGTAATTAGGTGTACATTTAGGAGGAATTGTTACACAGCCATCAATAAATACAATCAAGGCATCAATCTTCCATGCATTAACAATATGAGATGATCAGAGTGTGATGGTGGACTGACTGTGTTAACTTGAGTGGGAGAAGCTCAGCTAAACCGGCTCAGCACTTCCACATCCCAGGCTGCAGAAGACCCACCCTAGAGCAGCCCAGTGCCTGGATGGTGTAACCGGGAAACCAGAAGACGAATCTGCTCTTGTGTCTTCGGAGGAGCCCCAGCCTGCGCCTTCACCATGGATGACATCTCCTGGCTCCCAGTGCACACTCTTTGGCTTCCCTTGCAGACCCATCGGCCTCCCGACACAGACTCACACAGGACACAGCAGCGAGCCCCAGACCTTTGACTCAGCCCTTCAGTCTCCAGTGCACAGACGCCCTCTGCTCTCTTCCTTGTCCCACTCCGTGGGTGGCCACTGTAAGGATTCACAGATCGTGTGAATCCTTACACATCCGTATGTCTTGTGTTGTATGTTTCTCTGTGAACACTGGCTGATACCAATTTTGGTACTGGGAGTGGGGCATGCAGAGATGTCTCTTCTAAGGAAAAATTTAAGTTGCTACATCTGGCTCTCCCTAAAACCAAAAAAGAGGCACAATGCCTAATGAGCCTATTTGGAGTTTAGAGGCACCACGTTCCTCACTTAGGTGTCTTTTTAAGTGGGGCCCAGGATAAGGCTCTGCAACAGGTCCAGGGTGCTGTGCAGCTGCTCGCCTACTGGGGTCATGTGATCTAGCAGATCCAGTGGTATTGGAAGTGCCAAGGGCAGGCAGAGATGCTGTTTGGGGTCTCCGGCAGGCCCCCAGAGGTGAATCGCAGGAGAGGCCTTTAGGATTTTGGAGCAAGATTCTGCTATCATCTATAGATGACTACTCTCTTTTTGAAAAACAGCTCTTGGTTTGCCACTAGGCCTTAGAGGAAACTGAATGCTTAACAATGGCACACCAGGTTACCCTTACCATGATGTATCATCTGATCCACCGGGTCATAAGGTTGGAGGCCCACAGCAACAGTCTATTAGTAAATGGAAATGGTACACATGTGATCGAGCCAGGGCAGGTCCAGATGGTACAAGTAAATTACATGAAGAAGTTGCCCAGATGCCCATGGCTCCTGCTCCTACCATATTGCCTTCTGCTTCCCAGCATGCATCTGTGGGGTGTACCACATGATCAGCTGTCAGAAGAAGGGAAGGTTGGGGCCTAGTTTTTGGATGGTTCTGCACATTATGCAGGCATCACCCACGAGGGGACAGCTGTATTGTTACAGCACAGAATGCCTTATCCACTGTCATGCAATGCCACACAGCATTGTCTCTGCTGTAGTCAGGGTTTGCAAGGACAAGGTGTAACACAGGACACACAATTTATAGGATTATTTTATAATAGTCACTCAAAGAGTCAAATGCAAGAAGGTGCAGAGATCTGTCCACACCCTAGAGACCCAAAGAATCCAGCTGGGGCCTAGATCCCACAGGAATGTTCTGCGCAAGTGCAGCTGAAGACCTAGAGACCGTGGCAGTGCTCTCCATGAGTCTAGTTGGAGGCCTCGAGCCCATGACAATGTCTCATACAAGTCTGTATCAAGAATATGCACCAGAAAGGTCCAAAGGTCAATGGTGGAGGCTAGAAGGTCTGTGCCAGCAGGCTGAGCAATCTGCACTGGAGCCAGGAAGTGATGCTCAAGGTAAGGACCAGAGCTCCCCTGAAAAGAATCACAGCCATCCTCAGCAACAATGAGGACCCGAGCTCCTCTGATGATGAGAATAGCAGAGTTCATGTCAGGAAAGCCAGTATGACAAGCTTCTCCAGGAGAAACAGCGCACCTCTTCTTTTATGCCGTGGGCAAGATCCACAGTTCAGTTCAGCTGGGAGTTACAAGCTGAACACTAGTTAATCCACTCCAGTCTCTGACCAAGGAACGCATCTTATGGTCAAAAAGGTGAGGCAATCAATGGCCTCCTGCTCATAGAAATCACTGGTATGACCACATCCCTCACCATGCAGCAGCAGCTGGTTTGATAGGAAGGAGACTGGTCTGTTGAAGACAGTTGCAGCACCAGCTAGGTGGCATAGCTTGCAGGGCCGGGCCAAGGCTCTTCAAACGGCTTTGACTCAGCCTCCACTCTAAGGTACTGTGTCTCCCCTAGCCAGGATGTGTGGGTCCAGGAATCAAAGGGTGGGAGTAGGAATGGTACCACTCACCTTTACCCCCAGGGATTCACTAGCAAATTTTCGCTTCCTGTTCTTCTGACCATATGTTCTGCTGGGTGAGAAGTCTTATTTCCAGAGAAGGGAAAGCTTGTACCAGGAAGCAAAATGATGCCACTGAACTGGAAGCTAAGACTTCCCCCTGGTCATTTTGGTTTCCCAATGCCTCTGAGGAAACAAGCTAAACAGGAAGTCACAGTGTTGTCAGCAGCGACTGACTGAGACTATTGAGGGGAAATTGTACTACTATTCCAGAATGGAGGACAGGGAGAGCAGAGGTGCAGGGGATCCCTTAGGGCACTCCTACTATTATTGTGCCCTGGGTTTTTTTGTTTTAATCTTTTAAAACTTTTTGGGGCTGGGGATATAGCTCAGCAGCACAAATGCCTGCCTAGCAAGAACAAGGTCCTGAGTTCAATCCCCAGTACCAAAACATTTGTTTAAAAATTTGTGTTGGAACATGTTTGTGGTACATAACTAGGAAAGTGGTTGATGGATTTATGCAATAAGGCTGCTCATTCCAAAAATGAACACTGGTAACACCGGTCTTTACCAGGCACCCTTCCAGCCTGAGTGATACAGAGGAAATGCTAGAAGTCAAATACACCAAGTTCATGTTTCCCAAAGTCAGAGACTGAATTCTAAAGAACAACCAAGGTTGAAAGTATGAAAATGTACTGGAGAAAAACAATGGGAACAGAAACAGCTCTGGGGGGGCGGTGTCCCGAACTGGTTGCCCCCACTCCTTTTTTTTTTTTTAAGACAGGGTCTCACTATGTAGTGCAGGCTGACCTTGAACTCACTATGTAGCTTGTAGCCCAGGTTTTGGCTTTGAACTGGCAGTGATCCTCTTGCCTCAGCCTCCTCAGTGCTGGGATTATAGGCATGTGCCACCACGCATAGCTACTGTGCCTTGCTATTAAACTACAACAACTTAATCCAGGCAGAATAACAAATGGTCCAGAACCCTCAGGAATGAAGGTATGGGTCAGTCCACCAAGGAACGAACCAAGACCTGCTGAGGTGCTTGCTGACTGCTAAGGGAACACAGAATGGGTAACAGAAGAAGGTAGCTCTAAATACCAGCTATGACTCCATGATCGGCTACAGAAACAAGGATTGTAATTGCACCGTTTCTCTGTGTCCTATCAAAAACCTGCTTGATTCCACACCAGAATGAAGATAGCATTTTTTGATTAATGTCGGGTGCAGAGCTTGGAAGCCGCTGTTTTGTGCTTGAGTCCTCCGGCTTCCCCTGCCTGCTGGCCACGCCCCGATCTCCTGCCTCACTAACCTCTCATATGGCTGCAGTATTTGGAGAGGGGTCTTCCAAGGATGTAACTGACTTTATAAATGGGCCTTGGTCCAATAGGATGGGTGTCCTTACAAGAAGAGAGGAACAGGTTTACTCCTGTAATCTCAGCACATATGGGAGGCTGATGCAGGCGGACTGAAATTTTGACCCGTCTGGGAGACCCTGTCTCAAAATAAAAGACACAAAAAGGTCTGCAAATGTGGCTCAGAGCGAAGCTGCTGGATTCAACCCCCAGCCCTGGGTGTGTGTGTGTGTGTGTGTGTGTGTGTGTGTGTTCGCGCACAGTGGATCAAGGATGATCACTTCCTGTTTTGGCTTGAGCCTGGAAAATGACCACGCTGCATATTGAGAGACAGAGACTGGAGGAAGCAGCACAGCTTTGGGGCCAGTTCTTTGTTTTTTTGTATTTTTCTTTTGTTTGAGACAAGTTCTCACTTTGTAATTCAGGCTGGACTTAAACTCACTATGTAGTCCAGGTGGGCCTCAGACACAAGGTTATCCTCCTGCCTCAGCCTCCTGAGTTCTGGGTTTACATGTGTGTATCACCGTGCCTGGCTGGGATTAGTTCTAATACATATCCTACTGTGGTTCTTTCTTTCATACAAAAGATGGGAAACACATCCTTCAAAACCTAACAAACCCATGAACATATAAAAGGGGATAAAAACTGGGTGTGATGCCACACATCTGGAGTCCCTCTTGTTGGGAGGCTGAGGCAGGAGGATCACTATGAATTCAAGTCCAACTGGACCACATAGTTTAAGGCCAACAACATAGCGAGACTCTGTCTAAAATAACAAAAACAAAACAAAACAACCAGAATAAGTGTTCCCATAGGCCAAGCAGTTTTTCTTTTTCTTTTTTTTTGTAGCGTTGGGAATCAAATCCAAGACTGTGCCTATGTTGGGGAAGCCTCCACCACTGAGCTTCATCCCCTGCCTGAGATCGGTTTTACAGGCAGAAAAGAGCTGGAGAAAAGAGAAACAAAGAACAAAAGCAGTTTGATCATTTCAAAATGACCTTCCTTACAGTAACACACCAAGCTAGGGTACACAGAAAAACAGAAAAGTAACTGATCGCGTTTTGTTTTGTAAGGACTAAAGCACAGGCACATCGTTAGCATGGTGACTCCGGCAGGCTTGACTGGGAAATCTGACCACCGTTTCTCCTGATTTCCAGGAAGGTCAGACAATTCTGTCTCTTCTGGTGGAATGTCGGTATGACTTCAGTTCTCAGGCTGAGCTGCGGGGGCTGACGGCAGGTCTCGGTCTAACACAGTTAACTGCAATTTTTATTTAATAGAGAAGAATTTGAAGAGAGGACAGTTCAGGCTTAAGAGTATAACACACACTAGATTAGATGCTTATGCTGTTTTTCGTTTAGCAACTCATAAATCTGTGAATTTTTATGTGTGTGTGTGTGTGTGTGTGTGTGTGTGTGAGAGAGTGTGTGTGTTTTGAAACAGGGTCTCACTATGTTTTCCAGCCTGGCTTTGAACTCATATACTTCCTGGCTTCTGCCTCAAGAATGCTGGAATTACAGGCATGTACCACTGCACCCTGAGCCTCTGGTTTTTTGTTACAGTTTTAAAGCACTGTATTGGGCAAATGGCCAGGGTGTGGTGGTGTGCTCCTGTAATTCTAGCTACTTGGGGGCTGAGTCAAGAGGATTACAAATTCAAGGCAATTTAGCAAGATCTTGTTTCATAATAAAGATGAAAAATAAAAAAGAGTAAAAGAACTGGGGATTTAGCTCAATGCAAAGACCCTGGGTTCACTGGGAAAAAGAAAAAAGAAAGAAAGAAAGAAAATCTTCCAGTCTCTTTGTATCTGAAACCATTACTTATTAAATGGTCCTGAGCCAGCTAAGTCAGGTTCACAAGCACACCAGGAAACTGAGTTAAAAAGTGCACCAGCTTTATGCCTATAATCCCAGCATTTGGGAGGCTGAGGCAGGAGGACTGCTATAAGTTTGAGGTCAGCCTTGGCTACAAAGTGAATTCAAGGTGGGCCTGAAAAACTGCTCCGGCCTGAAGGTATGGCCTTCCGATAACATAGCAGACCAGGAAGATGGGAAATCAGTCAGCCTTCAAGGACGGTGAGGTCCCGGCAATGCCCGGAAGGCAGAGCCAAAACACTGAGATGGTTAAAAACAAATCCTCTCAGGCAGGGGAGCAATCTGCCTGTTCCAGATGGTAAGGGACACATGCATGGGGACGATGGTCACTGCGGTTATCTGTACTTTCATATAGCTACAGTCTCTCTGTTATGGCAGCAGAGTACAAGTCCTTTTATGCGGCATAGTTCATACAGCTAGGGTCTGTCACCTTTAATTGTCTTTCTTCCTTTTTGGTTTTGAGACAGGTTCTCACTCTGGCCTTGGACTCTGGCTCCTCCTGCCTCACTTTCCCATCTACTGGCCTTATGGGCCAGTAATACTGCACCTGGCTTACTTTTTTTTTTTTTTTTGACTTTGTGTAAAAATCACACCTTAAGGTGGTAGAGTCAAAATGGTAATGAGTTGGGCATAGTGGCTCTGTAATCCCAGGATTTGGTGAGGGTAAAGCAGGACAATCTCAAATTCAAACCCAGCATGGGAAATTTAGAGTCCCTGTCTCAAACTCAGAAATCAAAGGCCAGGTGTGGTGGCACAAGCCATAATCCCATCAGTCAGGAGGCTGGGGCAGAATGATCCTTGTGAGTTCGAGGCTAGCCTGAATCGCATAATGAAACCCCATCTCAAAAAGATGAAAATAAATAAAGTTTTAAAAGCAAAAAATAACTCAGTGGGAACCCTGGGTTCAATCTCCAGTATCACAAAAATAAAAAAAGACATTAAAATAAAAAAGGGCTGGGATGCAGTTCAGTGTAATGCCCAAGGTTTAACCCCTGGCACTGGTGGGAAAAACAAAAACAAAAAAACTACTAATGAGATGTATGTGACAAACAACAAAAGAAGGCTGTGTACCACAGAGACACCAGGCGGAAGAGTTCCAGCACAATGAAACTCCATCTCTGTAGGTGATGACTGCAGGACACGGGGTCCCTCCCTGCCCTGCGTACACAAGCCTGGGATTTCTGCCCTCTGCCTGCTTTTCACTTTCTCCCAAGCCTAAGCACAAGAGCCTTGTTTGTCACCAAGCTGCTTCTGATTCTTTTGAATCCACAGAGTTGGTCACAAGCCCCAAATGCAAGGTGGGGAGTTTCCTACCATGAACAGGTGCCGCCCCCCACTTCTGTAGTGGGGACTGGACCAGGGCCTCACACCGACGAGCTACACCCTCGGCCCTCCAAAACATTTTTGTGAATTTTGTTTGGTTTGCCATGTACTGTGGACCTTGTGAATGAATTCTGGATTATAAATCCTCCCACTGTTTATAACACTGTCCTGGCTAAAATGCTATCTGAATGCTACGTAAAGACACCAATAGTATAGTGAGTTTGAAGCCAGCCTGAGCTACATAGCAAGACCCTGTCTCAAACAAACAAACAAAAAGATACCAGCAGACCCAGGCACGGTGGTGCATACCTGCAATCCTAACACTGGAGGCTGAGATAGGAGGATCACAAGTTTGGGCCCAGCCTGGGCAAGAGAGCAACTTAGCGAGACTCTGTCTCAAAAATTGGAAAAAGTGGCCGGGGATTTAGTTCAGTAACTTTAGTGGCTTAAGTGCCTGCCTGGCAAGTGTGAGGTTATGAATTTGATCCCTGGTACAAAAACAAAAACAAACAAAAAAAACCCAATGGCATTTAAACCAGGCATGGCAGCACACGCCTCTAATCCCAGCATTTAGGATTCTGAGGCAGGATCCTCGGGAGTTCGAGACCAGCCTGCGCTACAAAGTGAGCTCAAGGCAGCCTAAACTGCAGAGACCATGTGTCAAAATACAAAAAAAAGAAAAGAAAAGAAAAGAAAAGAAAAAGAGGGCAGGGAGGGCGGCTGGGGATGTGGGTCAGCGCAAAGCCCCTGGGTTCAACCCTCAGTTGTGAAATCAATATAAATAAATAAAAATAAGTAACACCTTCCCCTTCTCAGTGGCCAGCAGAAGGAACGGGTCCTCGCCGGAGAGGCGAGGGCGCCGGGCAACAGCTTGAAGGAGGCGTGGGCAGGGCTGGGGACAGCGCGGGCCAGGCAAGGGCATGTGCGTGGGGGGTTGGGGATGTCTAAACCATCCTTATCTCACTCTTCGCTCCCCCGGCGGGGCGAAGCTTGTATCCCCAGGCTCCTTACTCATCTGTGAGATCTGAGTGGGAGTCGGAGGAGGGTGAGTGTAGGGTCCTGGCAGAGCTCAAACCTGAGTCCCGCGGATGGTCTCGCTGGCGGAGCTCATCACCTCTTATCTTCAGCCCTGACCTGAAGCAAAGAGTATTGCAAGGGCTCCAAAGCTGTTTGCGTGGCCTCCACTGCAGCCCTGAAGCACTGCATTAGGTCTGTGCTTAAACTCGGCGGCCGCTCACCTAGCGAGCTTTACTGCAGCCCCGCCCCAACCCGGGAAATCATGTTTTCTTCTCCTCGTCTCACGGGGTTGCATCTCTTAACTCGCTTTGGCTTCTTTGCTTCAAGCTTCACCATCTCTCACACGAAACACCAGCAAGCACTACACCGCCTCTCTTTGTTCTGGGGGGCGGGTCTCGCCATGCAGTTCAGGCGGGCCTTTAACTCACTAACCAGCCCAGGCAGGCCTCGACCTCAGGATGATTCTTTTGTCTTAGCCTCCCCAGCACTGGGATTACAAGTGTGCCCCAGTGCCTGGCTGTAACTCAACTATTTTACATCCTTGAAGCCTCTTCTGGTTCAAATTTCAAATTCACTCCCTGCTAATATCTCCTTTCCTTCATTTTCTGGTTTCTCCATTTTTTGAGACAGTTGTCACTCATTTAATTCGGGTTGGTCTATGTAGCACTGGTTGGCCTCACACTCACAGGGTTCCTCCTGCTTCAGCCTCCTGAGTGCTAGGATTATAGGTGTGTGCAACCAGGTCTGGCATGGTTTCTCTGTTGAGCTACTATTTTGCTACCTAGTCCAGGCTGGCTTACAACTCACAATCCAGTCATGATCTTCCTTTAGACTCACCATGTGCCATGTAATTCAGGAAGCTTGGATTGAACTCACTATGTAGCCCAGGATGGCCTTGAACTCAAGATTCTCCTGCCTCAGCCTCCCAAGTGCTGGAATCACAAGCATTCACCACCACGTCCAGCCAGTTTCTTTGGCTTACAGGTGTGCATCATCATTCCCAACTAATTCTTTTAAAAATACAAATATAATCTCACTCCTGCTAAAATTTTCCCTGGGCCTCCTTTTCACAGAAAGATAAAGTAAAAATCTCTCAGAGTAGCTTCAGGTCTCAGCTCTGCTGAAAAACCATCTTACCTGACCACCGTAGCTGTAGCTGACCTGCCCTATCACTCTATCATCTGCTTTATTTCATTCATGGCTCTTAGGACAATCTTAATTCCCAGATCTCTGTGATTGCTGATCTGTCCTCCTTCTCTGCTCCTGAGGTCTGTGTGGGTCGAGGTGCAAAGCAACACACGCCTCCTGCACCCACCTTACCACTCCATAGACATTTTTTTTTTCTGGTACCGGGTATCAAACTCACGACCCCACACTTGCCAGGCAGGTGCTTATGCTGCTGAGCTAAATTTTCTGCCCATGTAGACATGTATTGCATGAAGGCTCTCTTCTGCCTCTCCGGAGCGAGGAGAGGTCTATATAGTTCAGACTGGCCTTGAACTTCCTGTGCATCCCCAGGCTTGCTTCAAATTCGTGATCCTCCTGTCTCAGCTTCTTGAAATGCTATGATTTCAGGCCTGTGCCACCATGCTTGGTTCTAAAGTTACCTCTTGTGTGAACTCTACCTTTACTCCTTCTCCAAATATAGTAAGTATATGTAGTTTCTTAGGAATGTCTTCAGTAAGTAATGTGGTACTGGGCATGTCCTAGGTACTAAATATTTTTCCATTTTGCTATCTAGTGTGTACTCTCTCTCTCAACCTATGGAAGTGTGAAAAAAAAATTGTTTGGAGCAACTTTAAACAAAACCAGGGATGGGCCAGGCATGGTGGTACAAGCCTGTAATCTTAGTATTCAGGAGGCTGAGACAGGAGGATCACCATAAATTCCAGACCAGCTTAGACTACATAGTGTTTAACACCAGCCTGAACTACACAGCAAGACCCTGTCTCAAAAAAAGAAAAAAAACCAACCAACCAACCTCCCCTTCCCAACAAAATCAAAGCCTTAGAAGTTTGACGTTTATCCCTCTACCTTCCCCCAAGGTCCTGCCATGTTGCCGGGGCTGGCCTTAAACCTGAGCTCTCTATGCCTCAGCCTCTTGAGCCCATCTATGCTTTCTGGGATGTCTGGCAGAGCACACCATGAGCTTGTTTTCCTTTTAACTCATAAAGAACATCTTCAGTACACATCTTTATGAGCAACTTTCAAGGACCACAACCTTACTATATTACTGATTTCTCTAGATCTTGTATCTTCAATTTATTTATTCATTTTTTGTACTGAGGGTTGAGCCTAGGGCCTTTGCACTGTGCTACATCCAAACACATTATTTGTGGCAGGGTCTCCTGAGCATTTACACACACACACACACACACACACACACACACGTTATAAATATACACTTAAAAAAAAGAATTTTGGGTTTTAAAGTAACTTTCCCCTAGTTGATCCCTCCTCCCCCATTTACTGGTGTGACAGCTTGGAACGTTGAACGTGATGTAGTTTTAAGAGGGAGTAAGAATTTTGCTGGGGGCAAAGGAGGGAACTTAATTCCTGGTTTGACCCAAGTGATAAATTAAGAAACACAGCCTGGAGGGTAATTTATGGCCCAAACAGCCTTTACTAAAATCCTAGTGGTTATCGATGGCTTCTTTAAGGAGTCCTAATACACTGTTTGTTAAAAGTAAAATTAGCTCATGTTCCAGAATTCGCTGTCAGCCGGGCATGGTGGCGCATGTCTATAATTCCAGCATTGGGAGGCTGAGGCAGGAGGCTCCTTGCAAGTTTGAGACCAGCCTGGGCTACAAAATGAGCTCAAGGCCAGCCTGAAATTGCATAGCGAGACCCTATCTCAAAAAGACAAAAAAACCACCTAAATTCGCAGTCATTCCAGTCCTACCCTGCAAATGTATTCGACCAACGAATACTAGTGGGGAGCCCGAGTAAACGCATCAGGCCCACACGGGGACCAGGTGGCGGGAAAAGGGTCCCTCCTACCCCCTCCCCCCGCCCTGGGTGCCAGGTTCTGCGCCGGGAAACCCCCTCGCTGTCCAGCGTGCGTGTCTACTGCAGACGCCGCAGGCGCCACTCCCACTTCCAGGGAAGCACGTGCGGGCCGAGGGATTTAGGACCCCAGGCACCGATCCGCTCGGGAGGCCGGGGACAGCACGTGGTGTACGCGTGGGGACACCGGCCCTGCGAGCGGCGCCCTGGGCTGCGAGAAAGGCGGGTCCTCCAAAGCGCCGGAAGCAGTCCCCCGCGGGGTCTGGAACCTGTCCGGGATGCACCTCCTCCACAGGACGCAAGAGCGTGCCCGCCTGAGGAACAACCAACGTGCCACCTGAAGCCTTTCAGACCGCTCCCACCCATCACCCGACACCTCGAGTGGAAGCGTGAGACGAATCTAGTTGATATTGCAGGCCCACAGCCACCTCCGGAACTACGTTTCCCGTGAAGCCCTGCGGCGCTGAGTGGCTGGTGTGCAGGCGCGCGCACAGCGTGCGTGGTGACGTCAGCGGTTCTAGAACGTTGCTGTGGTAGCGCACGGGCGCCATGTTAGGACGAAGGGGAAGGAGGAGAAGCGCTTAAAGCGGCGGGAGCGGGCGCGGGAGTGGGGTTAGACCCACGGCTGAGGCAGGCTCCCCCTCCCTCCCGCCTCAGTGGATCATGCCCAGGGCGGCAGCGGCGGCGACAGCGGTTGTGGGGGGGAAGTGACTAGGCGGTGCCGGCGCCGGAGACGATGCCGTTGTGAGTGATTTGTGTTCTGTTTTCTCTCCCACGCCGGCTGGGCCTTGGGGGGGCGTCGGGGGAGGGGGAAGGGTGTGCGCGAGCGGGGCGCTCGCCCATGGGGCGGCGGGCGGGACGGCGGCCCTTCAGACCTCTCTGCGTCGGTGCTCGCGTCCTTCACCCTTTCCTGGCCGGTCGGCAGCCGTCGGGCCGGGGGCTTCCCCTTCCGGAAGGGCTCGGCATCCTCCAGCCCGGCTACTCCCGTGTCTCCGGCTGGTGGGAAAGCAAAAAACAAAAGCAAAAGTACCCCGCGGCTAGGCAGAACCAGGCGGCGGGGACTCAGGCCCAGCTCCTCGTGGGTTCCGCACCCGGGTTGGGGCGCGCCCGCTCCTCAGGGCCCGGCGCAGGGCTGCGAGCCGGGTCTCCTCCCTCGGTCTGTGTCCTGCCGGTTTTCAAGATGCTCCTGTCGTGTGCGGAGCCTCCCCACTTCCGCTTCCCTTGCCGAATGGGCTTCAGCAACAGTAAGCCCAGTTTTGAGCCTTGAGTCTGCTTTGTTGGATTCCACCTCGACTCTTGTCGTCCGCAGCCCTCCCCGGGTCCCTCCTCGGAAAGGAGACACGTTTAGCTGTCGCGCTCCGTGTGTGGTTTTGGTGGGATGGCCGGGTTTCAGTCTGCGTCCTCTATCTCTAGTGTGTTGTGTTTTGTGGACTAATGCTTGCTGAGCCCGACAGGTCGGTGTCATACACTCTTTCCATTAGGAGGACCTTTTAAGAGTTTGCTTCTCTCTCCTGTCTGTAGGAATGAGATGTTAGAGAACTCAGTGGTAGAATCAAAAAATCGGTTACAGCTTTTAGTTACTTTAAATTCTGCAGTGCGGAGGCCTAAACTTGTGAGACTGCATTTCTTTCATCTTTGAAAATTGAAATATGACAGTTCCCTTTTCAGAAAAGCACTGAGGTTTTGTTTCCCCCAATCTTTGTAGTCGTAAAAGGAAGCATGTTACCGATAGTTTTGGTTAAACCCAAGATGGTTTTATGACTTCTAGATAACTTAACTTAGTAACCTTTTAAGAAGCCTAAGCTTTTTTTTTTTTTTTTGGTACCGGGAATTGAACTCACTACTGCGCGCTTGCAAGGCAGGCGCTTACGCCGCTGAGCTAAATACCCAGCTAGAAGCCTAAGCTTTTAAAGTTTCTTTCTTGCAAATATAACTGATAATAATATGACATTTATACATTTGTATGTTTCTTTACAGGTGAGACTTTTGACATGAGTCTAATGACGTCAAGTTTTGTATAATTAAAAATGAATTTCGTGATTTAATCCTTTCTTATACCCTAGCTTCACTCACTCATCCCAGACATTGTGTTTACAAGCCCGTCAGTTTATTATTTCTGTAATGAAAACTTTTCTTAGCTTAATTAATTACCATATAGAGGAAGGTTTAAAATCTGTAGGATTGATTTATCCATTCATGGAATGGTGGAAAGAAGCACTAGGAGACTAAATCTAAAGACTTTGTGCTGTTTTCAGTAGTAATTCAAATAAACCTACATGTTTAGAAGTGGGGATATATAGTTCAGCAGTAGACCATTTGCCAGGTGCGTTGAGACTGTGGTTCAATACCCAGTGTCTCCCATCCTTGTTCAATTTAAACGTTTAATTAAAGTAATGATATTTGATGACATTGTCTTGATTCACTTTAGGGGTGAGTAGCTTTTTGAGACAGGGTCTCAATATGTAGCTCAGTCTGCCCTTGAACTCACAGCCATCCTTATGCTTCAGTCTCCCAAGTGCTTGTGCCACCATGCTGTCTTCACTCACTTTATTCCCGTTTTTGTAAAGAGATTTCTTATAATCATGTCAGCGTTAAAAATGACAGGAAATGTACATTGTAAAGAAAAGGTGAGCCAGGTGAGGTGACCCACGTCCCCAGTCCCAGCATTTTGGAGACTGACTGAAACAGGAGAATCACCATGAGCTCTGGCCAGCCTGAACTACAGTGAGACTATGTCTTAAGAAAACAGAAAAAACACAATGGAAAAGGAAGAAAAGGCTTTAGTGAAGAAATAATATTAAAAATTCTTCTTTTTTTTTTTTATAGAACTAAAAGTATTCTTAAACCAATTTTTTTCCAACTTTTTGGGGGAGAAAGGTATAAATTTCCATTATATTTACCAACACATGTATTAAAGTTGAACTGATGTAGAGGAGATGGGCATGGTCCTTGCAAACGTCAGAGATAAACTTTCAGTACAGAGAATGCTTCAGATTCCTTGAATGTTAGTTCAGATGTATAGAATGGAAGCGTTAAGGTAGGTTGCCACAGAGATACCATCTTTCCTGTGTGTTTATTGAGATTTGAACTGGATAGCCAGTTTTCTATTAATTCTGTCTCCCGTTTCTAACTATACATAACTAAAATAGATAGTAGAAAAGTTAGAGACTGGTGAAGAACATTGGTTGTCTTCCTCATTAATTTGCTTTTCTTTAAATTCTTTTCCTGGGATACTTAGGGTTGAACTCGGACTCCAGAATGTTAAGCACAGGCTTGACCACTGCACAACACCGGAGCTTGCTTTGTTTTTTATGTTCTGGTATCACCTTGTCATTAGTTTGTTTCTTTGATACACACATTGAATTGTCATTTACTTTTTCTTTTTATTTAATATTTTGTGTGCCAGAGATTGAGTCCAGGCCTTGTGCATGATAGGCAAGTGTTCTACCAGAGTTACAGCCCCAGCAAATTTCCTAGCCATGTGTACTTGACTTGTGGTTTTTGAGTTTTGCTGTGTTAAATTTGGATGAGTGAGACTGGGTAATGGATCTTGTATGAGAGTGGATTAAATCATTGCAAAACATTGTAATCAAATGTATATTTTGTTTACATATATATAATTATATATATAATTTGGGTGATACTGCTGTTTTCAAAGCCATGGTGGCGAAACTTTAAAAAGTTTTGATAGTCTGAGTATCCATTAGTAGAATACCTTATCTGAATACATACTGTTGACATTTAGGCCAGCTAATTGCTTTCAGGGGGCTGTCCTATATTCAGTGGGGTGTTTAACAGTATCCCTATACTTGTGTTACTGGATGCTGGAAGCCTCTCATATCATTTCCACATTTTGCCAGGCATATCCCATGGTACAAAATCTTTTGGTTGAGAATCACTGCATTAAGACAAAGTATGGAAATTACATTGTATTCCTGCCCTGCTCTGTGTTGGTCGGATCATTATTTGCATTAGTTCAGTTCTGGCTGTCACACTTAAAATCATGAAGGAGAATAATAACCAGTATCAGTGACCAGTATTTGTGCTATCCATATTCGGATAATATTGTTGAAGTTAGTGGGAGAGATATTTAAGAAGACTTAGAGGAGCCCAGTAGCTTTCCTTCCAAATACTTGTGAGGACTGTTGGGAGAAAGGGGATTTTGTTAGTCATAAAAGGTGGAACTGGGAACTCCTGGTTGAAGTAATGCTAAGTAGCAGTGCTTCTTACAATGAAATCTGTGGATCTTTGAGGAGGAAAAGAGTTGTCATTAGGACCGACTCATTCATTTATTTTTTGAGGCAGAGTCTTGCTAGGCTGGCCTTGAGAGCTCATTAAGAACTTCTGCCTGGTTTAGAACTCACAGATCCTGCTGCCTTAGCTTCCCCTAGTGCAGGGATTACAAGCATGAGCCACCACTCCAGGTTGATAGTTGCCTTACTGAGTCTGGTCTTTTTACTTAATATGATGACCTCCAGTTCCATCCATTTTTCTCCAAACAACATTTTGTTGTGAGTAATACGCAATTACACATTCATCTGTTGATTGCACCTAGGCGGATTCCGCAGCTTGCAGAATTCGTCAGATTTTAAGTTTTGGAGATTTTGTAATGAATTGCAGGAAGCTTAGTAATTGGTGGTTATAGTTTTGGAATGCCGTGTTTTAAGCGTGATTTCAGTTCATACCTTTTTTTTTTCTTCCCTTTGGCACTAGAAGTTTGAACTCAACCTTCACACTGAGCCACATCCTCAACCTTTTAAAAAATTTTAGACAAGGTCCCATTAAGTCACTAAGTTGTCCTGGCTGGTCTTGAACTTGCAGTCCTCCTGGCTTGGTTTTGAAATTGCTGTACCACCACACCTGGCTGACTGTTCATACATGATTTTTTTTTATATATATAGAGCTTGAGAGAGGAGATGGTAGAATAGCAGAATTGTGTATATGAGCCTATTTAAGTCCTATTTCCTGATCTCTGGAAACCCCTCCGTGCGCAGTTTGATAACTTAAAATGTTTTGACTTACTGAACATTCTTTTTTGTAACTGAGTCAGCTTTAAATTAACATTTCACTTAAATGTTATCTTTGTTTGCATTTAGGCAAGTTTATAAAAATTAGTTTGTGATGAAATGAGGCCATTTAGATTCTCAGTTATTTCTCATTTCTTGTGTCTTATTCTGTACATTCACTATTTTTTAAATAATTGGACAGACTGAGCTTATGGGTTACAGTGAAGCAACATTGCAGGCGGTATCGGCTATCTTTCAAAGTGGTTAACTTGAGATTCCACGTAGCCCCTTGACCAAGGTTTTAAAGGTGTCGTACATCAGTGCTTAAATTAGCTCTGGATTCTGTGTTTCATTCTCATGCTAGTATAGTACTTTATCCTATTTCCTGTGGACCTTATTGGGTTTATTAGTTCAGATAAAATCTGTTTATAGGTCATTTAAGAATTAATTTCTGAATTATAGTATCCCAGCACTTACATGACTGAACGTAGAGGATTACTTGAGTCCACAAGTTCAAGAGCAGCCTGGGCAACAAAAAAGTTAATTTTCAAGCTGAAATTTTCTGTTGAATTTTGAGACATAGTCTTACAGTGTAATTCAGACTGGTTTTGAGCTCACTATTTAGCTCAGGCTAGCCTTGAACTTTCAGCAGTCTTCTTGCTTCAGCCTGCCAAGTGCTAGGATTATAGATGTATGCCACCATGCTTTTTTTTCTTTTTGTCTCCCTCTATATTGAGCCCAGATCCTTCAGTGTGAGCTATGTCCACAACCTTTTTTGTATTTTACCTTGAAGTAGGGTCTCCCTCCATTACTAAGTTGCCCAGGCTGGGTTTGAACATGTAATCTTTTTGCTTCAGCTTCCCAGAGTGCTGGGATTACAGGCATGTGCCACCAAATCTAATTCAGTTGGTTTTGTGTAGGACATTTAAATCTCAAATTATTTACTGATAACACACTGTATTGTACTTGTAGTATACATGGTATCATATGATACATCTAGGATATTAGATGTTCTTGGGACCTCACATATACATACGGTCAGCCACTGTACTATAATCCTAGTCCTTTTAAAAATTTGCGACAAGACTCCTGAGTTGCCTGTGCTGGCCTTGAATTTGCCGCCTTCTGCCTCCGCTTCCCTAGTGCTGGTATTACGGGCATGAGCCACAGTGCTGACTCCTTCCATCTTCTCTTCATCTCTTTCCCCCACCACTAAGTGAGAGTACTTCAATGATGTCCACCCTGGCTCTGAACTCTTGGACACAAGGATCCTCCTGCCTCAGCCTTCTGCATAACTGTGACTGTAGGTGTATTCCCTACCACCTGGCTTTTAGTAGGTATTTTTAGTGATTGTGTTGATACTTAAAGCCACTTACAGATTTGAGATTGTAAGTATGCTTCATAATGCTCTCATTTCTGAAAATAAAAGGATTTGGGAAAGAAAAATGTAGTTTTATTAAGTTCCTTTTCTTCTGTCACAGTTGCATCTCACATTTGTATTTCTGTCTGTATTTCATCTAGAAACCAACGACCTGTGTTTCATGAGTTTTTGGGTTAAGAATAGTGGTGCCCAGCATAGCATGTTAGCAGTACCAGCTACTCAGGAGGCCATGCAAGGAGGACCACACACAATACAAGGTCTGCTTGGGTCATTTATCAAGACCCTAAAAAGTAAAAATGACTGGGAGTGTAGCTCGGGGGTAGAGTGCTTTCTTGGCTAGTGTGGGTCAGGTCCTGGCTTCAATCCCCAGCACACATTCTCTCAAAAAGCATTGTAGTTATTTGATTATTAGAAATCATGTTTGTTAGAACTGGGTGTGATAGCACATGCCTGTAATCCCAAGCCAAGGCAGAAGGATTGCCACAAATTTGAGTAGTACAGTGAGTTCAAGGACTAGCTGGAACTACATATTCAGATCCTGTCTCAAAAAAATGTAAAAAAAAAAAAAAAAGTACAAAAAGAGGTTGGACCCGCAGCTCAGTGGAAAGGTCCTCAATTCTGTGTCAGTACCGAGGGAAACTCCAGTGCCTGGAGTTAAAGTATGTAATACTGTACTTTAATACTTTTTTGAAGTTCTTTGTATCTCCTGAAATAGTTAAGTGGTACCTGACAAGTCAATGTAGGAGTGCTGCAGTTGGGTTGTTCTTTCCCTTCAGCCAGTCAGGAAGAATGCAAAAGGACAGTTGTAGATGCCCTTAGGGAAGGAAGAAAATTAACCTGACCATTGTGGTAACTGAGGGACCTGCACTCTTTCCCTTCTGCAAACAACTTTGAGTTCACAGTTTAAATTTGTGCTTCATCATTCTTTGTTCTCCTTGAGCATAAACTATTACATCATCTGTGTTTGAGCCTCTACTGCTGCTTACTGAGTACTGGCTGGGTGGTTCCCCATATATTTTTAAGAAATATAGCTGTGTTCTGAATATACTTACTATAACACTCAATATGTAGTGAGTCAGCTAGCCATTCTTAGAGTAATTTCTTAATGAGCAAATAAATTACCTTGGTTATGTTTGCCTCTAAACAACAATCATATGCTAAATGCCTTGTGAAAGACTGCATTATATTTCTGCTAAAACTTAGTGTTTCGTGTATATTGAGATACTTCAGCACAATCTGTGGTCCCTTTTCTGTCAGAGTACTTTTTCCCTGCTTAATGGACTTGAATGAACATGATATGTTCAAGGTTAAATAGCAAATAAACTTGGACTTTTTAAATGGTAATTTGAATTTCTTGATCACTTCCAAAGGACATTTGCGAAGTTAGGCTTTCAATTCTAACTTTGTAGAAAAGTATTTTTTATTGGATCGTAGTTATTAGATTTTAAGCAGTTGATCCTGTTGAAATAGTACAGACCACAACTTATTTCTCATGCCCAGTATGAAGAGGCACAGATTCATAGTCAGAGCTTTTGTATAAATCAGGTTGTAAAGTATTTCAAAGTATTAACTGTTGGAAACAAACCCCATGGAGATATGTTGTCCTTTGTGTGACTTCCCGTGTGCGTAATCATGATTCCATTTACTTTTTTAAAAATTGTTTGCTTTGTACTAAAGGTTTAAGGATCCAAACTCCAGACTAAATTTTAGATTGTCGTGGAGAACAGATTGTCTTAAACATCTTATGTGCATTTCTGATGTTAGCATTGTCTTTCATACATATGTATTTAACCAAATGAATACTGTACTTTTTTGGCAAGTAAGTGAAAAAGGTGCTATTAAGAAAATTGGATGGATGAGCAGTGCCCTTGGAGCCATAAATAAAACAAGATTTGCTTTAGGTTTTACTGTGTCTGTTTTTGTTTGCCTTCCACTTTTCCCTGTTCCCCTTTCGTCTTTCCCTCTTAGGAT
Source organism: Hydrochoerus hydrochaeris (assembly GCA_004027455.1). Lineage (NCBI taxonomy): Eukaryota > Metazoa > Chordata > Mammalia > Rodentia > Hydrochaeridae > Hydrochoerus > Hydrochoerus hydrochaeris. The sequence continues at coordinate 90,931 of PVLA01002329.1, read as the reverse complement.
GAGGTCCTACTGTGTTGCTCAAGTAGTCCTCCCACCTCCACTTCCCAAAATCTGGGACTACAGGTGTGCACTGCACCAAGCTCTGGAATTTTTCTGCTTCTGTGGTACTGGAGGTGGAACCCAGGGCTTTTGCACTAAGTTAGGTCCTGAGAAACACCTCCCCCACCCCTTTTCTCTTTACACAGAATCTTGTTTCAGTGTCCCAGGAGTGCTGGGATTACAGGCACACCTGCATGCCGTGCCTTTTTTTCTCCTTTCCCTTATCCTTCTTTTCCTCTTGCATTTTCTTTTCCTTTCTACTATCTTCCTAAATTTCCCAGACTGGCCTAGAACCTGCCTCAGCCTCCAGGGTGGCTGGGATGACAGGTGTGTACCAAGATGCCTAGCTGTGTTTACTGTTTCTTTTTTCTAAAATGGTTTTTGGGATCAAATCTGGAGGTGCTCCACTGCTGAGCTGCAACTGCAGCCTTTTTTTCTTTTTCTTTTAAAGACGTAAATTGCCCAGGTGTCTAATTTATGCTTTTCCTACCTCAGCCTCTCTCCGTGGTGGGATTACAGGCATATGCCACCAAGCTTGGCTTGTTTTTATTTTTTCTAATCACAGAATGCTGCACTGAAAAATTCCATTAAAATTCTTGGTTTATTTCACCTCTTTACAATAGTGCTGTTTCTTTGCCCTCCTGCTTCCCTACCTCTCCCCCCATGTACCCTCTCTTGTCCCTCATGTAGTTCAAACTGGCCTGCCTGTGTAGTTCAGGGTACAGCCCTGCAACACTGTGCCTGGCTCTTAAAAATAGTGTTGTTTTTATTAACCTAAACTGAGTTTCTTCTTTCTTTCTTTCTTTCTTTCTTTCTTTCTTTCTTTCTTTCTTTCTTTCTTTCTTTCTTTTTTTTTTGCTTTGTTTTGTTTTCATTTTCTTTTTCTATTCTCTGGTGCTGGAGATCATCCCAAGGCCTTGGGTGTGCTAGGCCTCTACAGTTAAGCCATAGCCTCAAGCCCCTGGGTTTTTAAACAGAAATTGTTTATTGTTGTTGGCTGCCTGGGAATGATTTTAGGAAGTGATTTTAACTAACTTATTAACTCTTTTTTAATTTAATTGTGCATAAATATAATTAGATGACTTTTTAATTTTTGTTTTGTCATTAATATTTATGTTTAAAGGTAGTTTAACAGATTAGAGCTAGGCATGATGGTGACTGACACCTGTAATCCCAGGCTGAGGCAGAGAGATTTTGGGGGCCGCGCCATCCTGAGGTACACATAGACAGACCCTTTCTCAGAATACACACACAAAACAAAAAACAATTTTTTAAAAGTTTATACAACGTAAAGTAAAATTTACCCCTCTCTGTTCTTGGTGGTGTCTTTATGCAGTTAGCTTTTTAGGAAAATAGAAGGCTTTCTGGGCATGGTGATGTATGCATATAATCCTAGCACATGGAAGGCTGAGCTACAAAGAGTTCAAGGCCAATCTGATTATGTAGCGGGACCTTGTTCTCAAGGGGGAAAAAAAAGACTAGAGACTTAAAAGATGTACAGTATAGTGCTTATGATTGCAGGTTCTGGAGTTGGATGGCTGGATTCATAGGCAGGTTTTTCTCTATTTGTTCATCTGTAAAATGGAAACATTTTAATCATGGAGTTTTTATAATAATTGAAAATAATGAGAGTATTTGGCATACCACCTTGGTTGGTGTTGTGAATGCCAACTATAATCATAATTATTCTGTAGGGTTTTTCTTTCTCCTGATATATCCTGGGCCCATGGCTACTAGTTGTACTTACTACCTTATTTTTATATGGCATAGTATTACTTTATAAGCATGAGTCATCATATATTGATAGATATTTATGTGGTTTCCAGTTTGTTTAACTATAGTGCATGTGAGTTCCTGCGGCCAACCTGGAATATCTTTCTGTGTTATTCCTTTGATAAGGGTCAGATTCCAGGACTGGGGTCAAGAGAGAATCTATTAATGAATGGAGTGGATACCAAACATGCCCCAGCTTTTAGGAGTTGCCCTGGAATATATGTTGTTTATTTCAAAGCTTATTGTATAGGAATTGGGTCCCATAGTTTGCCCTTATGATCCCATTACCCCTGACTGAAAATTTGGATTTTTATGTAGTTTTGTTTGTTTTTCGTTTGAGACAGAGTCTCAGTAGTTCAGGCTGGCCTTGGGCTTATAGTGATCCTCTTGCCTCAGTCTCCCAAGTGGCGGGATTATTGGTGTGTGTCACCAATGATCTATTTCCCTTAGTATTTTATGTTTTAAAAGTTGTATGTTGTGGATTAAAGAGACTAGTTTTCTAACTTCAAGTCTTTTATTTGGGAGTCTTATCCTATGATGTTTGTTTGTTTGTTTGTTTGTTTTAATAATAGTTACTGGGGGTCTAAGGCTAGGGCCTTTGCTCTGAGCTGCATTTCCAGCCCATGCTTATTTTTGAGACAGGATCTCCTCAAATTCCCTAGGCTGGCTCAAACTTGAGATCTTTTAGCCTCAGCCTGCTGGAGTGCTGGAATTACACATCTGTGCCACCACACCCAGCTTTTGGGGTGGGTTCTTTTCTGAGATAGGGTTTCATGGTTTCTACCTAGGTAGTACAGACCACTTTTGAACTCTGTTATATAGCCCAGCTGTCCTGAAATTTAAAATCCTGCCTAAATCTGGGATTATAGTCATGTGCCACCACAGCACATTCCAGTAAGGTAGTTTTGTAAGATAGATTGCTTGGCATAAAGTTGATACATGTGTATAAAAATTTGTGTTTTTGTTTTTGGAGACAAGGTGTTCCTATGCAGTTGAGACTGGCCTTGAACTCACAGGCAAGGCCTCAAACTCCTGGTGATCCTCCTGCTTCAGTCTCCTGAGTGCTGGGATTACATGCCACCACACCCTACAAAATTTGATGATTGTTGCCTTTTGAGTTATTTGTTGGTGTTTGGGATGGATGGATGGATGGATGGATGGATGGATGCACGGAGGGTGCACTGCATCATGAAAGCCTTTTTTACTTCTTTTTAAGACAAGTCTTGCTAAGTCGCCCAGTCAGGGCTCCAATTTGTAGCCCTGTCTCAATCTCCTAGGCTCTGCTTCTCTTTCCTTGCCTTTGAGATTAGCCTTTGTAAGGAGAGTTGAATACCATTAGCAGAGGTTACAGCTTGTAAGAGGTCTAGGGTTTTGGAAGCTGTCGGTGGTGGTATGGATAGTGGACCTCTATGGCCACAAAGAAGACAAGTGTGGGTTCAGAAATGTTATTTCCAAAGATGGATTTAGTGAAACATGGCTTTGATGAAAGTATTTTCCATATTCTAAGGAGAAGAAGATTCTGCAGTTTGTTTCATGCTCTGAATTTGAAGAGAAAAAAAATGGTAGGGGTGTGTGTGTGTGTGTTTGGCTGTCTTGTGACAATGTGTTGTTACATTGGCATCTTACTCTAACCCAGAAAGGGTTGGAACTTTAGTTGTATATTAAAGACAGCTGGGTATAGAGGAGCACACCTTGAACTCATTGTGTTGTAATCCCAATACTTGGTAGGCTGAGGCAGGAGGAATTGTTTTAAGTTTGAGGCCAGCCTGGGTCACATAGCAAGACCCTATTGGGGAGGGTAAATTACAAACAACAGGATATTCACATCAGACATAGGTACAAAGAAAGAATAAGGACAGAGATATAAAATAGCAAGAAATTAAGAGTAATAACATTAGTTCTTAATGGGAATACCAGTAGAGAGAACAGGCTGGCTGGCCACGTGTTTTACTCTTTAACTATTCAGGCAGTATCCTAGAAATAAGCACAAATCACGTTCATGAGATGAAGACGAACCAGGTGCTCAGGAAAAGCACATGTGTGTCGTCCTTGTTTGGTTGACTGGTTTTGGGCTACCTACAGGCCTTGAGCAGCTACACAAACACTGCACCACTAAACTACACACTTCTATCCCTGTTTGTGGGTTTCTGTTTATCTTGTGGTACTGGGGATTGGACTCCTACCCTTGTGCATGCTAGGTAGCTGCTCTACCACTGAGCTTTACATGTTTCCCTCCTCCCCCTTCTACTCATTCATTTATTTATTTATTGCTACCAGGGATTGAATCTCGGGCCTTTGCACTGAACTACAACCCCAGTCTGTTTTTTGAGAAGGATTTTGCCGAGTCACTAAGTTGCTTCAGCTGGACTGAAACTTGTGATCCTTTTCTCGCAGCCTCTAAGACTGCTGGGGTTTCAGGTGCATGTGACCATGCCCAGTTCTCACACATACTCTTGACCGTGAATGTGTGTATAAGGCAATTTATTTATTTATTTATGGTCTTTTTGAGACAGGGTCTTGCTATGCAATTCAGGCTGGTCTCGAACTCGCAACGATCCTCCTGCCTCAGCCTCCTGAGTGCTGGGATTACAGGCGTGAGCCACGATGCCTGGCTGTATAAGGCATTTTAATAAGTCATGCTGCAGCTTTTCTCGTTTTGTTTCTCCTTTTATTGTTTTATATGTATTGTAGAAGTTTGATTGATTGATTGATTGATTTTGAGACAGGGTCTTGCTATACTGGTCTGCTTGGTCTTGAACTCACTGTGTAGTCCAGACTGGTCTCATGGCTGTCGTGCCGCAGTCTCTGGAATGCTGGGATTGCTGGAACTTCACTGTTCAAGGTAGAATAAGCTGGGCATTGTGTGCATGCCTGAGGCAGGAGAATGCCACAAATTGGAGGCCAGCCTGGGCTACATAGTGAGTTCAAGGCCAGCCTGAACTACAGAGCTGAGACCCTGTCTCAAAAAAGAGGGAAAAAAAAGTAGAAGGATGTCTGAAGGAAATTAAATACTTGTATGAATGTTTCTAAAATGTCTGCTGTGTTCAGGAATGGGAAGAGGAGTTTGTGTTCCTGGTGTTGGCAGGGTTGTGTGTGGTTCCAGGAGATGGTCTGTTAGTGTGTCTTCTCAGGTTTGTGTTCCAAACTGCCCATATCTGAAGTGTGCAGATTTGTCTTACTAGAAACAACAGCAAAGAAGACCCTTTGGTCTTTTTGGGTGGTGCTAGGATTGAACCCGGGTCACTCTTAACACCAGTCTACATACCCAGCTCATGCCAGGGCTTAATCTGGATACCTTCTTGCCTCAGCTTCGTTAGTAGCTGGGATTATAGATGTGTATCATCTTTTTTAAAAAATTAACTTTATTGGTATAATTTAGATATACATAATGATCACATTCATCATAGGAAATTTTAGTGTGCAGCATTTCCACTTAGCTCAAGTTTTTTACTTGCTGTTTACACACGCACGCACTCTGGTATTGGAGATCAAACTGAGGGCTTCAGAGGCAGTCTACCACTGAGCTGCATTTCCCAGCACTGTGACTTTCTGTAGTGTCTAATGGTATTTAGAAGAGTTAGCCAATTAGCCAGTTAGAGTCTAAAGTCTCCGCTCTCAGAAGGCTGGAGGAGGAAGATTTCTGTAAGTTCAAGGCCAACCTGGACTGTAAGATGAGACTCTTTTTGTCAGCCCCTCACCCACAAAAACTCAATTTTAAAGAATAACTGAAGAATTTTCTTTTCTTTTTTTAAAATACAGTAATGGTTAATGTTTTGCTTGGGACATTTCGGACCCTCAGAAGCATCTGCTGCCATTTTTATTGGAGGCACAAAATACAAATTAACATGTTCCTGCCTGCTTGAACTACTGATGGATAGATTGTACATGACTGTCTGATTGGGCAGCTTATACCACTGGTGGTACAAATGGGTCTAGCCACTTTTTTCAGTCTCTTTATTAATAAAGTTAATAAAAAGTATAATGGGCCAAATTTAGTTGCTTGAATTTGAATAATTACTGCTCAAATAGAAATATTAATACTGTTCATACCAATTAAGAATTATAATTTATTTCATTAAAGGAAATTTATATTCATGAATAATTCATCAGTAGTTCTCTAAATTTTAACATAGGGATTTTATATGTGCCCTGTTGGTTGGGTATATAATACACATTTACAACTAGTGTACCACAAATTAACTGTATTGCCATTTTTAAAATACCATTTTAATGTTTTCCTTAAGGAACTATAATACAATGACATCTGGTCTGCTAAATCAATGCCTTTCTTTGCATTATTGTAATCAAAGACTTCCTGAGAAGTGACCCAACCCACTCAATGGAGCAGTCATGGGTGTACCCACCTGTGTGTGGTTCAGGTGTGGGGGGAGTGATTAAATTCAAATCAGAGCCACCTGGCAGTGAGGCATATGCATTACAACTCACATCACGAACATGTTAAGATGTATTTGTTTCTTAATCAGTTGTTTATTTTTACTTGTTTTATGCATGCTTCTTGAATTACGTATTCTTTATGCATATATATATAACAGATACATTTTATGTATGTGCTTTCTTGAATTAACTAAATCTGAGTTTTTTCTTCATTTACAATTCCAAGGCTGGATAATATGATTACATTTTGAATAAATAAAGTATCCCAATTTACATGATTTATTTTCCCATCAAAATGTTAACATGAAGCCTAGTGAGATGGTGCACATCTGGAATCCCAGCCCTCTTGGAGGTTGAAGCAGGACACTTGTGATTTTGAAGCCCATCAAAGCTACATATTAAGTTCATTGCTTCTGGCCTATGGAGTAAGACACTGTCCACAAAACAAAAGGAAAACCTCACACAAAACGATGTAGGCCTTAGGATAAACTGTTTTGTGTGATTTCATAAATCTGAGCCTGTTTCTTGGTGCTCTGTTAAGATAGTTTAAGTAGACAGGAGCTAAGCCTTGATTTATGTGAAAAAATTTGAAAGTTTGGGAAAGAAATGGGAAAGATAGGAATCTTAACTCCGGAGAATGGCTATTCATATTTTGTTAATAATCTACACTGAACGGTGAGAAATTTAACCTCTTCAGAATGGAGAATTTTTTCTTTTGGAGACAGGGTCTTGCTGTGTAGTTCAGGCTGGCCCTGAACTCACAGTGATCTTTCTGCTTCAGCCTCTTGTGTGGTGACATTATAGGTATGCCTCACCACACTCATTTAGAGAGAAATTTAAAGAGGGCTGGGGATTTAGCTCATTGGCTCAAGCACCTGCCTGGTAAGTGTGAGGTCGTGAGTTCCATCCCCTGTACCAAAAGAAAGAGAGCGAGAGAGACAGACAGACAGACAGACACACACACACACACACACACACACACACACACACAGACAGACAGAAAAAAGAGGCGGGGAGGGAGGGAGGAAAAGTATTACTTGTACAGAACAAAAATAGGTTTATTTTGCTTGAAGCTACAAAAACATTTCAGCTTGCACTTGAAAACTCATTGCTTGCTGGGCACACCTGAAATCCCAGCATTTGGGAGGCTAAGGACTGAGACAAGAGGATCACTATGAGTTCAAGGCCAGCCTGAACTACATAGCAAGACCCTGTCTCAAAAACACCAACAAATAAGAAAACTCACTGCTTGAATCAAGTCTAGCCTGGACATAGTGAAATTTATTTATACTTACTTTTCATTTTTTCTTTATACAGTGTTAAAATCATTTATAAAAGCATTCAGCCATGCATTTTGGACCACACCTGTTAATCACAGCACTCTGGGAAGCTGAGGCAGAAGAATGGCAAGTTCCATCCCAGTCTGTGCAGTTTAACGGACCTGTCTCTAAATTAAAGGGAGTGATGGGGTGGTGCTGGATGTGTAGCTTAGTGGACAAGGGTCTGTATTCAATCCTTGTTACTTTCCTCCTCCCCAGCATTCATAATTCCAGTATAATAATGAAGGGTTGTAGTTTACTTGGAGAAAATCCATGAAGAAATAGCAATACTAGAAAATACGTAAGGATATGTGGTCAGTGTAATTTTACCATCTATATCCTTTTTTGGGGGAGTGAGGTTTGAGACAAGGTTTTGTTACGGATTTTAGACTGGCCTCAAGTTCTAGCAGTCCTCCTGCCACAGTGCACACCTGGATGAAATCCTTAAACTTTTGAGCATGTAATGACTTATTGTTAAAAAATATTTAGATGCTGCCAGATGTGGTAGTGCATGCTTGTGACACAACAATCCAGAGGCAGGAGGATCATTTTGAATTTATGACCAGTGAACTACATAGTGAGACTTGGTCTCAATCCCCTCCCCAATATTAAGGATCTCGTGTGAAGTAACCATACTACAAGAAAATGAAGTATGCAAGGGAATTTAGCAATAACTGTGTCTGTTAATGTTAATTGTGATAGAAACATACAAGTGCATGCACATGTCCAAGCTTACTGAAGTGTATATGATACTATATTCAGTCTTTTAGCATGTCATGTTCTAGTAAAGCTGGATAAAATAAAAGTTCCTTTAGAAAATAAATAACAAAGCTGGGTGAGGCATGCCTGAAATCCCAGCCTCAGGATAATTGCTTGGAGTTCAAGGCCAGCCTGGACTACATAGTGAGTTACAAGCTAACCTAAACTATGTATCAAGACCTTGTCTCAGAAAAAAGTAAAAGAAAAGTAATGAAATATTTTAACTGAATCTATTTGTATATAGTGAGGAAAGGTTCTTACATTGTTAAGGGATTTTTGAGGGTCACTTTTTTCATATTGGTTTTTTTGTTTGTTTTTGTTTTTGCTTTTTTAAGACACCATGGATCACCATGTAGTTCAGACCAGCCTTGAACTTATTATGTGGCCCAAACTGGCCTCAAACTTGTGGTGATCCTCCTACCTCAGCCTCCAGAGTGCAGGGATTATAAGTGTGTGCCACTACAATTGGCTTTGTGTCAGTTTTGAAGATGCATGATGCTAGCCATTTGTTGATTAATGAAAAATCTGTCGTGACCAAGACATGGTGAATTCTATTATACCTTTTTTTAAAGTTATACTTAATGTGTTTATTTTAATCATAGTAGATTTTTGTCTGTTTGAAAAAACATTTTTATGTAGTCTTCAAAATACCCACTGTTTGTGAAGATACATTTAATGAGTTAACATCATAGCTTTTCATGCCTATACAATCAGTCTTTATTTTTATTTTTTTTGGTTTCTGTTGTTATGAAACAGGGCCTTAGTATGTGACCCAAGCTAACCCCACATTGATATGCTCTTGCCTCAGCTTCCCTACTATTACAATAACAGGTGGTTGTCTACCAGCATTACTGTATAGTACAGTATAGGTTAAGAATAGGAGGTGAAAATCTGATATGAATTAATTACTATGGGAAATAATAAGTTAGCTTTATATTTATTCAGTAAAAGTTACTCTAGTCTGTGTAGCATATTCTGACAACTAATAGCCTGAAGATGTGCTGTGCCTTACAGTAGCTGCTTAAAATGGTCCATATGGGCTCTCTGATGTTCTTCAGTCTGTGTTGCTGTCAGAAGACAAAAGTCAGGGCACAGACTCATCAGTTAGTGTAGATCACAGCCCGAGGGTATATATAGTAATGTATTGTGGGAATTACTACATGCGTTCTTAGATCTGTTGAGGAATAAATCTGTTTCCAATACTTGGTAACATATTCAATGTGCACATAGTTCTTTCTCCTGGTTGTTTTTGTTCACACTATTTGTTTGTGATCACTCCCCATTTTTTTGGTTTTTGAGACAGGGTAGTTCTAGCTGGCTTTGAACTCAATGTGTAGCTGAGGCTGGCAATCCTCTTGGCTCAGCTTCTGTGATTACAGATATGTGCCACCACCCCTGACTTAAAATTTCAGATGAGATTTCTTGCTTTGTTTGGATTCTGTGGTGGTTTTGGCTACTTAGCCCAGGCTGGCCTTGTGATCCTCTTGCCTTAGCCTCCCAAGTGCTAGGAGTACAGGCCTGTGCCACTAGGCCTGGCTTCTCTTGTTTTTTAAATGGTACTGGGGATTGAATTCTGGGCATGCACTCTGTCACTTAATTAATACCTCAGCTCGCTGTTATTTGTGAGCTTTATTCATTGAGTCATGTAAGGAGTTCCATTTGAGTAATTTCTTATGTTGGTAAAATGGTTGTTTTTTGTTTTACTCTTTATTTTATGAGAGGATTCATCCATAGTTGGCTGGCTTCAAGGCATGAACATCATGGTAGGAAGGCCTGGCAGAGCAGAGCTGCTTATTTCATGGCAGCCGAGGAGCCAAGCAGGGGAAGGCACAGAAGAGGAATAGGTTTGGAGACACATGTAGTGCCCAAGGCCAACCTTCCTGACCCACTCAGACACACCCAGGTGCGTGTGCTCCAGATCTGCCAGGCATTTCCTCATCCAGTGAAGCTACACATCAGGGCTAATGGTCATAGCATGAAAGAGTAGAAGGGGCAGCTAGATGGTCATCAGTATCTGTGTTTTCATTGGTGTAGTTGCAACTTGGAAGCAAATGTGCAAAATGAAATTGATTTTGTAGATTGCCTTATATCTTGATGTGAACAGGTGACAAGGTCTGGTAGATAGAAAATTAGTAAAAATAATGTTGCTTCTGTAGTTGGCAAAAACATCTTTTGAAGTACATCTATCAGTGCTTTAGAGATAACGTGAGAGATTTTCACTGTTTCAATAGGAAACATTTCCCGTAAGTTTTTGTGTTGTGTTTTCTCTAGTAGTATATTTGCTTCATATTCTGACTGCTTAGTGAGACATGTAGGTGATGGCAAAGTTAAAATCCTTGAGGGAGGAAGGGAAATAAATTTCTTCTGATCGCCTGCTTTTGGTTATCTTTTTTAGTAAGACCGTATTTTTCAAAAGTAAGAATCTTGATTAGCATGGAATGAACTATGTTTTAGAAATGTATTTTACTGGTGTAGTTTTTCTAGTCATGCTGATTTGTAAATTGTAGAATTTCTGTGTTAATTTAATCCAATTCCATTTTTAGTCCAGTTACAACGCAGGGATCACAACAGACACAGCCGCCGCAGAAGCACTATGGCATCACCTCGCCTATCAGCTTAGCAGCCCCCAAAGAGACCGACTGGGTGCTGACACAGAAACTCATCGAGACTCTGAAGCCCTTTGGGGTTTTTGAAGAGGAAGAAGAACTGCAGCGCAGGTAGATAGGGCTCTGTGTACCTGTAGTTTATTTTATTAACATTGAAATTAATTTTGGGCATTGCGTACTCACTTAGAAGGTCAGCGTTGTTCTCCTAGATCTATGTGTGTTTTGAATAAGAGTGCTTCTCAGGAAAGGTAACTTTCATATTTTCCCAAATAGAATTCTGTTCCTTTAATTTTGATATTTGTTGGTTTTGGTAATCACAGGGCAGAATACTCAGGAGAAATGACAATGCCTTACCCAGTGAAACATTGCCTGTATATCACTAACTTCTACACATTGCTGATTACTTAAATGTAAAATTTGGAAAGCTACCTATGTAAGACTGTTTTGTATAACCAGTAGTGATGTGGAAAAACAACTTGATACTTGACAATTACTTTACCAACAGGATTTTAATTTTGGGAAAATTAAATAACCTGGTGAAAGAGTGGATACGAGAAATCAGTGAAAGCAAGGTAAGGTGACATTTCGTATACAGAATAATTTGTTGTGTATAGTAATAGAACACAGTAATTGTCTTACATGACCTGGTGATAATGGAGTGAAATGAAAGTCTTTAATGTGGCCTTCACGTCAAACTATTGATATTACTTATATTTCGCAGGACCAGGGATATATAGCCAGGATTATATAGCATAAGCACCTGCCTGGCAAGTGCAAGGTTGTAAGTTCAGTTCCCGGTAACAAACAATAACAAAACAAGAATTAAAAAAATTTTTTTTTATTATTTTGTTTCTAGTTATTTTGAAAGCAGAAAATCAGCTATGCTTAGTGATTTTTTTTAAAAGTACTTTTTCAAAGCTGAACTCAGTAACTGCATTACTCAAACTCTTTAGAGAAATAGTAGATGTTTTCCTGAAAAAGGGGTATTAGTATGTATGAGGGCCTAGATTTCAACACCTCCACAGGTGTTTAGTATATTTTGGGGTCTTGTAACAAACAGCATTCTTTGAGTAACCTTGGGGGGATCCATCGCTCTGTATCCTGGTAAAGGAAGTGCTTATTTTTTTGAGACAGGATCTCACTACACAGTTCAAGCTGGCCTTAAACTTGCAGCAATCCTTGTGCCTCAGCCTTCTGAATGCTGAAATTGCAGTGTGCTTTACCAAACCAGGCCAAGAGATGCATTTTAGACCATTTGTAGAATTCATTTGACCCACTTTACAAAAATACTGTGAATATCAGTAATTTTTTCAGGGTTGTAGAAAAATGCATATTTACTCCATAAATGTAGCTGAAAAATTGATCAGAGAACTAAGAGTAGAAGAAAATCTCATGTAGGGAGAAAGGCTTTTAATTTAGGAGAAAAAGACTTGGGTTTAGAGAGATTTGTAGTATTATTTTCTTTTTTATTTTGAAACTGTTAATTCTTTAGTACTGTTTTCTAATAGCAAAAAGTGTTTCATTTTGTTTTGTATTGTAAATATTATCTGGTGACTTGACCTTCTAAGCCCTTTGTAAATTCTGAGCAAGAGCATCGTTCAGTTGCTCATCCTGGCCTTGAGTTTATGATCCTCTTGCCTCAGCCTCCCAAGTAGCTAGAGCATAATAGGCATTTTGTTAACCCTATTAAGGAGCAAGCATTTTTAAGGGCTTTTTTTCTTAGGTGTTTAAGAACCTTAGGTAGACAGCCAGGGCTTGTTAGTGTGTGTGTGTGTGTGTGTGTGTGTGTGTGAACAGTATTGCCTTTTTTGAGTTTTTTCTCAGGTACTACTTGAATCAGTGATTTTTTTGAGACAGGGTCTCTCTGTCTGGTTCTGGCTGGCCTTGAACTCACAGGGATCCTCCTGCTGAAGCCTCTGAGTGCTGGGATGATGGGCCTGCACAATCACACGCTGGCTCTCAGCCTGTAATTCTTGGTATACAGTGATTCTTTCCACTGGTTTTCCTAGGATAAGAAAATTTACCTGGTTAACAAAATTAATACTCTTCCTTTTCCAGTTTGTCTGAACTTTAGGCAGCCCAGCCTTAGATGCAGCAAGTTGATTCGAAAAAGGGGTAACAGATTTAGGTTTCTAAGGTTTGATTTTTTTGTTTCTGCCTTTTGTAAAGAGAATGTTTCCTCCAGCTGGTTAGTTTTAAAATTTATTATGAGGTTTCTTGATGTTGGCTGTATTGATACATTGGGACCAGATAAGTCTTTTTTCGGGTGCTCGTTCCATGTGTTGTAGGATGCTAAGCAGAATCTCCTCTGCCTTCTTGGGTATAGGTCCCCTTCACTCCTATCCATGAGTTGTGATAACCAAGAATTTCTCCAGTCAGGTGGCACTAGGGGAAACAATTATCTTTGGGTGAAAACTGATTTAATATATAGATAGAAAACTTACAAAGTTTGAGTTTGACGTTAAGTTGGGTGGCTTGAGTTGGGCATGTCTGAGTATACTTCCTGAGAGACCAAGCAGGAGAAGTGCCCATTCAAGCCTAACCTGAACAATCTAGGGAGACCCCATCTCAAGAGACAACCACACAAGAACAACAAAAAAAACTAACAAATGGATGGCTGGATTGTTTGCCATGTAATACTTGATACTCTCAGGTCTTTAAGCAAAAATTTTACAGTCCAGTTTTTTTTTTTTTTCTTTTTCCTTCTGTCCATGTGTGATACCACAGGGCTGTAAATCCAGCACTTGGTGTAGGCTGAGCCAGGAGGGTCTCAGGCCCAGGGCTAAAAAGGCGAATTCAAGGCTACCTTGACTACATAGTAAGACTCTGCTTCAAAGAGGAATTTTTTTCTATAATCTGAATTACATTTTATTTCCTGATTACAATAACCATAATAGGATAAATACAGAAGTCTCTAGAAGTGTACTATAATAGTGTCTAGCCCACATGTGATTATTTAAGTTAGGAATAAAATGAAATATTTAGGTTTTTAACATGTTCTGGAAGAGGATGTAGTTCATATTTTTCTACCCCATGGTTTGAACACACCACATGTGGTGGTGGTGCATGTTTGACTGCCCATCCAGTGACTTTTATTTATCAGTAAAAAAGATAGATGAAAGTGATTAGATTTCTTTGTACCACCAGTGGTACAGGCTACCTGATGGGACAGTCATACATATACCACCAGTGTTCATGCCAGTGGGAACGTGTTAATCACATTTCAGGCAGTCAGTAGTGATGGATGACAGTGGCTGCTGTACTGGACATTGGGAGCATATAGAATGCTTATATCCTTCCAAAAACTTCTTATTGCAGAGTGTTTGTCCATGGGATGTATGTGTTTTAATTACCATTATCATCAGTTCATTGTTGTAGTTCTTAACTTCTTTTGTGAATCTATTTGTGCACATAGCTTGTTGTCTTATTTTAAATAACCAGGCCAGCATTGTAAATATTTATAAATACCTAAATATAAGAAAGCAGAGGCCTGTGGTTCTTAAAAATGTAAATAATTTTCATATGCCTTGTTTTCTGTGATGATGGTTAAAAATGCTGTTTTCAGCAAGAGTCCCTGAATCTTGTAAGTTTGACGATATTAATTGGTTTTATTTTATGTTTCAGATTTGGACAACACTTTATAAAGCAGAATGAATGTTGTCCTTCTTGGCTCTTAGTCTTTTGGAATATGTAATGACACTTGATTAGTGGTATATTAAGTTTTTTTGGAGTAGGGAATATATCTTGTATATATTATGCTACCAAATGCTTTAGTACACTAAGGAACTGAAAATCAAAGGATTTGCCACTCATTACATTGTTTTATATTGGGACAGATATGAACAGAGCCATTGAAAATACAGTAGTACTTTTACTGTAATGACAGAGGTAGGAAGACACTTCTTCTGGTGGTTTTTTTTTTTTTTTTTTTTGAGACAACATTACTAGATAGTTCAGGCTGGCCTTTAACTCACTATGTAGACAAGGCTGGCCTCAGCCTCCTAGTAGTACTCCTACTTCTGCCGGAATTATAAATGTTCACTGTGCCTGGCAAGACTTTTTAAATGCTTTGCGTTTTCTATCTTCCTGATGCTTCTGAGGGAAAAACCACAGTAAATCTGGTTCTTTTTAAAATCATTCCACCAAAGTATTTCAAAAATCTGAAAAACTACTATTTAGCAATATTGACTTCGAAGTCATTTTTGAGATGGGAAAGTTACACTCTAATATGCTGTGGAACGTTAGATGTTATCATTGAATACCTTTAAGTGTTGAGAGTATCTTTTTTTATTAGAATCTAATATTCATGATTTATTTTATGTAGGATGTTTCTCATGAATAGAAGCCCTGATTTTAACATTGCTTCTGAGGGATCATTTGATCTCCATTTGTGGTTTTCAGAAATGTAGCAAATTCTAAAATAGTGTGTGTCTTGACCAAAGAACACTGTTAGAGGTTGGAAATTACTTGAATTTCAAATTAGATTGGTCAATAAAGGACTATTTTGTGTTTTTGCTAAGCCCTTATGTCTGAATATGCTCTATAAAAGTTTGTACCACCATCTTATTTGGGTTTTTTGGTTGAGATTGAGTCTCACTGTGTGTTCCACAGGCTAACCCTAAGCTGCTGAGCTTAGGGGATCCTCTTTCCACTTCCAGGTTGCTGGGATTATATGTGTGTAGACCACCTCACCTGACTTGGTTTGGTTTTCAGTTTGAGCCAGGTGTGGTGGTGCACACCTGTGACCCCAGCATTTGGGAGGTTGGGCAGGAAGATGACTAGTTTGAGGCCAGCCTGGGCTACATGGTGAATTAAAGGCCACCCTGGACTGTAGTGAGATAGTGTCTCAAAAAAAACAAGGATTAAACAATTTTAAAAGTATCATTTGAAAATTTCCTTTGTGTTCTTCTGACTTTTTATTTGGTTTGTTTTAACAGAATCTTCCACAATCTGTAATTGAAAATGTTGGAGGAAAAATTTTTACATTTGGATCTTACAGATTAGGAGTACATACAAAAGGTATGTAATTTGTTTTTCTTGAAAGAATGCATTTTTTATTTAAGGATTATATGGTATGGATTACAATTACACATTCATTTTCTTTACTTACGAATCATATACAAGGTTATATTTGCATGGAAGATAAGTACTTGAAGGAGTCTGAGAAAATACAAAATGATGTCTTCCATGTGGCATCCAATGATTACTAAAATTAAGAAAAATTCAGTTCCTAGAAGTTAGCCCCACTATCTGATCAGTAGCACATGCCAGCTGTTAGCTATTACATTGGAAGTTGCAGATGTGTAGAACATTTTCCATTGCAAAGTTCTTTTGGACCATATTGTTCTTCATTAGTCATTTCACATTACCTTACATACATTTATTATAGACATTACAAAATGCAGCTTAGCAAAACAAATTTAAAAATCCAGTGTGTACCTGCCCATTGTTAATCACTATTTCATAAGTCTTAGTTATTTTCTCTACATACAAAAGTAGACAAAAGGTTTTCATGGTAAACATTTATTAAACTTTTTAAAGTAGATGCCAAGTTCTTAATTTTCAATATTTTATTTCTCCCAGTGCTTTTATTCTCACATAGCAAGAAGTAAACAGTTTCTCCTTATCTATTGGCAGAACCAGTAGATGGAGCTCTATCAGTATGAGGCTATATTTCTTAATTAATAACTGAGCTATTCTTTTAAAAACGTCTCAGTATAGTTTTCTTTTATGTTCTGCTGTCCTTTCCTGTCCCATCTTGTTATTCTGTTACAGTTATAGCACATTTCTATGTGTTTTGTGTTATTCAAGTAGGTACATAGTTAGAAAGACAAATAAAACTTTCTCCCCCTTTGTGAATATATGAAATAGCCTTTAGAGCAGTTTCTCAACACCTCATGTTTTTCCCTTTTTTGTTAATTTCTTTTCTTATTTTGATAGTACAGGGCCTCACAATGTTAAACTAGTCCTTTACTACTGAGCTATATACCCAGCATTGTAGCATCTCATATTTTAGAAAAATGACGATGTTGACCTGACCTTTTTTTATGATCCTAATAATTGATTTTAACTTCACTTTTTGGTACAATGGCATGTAAACACCAGTAACATAATATATAGAGAAAAATCAGTTTTGTTTAACTAACATGTCTTTAACGACAGAAAGACATAAGGCATGCACTTGAATTCCCTCTTCATCATGAAAGTCCTGAATCAACTTTCTTTGGACTCTGGGTTCACTTGGGGTCACTATAAAGACAGGATGTATCAGGAAAAGCATGCTCCATCAATTAGATCCACAGTAATTTTTACTCAGAGTTGATCATTTGGAGATTGCCAGTATAACGGTAAACATATTTGTAACATTAAATACTGCCATAAGATGCAAAATAATTTTCTTGTAGTACTAATTAGTGGTTGATGGGATTATTATTTTTTAGGTGCCGATATTGATGCATTATGTGTTGCACCAAGACATGTTGATCGAAGTGACTTTTTCACCTCATTCTATGATAAATTGAAATTACAGGAAGAAGTAAAAGATTTAAGAGTATGTAAATGTTTGGGGTGAGAGGGGAGGAGTTATGAAAATTTACTTAGTTGAGGGAATTTTTATAACATAGCCATCATTTATTGAGGTGTTGCAATTTGCCAGGCCATTCAAGGCATTTAACATGTGTTTGCATTGTATTCTTTGCAGCAAGCCTAAAGTCATAAATCTGTAAACTTTTTATAGATTAGGAAATAGAGACAAAGAAAATAAATACTAAATAAAAGTACTTAAAAGTAGTATAGGCCAAAGTGAAATTTCAGAAACTAAACTTGTTCACTTTTCTTAAAGGCTGTTGAAGAGGCATTTGTACCAGTCATCAAACTCTGTTTTGATGGGATAGAGGTAAGATGTGATTCAGCTGGATAGTTCTTGCTGAGAGGTTCAGGTTTGATTAGTGTAGATTAAAAATTTAGTTTAAAATGAGAATGAATTGGTTGGTATTACTAACAGGATTTTTAAAAATGCAAGTCATTGCTTATTCTTTATAGTATTTACCACATTTAGTTTTCTTAAATGCCAAGTGAAATTGGAAGCTCATAGAGGCAGCAAAAGAAGTACAAGCCATTATGTATGTTAAAGTATTTTCTCATAGAGCAGTGATAGCGAGCCTTTTACAGATTTCAGTGATAGAAATAGCCTACTGTGGTATGTCTGCCGTAGATTCACCACCACTCTGATAGAGGTTTCTCAGTAAAGCTCGAATTGTTGAGCTTTCAACATATAGAGGGAAAGAAATGGGAATAAGCTGATAGTGAAACAGCTTTATTTCTGTGCTACTTATGGTGAACATAATGATGCTGGAAAGTCCTTACAATAATGATAAAGATGGAAAGCTCTTTTGCCCAAAAAAAGTAGTTTCTAATTTCTAGAATTACTGCATAAGAAGGTCAAGTACCATCTGTCAAAAGATAAAAGTATTGCCCTTCAAAAGTACATGCAAAATAAGAAATTTGTAAAGAAGTGTTAAGTTCATTTAGTTTCGATTTACTGTCCACATTTAAATAAACAGTGCCAGGAGTAGTGGTGCACACCTGTAATCCTAGCCTTTGGGAGGCTGAGATAGGAGGATCCCTGCAAGTTTGAGCCCAGGCTGGGCTACATAGTGAGTTCAAGGCCAGCCCAAATGACCAGAAAAATCCAAAAAAAACCAAATAAACAGAAAACAGTCTGTGGAGCCAGGCTTGGTGACACATGTTTGTAATCCCAGCACTTGACAGAAAGGATCATGAGTTGGGGGCTGCCTAAGCCATAGAGCAAGTTGAAGGTTGACTTAGGCAACAGAGAGAAATCTTATCTCAAAATTAAAGTCTGTAATATGAATTATAAAGTGATGTCCCATTTTTACTAAAAAGAAGATTACATAGAAGGAGGAATATTTTGTTGGAGATGCACATTAACATTTTAAGGTTTGCTTGACGAAGGAAAAAATCCATTGATGTCCTAAACTATTTAATGTGCTAGTTTTACATACTATGCAGAAATTACTTTAGGAAGTGTTTTTGCATTTCAGCTTTTGAGATATAATTTCATTGTAACCTCTCAGTGTTGTCTTATTTGCTTTTGAGTTAACTTGATGTATGAGCATGAAGTCTGTTTCTTTGATAATTGGGAAGGGTACTGACTTTGGAATGTTTCAGTATAAAATTTATACTACACGAATACTTAATTTGTGTAACAGTAATTTTTCTTCCGTATCACAAGTATGAGTTTAAGTGATATTTCACAATAAGCTCTTTAAGAGAACTGCTTTTAAAAACTGATCTTATAAAAGATTTGTTTATAAAAACATTTAGTGTTGGGAAATCCTAACCTTTGGAAAAGTTATTAGATATGTGTGATTTCTCTGTTCTTTCATGAAAGAAAAAAATTTGCTGGTTGAATTTTCTAAGCCATTGATATTAGACATAACAGTTGTTGCTTGGTGTGGTGATGTATGCCTATAATTCTAGCATTTGGGGTGGAAGAAGGAGAAATGTGAGTTCAAGGCCAGCCTGGGCTACATAGCAAGACCGGGTCTCATGAACAGAAACAAACAAAAAAAACCTGGTTATTTCTGCTGGATGTTTTTCTACTTTTAATGTTTTACTTTTCTTTTTATTTAAAATTAAATAAGAAGCCCTACTGTAATAGAGACATGTGAATTTCATATATAAGGAGCTCCTTATTTTACCAGAAGGTGTTTTTGAGCTAAATATAAAGATAGCTTCCTTATATTTAGTTATTCTTTATTATGCAATTACCTTATAACTTATAAGTGATGAAATGAAAAGTTAATTTTAAACATGCTTTAGCCACCTTTATGATTAAAATAACAAGTTATTGTATGGACAAATTCCAGTTTGTATTACTACGCTTTACAATCTGATTAAAATACCTGTGGTAAGAATTAATATACCATTGATTTTGAAGGATGTTGTCATGTTCATAATTACTGAAAAGATACTGGCTTTAAGTATAAAATAGAAGTGCCTTAAAAATGGTTTGACAGATAAGGAATTTCAAGTTTTGTTTTTGTTTTAGATTGATATTTTGTTTGCAAGATTAGCACTGCAGACTATTCCAGAAGATTTGGATCTACGAGATGACAGTCTGCTTAAAAATTTAGATATAAGATGCATAAGAAGTCTTAATGGTATGTAAAAAAAAAAAAAAAAAAAAACTAATTCCTTTTGCATAATTGGAGCTCTTATCAAATATTAAGTAGTTGTTTTTAATTCCATTTTTGCATGAACCTTTTTATAGCCATTTTCTAAATCCATACTGAGTCATGTAAAATGTATTGCAATATACAGGGAAGTGTCTCATGGTTTATTTTATTCATTATATTTTTATTGTTTGTTTGTTGGTTTTGGTTTTTGGGTGTTTTTTTTTTTTTTTTTTTGGTACCCTCTTCCCAGGCAAGCCCTTGGGCTGCTGAGCTAAATCCCCAGCCCTATTCTGTTGTTAATGATACGTGGGTACTCAAAAAGACTGAGGTTGTAGCCTTAGTCTTGCTAGTAATTTAGGTTTTACTCTGCAACCCTAATTAATCTTAATCCTGATATCCCTTAGTAATGCTGTCAGTTCTGAGGTTTAATAAGAGGGTTATTTTTGAACTATTTTATATTAGCATAGCTTGTTACCATTCTCTTAGACAACAGTTCTTGGAAACTTAAGTGCATTGAATCCTCAGTATAGAAAAAATTTTGTTACTGTTCTGGGGATTGAACTCTACTATTGACCTACATATCCATTCATTTTTATTTTGAGACAAGCTCTGAACTTGTCCTCCTGCCTCAGCTTTCTGTGTTGCTGGGATTGCAAATGTGTACCACTGCACCTGGCAGTTTTCATTATGAGTTGAAGTTTGAGATAAGGCAGATTACACTTCATTTCTTTTGGTGTAGGTTTGTGGGAGGAAATCAGTGCTTTAGTTTTTTGTTTTGTTTTGTTTTTCCTCTTGAATGTTACCATTTCTATCAAATAAGAGTTGTTTAATATGACATCAATCTCAGAAGATTTGGAAGATATATTATTATTAAACTTTGATGATTTAATTTTGTTTTTTTACTCCTATTAATCAGGTTGCAGGGTAACCGATGAAATTTTACATCTAGTACCAAACATTGACAACTTCAGGTTAACTCTGAGAGCTATCAAACTGTGGGCCAAACGTGAGTTCAGAATTTGTTGGCTAGCTTATTAAGAATGTTTAAACTTTTATTCAACACTAACTTCTCTTTTTGCTTTTCCCTTATCAACAGGCCACAACATCTATTCCAATATATTAGGTTTCCTCGGTGGTGTTTCCTGGGCTATGCTAGTAGCAAGAACTTGCCAGCTTTATCCAAATGCAATAGCATCAACTCTTGTACATAAATTTTTCTTGGTATTTTCTAAATGGTATGTGTTTAGATTATATTAAAATAAAATTTTATTGTAGACACTGAAGTTTAGTCTTATTTCTGACATTTCTGCAGCTGGTTTCAGAGTCAAACCATAGTTCATGAATTAGCTATTTAGGTAACTTTGGGAGATCACATTGTATATAAAATGGCAAACTTAGTTTTTCAAAGCTTTCAGGATAGTAAGGCAGATTCTGTTTATGCCTACTTGCATAAACCTGCGCTCCATATAAACTCCTGAGTTTAGTTGAAACTCTTGCTGAAATCCAGTTTATTAATAGGTTGGGGTATCACTTTGGATAAACTTAACACACATCACTTTCACTTTTCAAATACTTTTTAAAGCCTTAGGCCATTAATATTTTTATAATTGTTTTTTGCTTTCAACCAAAACAATTCATTTATCTTTGATAAAATACTAAAGATGTCAATGTTGTTTGTTTGTTTGTTTGTTTTTTTAAACTGGTACTGGGAATTGAACTCATGACCGTGTGCTTGCAAGGCAAGCGCATATGCCGCTGAGCTAAATCCCCAGCCCTAAAAATTTCAGTTCTATAAAAAAAACTTTAAGAGTGAGTCAATATAAAGTAGTTGGAAAAAATGCAGTTGCTTGAATGAGATTATTCACTAGCCAGAAGACTTTTTTTGTGTTACTAAAGTTCCCTTATCTCAAGATGTCTACATTTGTCAGCCCTGATTTCCTTTAAAAAAACAAGATTATTGCTATTTCATAGTAGTTGCTTTGCTCTTCTACAGAGCAGATCCTTGATTTTAAAATCCCATTTATTGTAGAGATTTAAGTACTTCTTCGATTCCTGCCTATTCATACCCTTCTGTCTGCAAAAAGAATTACTCTAGTAATTTTATAAAAATTAGAAACCATTTATAATTTCAAAGTCTGCCTCACTTTCTGATATACATCCTATATCAGATGTATTTTGCAGCTTGATAGCCCATTTTAATCATGTGTTAAAAGTTACCAGGTTATACAGTATCTTTCTCTGAAGGCTACACCTATATAAAGTGTTTCTAGGAAGCTAACTTGGATATGGAGGGAGACAAATGTTTCCATTTTTTTCTCTTAGACTGAAATAGCTAATTTATAGATTGCTTCCTGTATACTGTATTCATACCATAGCTTACTACATTTATCCTTACTACCATCTTTAAGTTGTGAAATAGAAAAATTGTTTAACTTTTGTAATTATATCCTTTTGAGAGTAATGAGAAGTAATTTTTATACTCATTTTTCTTTGAATGAAACTAGTATAACAATAGGATTTTTGTCTTTGAAAGGGATTTATCCTATTCAAGGTGGAGATGAACACATTGTTTTCGACCTGTGCATCTTCTATTTAATGTTTTATTAGGTATTTTGAGAGGTAGAGATATTTGACTCAGTTTGAGAATGCTCCCAAATGCTCTAATTTCATAGAAAACAAAGTCTTAACAACAATAGGGAGACATAAAAGAGTATTATGTACCATAATGAATGAAGAAGGATCACATTCACAAATGCTGTATGTTTAACGAAATACTTATAGATGGTATTATCCAGTAGTCTTATCAAGTGCTACAATCTTTTTGAACAGGGAATGGCCAAATCCAGTGCTATTGAAACAGCCTGAAGAATGCAATCTTAATTTGCCTGTATGGGACCCAAGGGTTAGTGTATTATTTTTTCCCCTACAAATTCACATTGTGCAATAACAAGTAAAAGTCATCTGCATAAACTCCAGAGAGACTTCCCAGGCTTTTGCAAAGTATGAGTGGACATATCTGTATTACATTTTCTTTCAGATAACCTCATCTATAATTGTCCTCTGATGTGAGAAGCATAATGATGTACCCTGTAAACCACATTTAATTGTACATAGTTTTTAATATAAATTTTACTAACATTTTAAATCTATATAGAACTACCTTGTAAATCAAAGTTGTGTGGGCGTTTGTGCTTTAAAAAAAATAAAAGGATACTAAAAATCCCTGTATTTTTTCATTTGATCTAAATATTTTGTTAAAATTTGGATGTTGTAGGAAAGCTGTTGCTTAATGGTTTGCATGTAGTAGATGACGTCTAAGCAATATTCTAGTCACCATGTATAGTTGTAAATACTGGTTTAAATATTTTAGATTACAAAAATGTGGTTGGGTTAAAGAAGAACTTCTGTTTGTTTCTTGGGAAGTTATGACATTTGCTGCTTGCACATTTTAAATGTTAACATGAATTTTACTAGATTTTAGTTTTTATTTTGTTTTTTTTAGCGACAGCATCTTACTCTGTGATTCAGACTTGAACTCACTGTGTAGACCCAGGCTGACCTCGAACTCAAGGCAATCCTTCTGCCTCGGCCTCCCAAGTGCTGGGATTACAGATGTGCTCCCATGCCCAGCTTTATTGGTTAAAAAAACAAATTGGGTTAGAATATGATTTATGAAATGGCATTTTTCTAAATTAATTTGCTATCTTATTTTGCAGTATCAGAAACTTAAATTGTTTAATTATACTATATATTTCCAAGTTTCCTAAACTTTTAAGGCATTAAATTTTGAATGTGAGTTCATAGTTTCCTTGGTGGGAATTGTTGCTTACCACCAGCATACAGATTAACAGCCACCTTTTAAAATGCTGTCATTGTAGACAAAGTAGTTCTACTGTGTGTCAGTAAGCTTAACCTTGTAATGTAAGGATGTATTAAAAACTAGCTTCCATTTTGTTTTATACAGAATAACTTGAAGTATTACATTTCTTTATAATTGTGTGAGCAGTAAAAATGTTCTGTTGTTGAATAAAGAAAGGCTAAATATCAGTAGATTGCCAAGTAGTTTTTTAGGTTTGTTTTTTGTTTTCTTTTGTTTTGCTTAGAAGACACATTTTTTTTTTTCTAGTAAGGCTATTAAAATAATGATGCCAAAATGATTACAACAAACCACTAGTTTATACCAAGTCTCTGTAATCTCTCCTTTCATGATTTTTCTTTCTCAACTCCAGCTATGAATGATAATTTAATCAGGGTTCAGTTTAACAAGGGGTAAAAAGTCCAAGTATCTGTTGCATTGTACTTGAAGAAACTGATTGGCTGTTGTTGTATGTAGGTAAACCCCAGTGATAGGTACCATCTTATGCCTATAATTACACCAGCATACCCACAACAGAACTCCACGTACAATGTGTCCGTTTCAACACGGATGGTCATGGTTGAGGAGTTTAAACAAGGTAAGTGTTTCTCCTTATGCTCTCCTTCATACCTGAAGGTTAAGTACCATTGTAGACTCAGTAATCAGCTGTGCACTTCAATGAAGAACACATTCACTGAAGTGGAGTTTGGTGGTCATTTTTGATTACAGTAAATATTTAATAATGATTTCTTTTGGGTGATTTAGTTTTGATTATATGTGGGAAGATTAACCAACAGTTAAAATCATGTCTAGCTGGGCCTTAAAGGGCTGGCTTAGTGTTACTCTGTTGCTGTATAAAATTATAAATAGTATTAACATTTTGTTTCCACTGGATGATGTAAAGAATTCTTAGCAGGCTTATACTCTTGGGAAAGAACTTTAAGCAAATTTGGAGAAAATATACCCTTTATTCCAGAAGAAGCGTCTGAACTTTCTTGAACCTCTTGGGGTTTTTGGTTTGTTTTTAAATTTAAAACCATAGTTCTTACCATCTGGCCTTTCAGAGAAAAAACCAGAATAGGATTGTTTCATTGATAGTAAATAGACAAGGAAGTAGAAAAAAAAATTCATGTACCACCTTTAAATTTAGAAGTTTAATATCCTTTCCTTTTTTCCAAAGAGCCATTTTATAGGATGATGCTTTTAATACCTTTAAGCCATAGCAGCTAGCTTGTTCTTAGAAAAGAGAAACAAAGTACATATATGGAAAACTTGTCTGTCTTTGATAACAGTGCTTGAGTTTTGAGGAATTCGTTCTGTGAGATTGGCATTTCAAAGTAATGGTGATTTACAAGAAATTGTCTCCAAAAAATGCTCCAGCTTTTTTGAAAAAAATTGTATGTATGTAAGAATATGCTCTAAAGACATAAGCTAAAATGCTTGTCATTTAGTTTTAGGATTGTATTGAATGCATGTGGTATATTTAAAATTTAGATTGTTAGACTGAAGAATACAAACATTTTAATATGTTTTTAATTTAGGTCTTGCTATCACAGATGAAATTTTGCTGAGTAAGGCAGAGTGGTCCAAACTTTTTGAAGCTCCAAACTTCTTTCAAAAGTACAAGTATGTATTTTAAGGCATGTTGGTCAGACATGTTGCTCTTTTCACTAACGGTTTAATTTAGTATAAATGGTGTATGTTTTTGCTAGACTGATGTAGTTTTGGATTTTCCTTCTGACAAAGGAAACTGTATTTTGTTGGAATCGTGTATGGCCCTTACAGCTTTGCTACCTGATCTAAATGAACTACTACATTAGTAGCAGCATCAGTTCTGTAGAGTTGAGTCAGAGTTGAGTATACAATATTCTTTCTTAGCTTGGCAAATGAGTGAGTTGCAAAGATCTGTAATTAGGTTTCCTGTTAAGAAGCTAAGTATTTTCATGTGGTTCTGGAAACTTGTGATAGCTTTATTACACACACACAGCTAACAAAATGAGTTAAGTGTTTTCAAAACTGAAATTACTGGCCTACCATTTTCCTCCAGTGTCAAGCTCCTTCAAAAACCTTTACAAACTATTTTCCTGGGATTTAAATGAGTTGATTTATTAGTGGTTTTAATATAATGAGTTAGTGCCATAGGTTAAAAGCCTCATTAATTATGTTGGTTTAATGGGAAATGTAAGTTATACTTTTATTTAAAGAAAAAAAAAAAGACAAGAAAACCAAAATCACACACTTGGACTTTTATTTGACCTGGGCCAAAAATTTGCCAAAGTCTTACTGAAAATTTTTTAATGCTTGAAAACTCTCTTGACTATCTGATCATACACTGGATTGTGTTTCATAATAATCTAAGCAGGATTATTTTATGCTATTTCCCCAATTAAAAAAAGAATGGTGACCTTCATGATGTCTCTGTGTTTTGTTTTTGTTATCTTTTGCATGAAAAAGCAATAATTGAGCCAGCTTAATTCTGCGAGTACTGTGTTAATAAAATGTAAATAGCGTAACATAGAATGCTCTTGTTATTCCTCAAATTGTGCTTTCCATTTGACATAATATTTTGGTTTTTAACTAAAACTTGAGGGAAGTATTTTTGAATGTTTAATAAACATACTAATACTTTAAGAGACATAATTACATGTAAGGAGAAGGATAAAGAAAAATAGCATCTCTAGAAAAATAGCATCTCTTAATTTCTGAGAATTAAAAGCAGATTCTTTTAGCCAGGCATGATGTACACCTGTAGTGTCAGCACTTGGGAGGCTGAGCGAGGAGGATTGCAGCAAGTTCGAGGCCACCCAGGCCTGCATAGCTAGACCCTATTTAAAAAAACAAAACAAAAGTTTTCTTGTTTTTCAGTTTCCTTATATGATTAAGAGGGTCTTGAAAGTATATGCTTATGGATTCCTTCATTTTGAGAAAGGTTATCTTGGAAAATGACATTGCCAGTGTCATTTGAATGAATGGACGTTCAAACTTTGTTCCTGCCCTGCTCCCCAGGTACTTGGGTGTGACCCCTAGGCCTGTGTACTGAATTGCATTCCCAGGCCTTTTTAAAAAATTTACCGTAGGGTCTCTCTCAAGTTACTCAGAGTGGTCTCAAACTTGGAATCCCTTTGCCCTTGCCCTAGCCTCCCTCATGGTACTTTTAGGTGTCTGGCATATGCCTGGTGTAGGTCCTCCCTTAAAGTTTACTTAATATTTCTTTAAACAGTTTTTTAAAACTATATTCTTTACCAAATAGCACCTCTCAGTCTTTGACAAAAAGATTATATATGAATAATAGCCTTAGCCTTAGTGCAGTAGTCAGTCTTTTTAGGTTATTAAAAATGACAACATAAGAGGAAGTAGGAAGACTTGAGGAAGATTTAAGTTTAAAATGTGGAAAAACTAATATTTGAAGATATGACAGTATGTTAATTTTGCCTGTACTTATTTCTATTTATATTTTTAACTCTTCTCCAGAAATGTCTCCTTTTAAGGTACAGTGAAGACTATCATTAGACTTTTGGAGATACGTAATTGAATTTTTAAAAAACGTTTCTTCATATTTAATATGCTGGTGATTGACTATCCTGAATTGGAATTCTTTTCCCTTTATTGAAAGTTGTTTAAACATTTTTTGGAGCATATCTTTGAAATGTTAATTTGGTATATGTAGAATTTTCAGTTTGAAATATACTTAGCATTCTTGGAAGAAAGGGAATTATAGAGAAAATTTAACTTGTCCTAAAAAGCCAACAAATTATTTTCCACAAAAAGATATCAGCCTGTCTTGAGAGAATTTTACAGTTTAAAACAAAAATGTTTCCCATAGTTCTTTAACATAATTTAATTTGACAAATAACTAGCAGTAAGGCACATCCTTGATATTAGTAGTCATGCACAGTCATTTCAGACCTTACATTTCACTAGGAAAGAAGAACGTTATTAGCAAAGCCAAAATGTCTTCAGTGTAAGATTAATTTATAATTTTAATGAGGTACATATAAAATAATTTAGCCTTAACATTTTTTTTAAAGATACAAAATGTTTAATTGTACTTCTTAGTTCTGAATTGCATAAAAGAGAAAACTGCCAGGATTTTTAAGAATTTCAGTGTTATCATCTGAGTTATGGTCTACACAGGTAAAATACTGAGATAAAACAGCCAGAAAATCTACTTAGAGAATGCTTTTTTGAAAACAGTTATTAGGTAATATAACAAATCAACATATTATAAATAGATTTTATCCATGTAAAATACATTTTGATAGCTTTTATTGGAAACTAGGATAATGTAAATTTGAGGAGAGGGTTATTGCAATTATATTGACTAAAGAGTATGTTATGCAGGTATTTAAGGCTACGATTGCATGGCATTTGTGAAATAGATGATCACATATTTTGGTTCAGAAATGAGTTTACAAGTGCTTTTACTTTATTCTAGTAAAGACCTTGGGAATTGAATAGTAGTTCTGTTTTTAAAAGTTAAAAAAACAGGTTTATAGAGAAAGAAATTGGGGTTTTAGCATTAATTTTTGGGGTGTGTTTTTATTTTTCTAATTACTCTTGAAAAATATTTTCAGCTTATAGTCTAAAGCTAAATTATTGCACTTACTGTCAATTAAAGTTTGCATAAATGTGATTGAGTAAAAAATACCCTTGCCATAAATGTTACTAAACCTTTTACTTACATGTAGATATATGAATTTGTGTATAAGTATTGTATAGAGAAGAAACTTCCACATGCATTTCAATACCAATCAAGGTCAAAAACTTCATACTTCGAAGCTTTAAACTTTGAATTATCATCAAAATTATATTCAGTAGGTTGTGTATTTTTTCTTACTTCAAATGAGTGTATATTTTGAGTGTACCAGTTTATTTTGTTTTTATAAGTAGAGACTGTTCTCTTGCATCATTTAAGCTTTTGTTGAAGACTGGTGCTGATTAAGAATATTCAGTTTGACAGTGTTTTAAAGAATGACTTTGAAATTGGGAGTTTATTCTTAAACTACTAGGTAATCCTGGACAACTTTGTAAGATTGTATGGGCATGCATGATTTTTATACTGTTGTCTGTTGTTAAAAGTTCTTACACGTAGGAGTGAGCTGTTCCTCAATCTCTTTTTCCTTTTCAAGAAAATTCAGTCCTAAGGCACATTCTTTTTAATAGCCTAAGAGGTTAACAAATTCCAACTAGGATTTTTGTTTCAATTTATGGCTCTGAGTATGGGTTTCTTTATACACACTGCGTGAGCTTTTAGAGTTTTATGTGACCTGGTTTGTTCTTGTACTTTTTCACATATACATGTACACACGTATGTTTCATTTTTGTCTATATGTATATATACACACACTTCTTTCTGTATATTTGCCTTGTTAATTTGTAAATAACATTACTTGTAAACTTTTAAGTGTTTTTGCCTGTAAGACCAGTACTGTTATCCCATTACAGATGATGTATACAAACAAGTCTTTGAATTAATCTAGGGTTACAAAGAGTTGGAGCTAGCTTTTCCTATGTTGTGAGTATAATTTAAACAATAGTTGGGCTGTTTTAAGGAAGTGTGAGTTTAAAATGCTTTTCTTAGACTTTTGTTAACTTTTTGTAAAAAGTCCTTAGAATATATTATTTCTTTAGAACTATGGCAGTTTTTTTCCTGGCTCCAGTAAGACTTATATTTGGGTAGAAACCATACTTTTAAGATGTGAGAAAGCATCAGAAAGTTTTTGGACCTTTAGGAGAATAGGAAATTTTGGTCATACTGTCACTTTCCTAGCTATACCCATGTTACTGGATAATGATGTCATCTTGCAGGTTGAGATAAAGCTTCTGCTGTGAACTTATTAGATAATGTAGAAGGTTTATTTTACTGAATTTTATTAGTCTGAAAAAGATAGATTTATACAACAGGTAGGGTAGATGTAAACTGACCTAACGATACATGTTTTTCTTCATGATAGTATTTTCTGAAGTAAAAATTTACTCTTTCTATTTGAATGGGATTGAAGTCTGAATAGAAATCACATGTGTTGACTTCAGGAGTAATAGTGTTTTTTTGTTTTCTTGTCACAGAAGCTTACCTAATTACTTTGCAGAAATCATGGGGGCTGATTTTGCTGTTTAATTTTGTGACCATTTCATGTTCATTTAAAAGCCTGATACATTTGATGGTGTTAGTCATTTTAAGTTTACGTGTGTGGGGCCAAGCCCTGGTGTTTTGTTTCCATTGAAACATTTTTTGTTGAACAGTACTTCCTTCATTTAACTCTTTGGTTGGTAGAGAGCCCTCCACTAGAGTGACTGAGCAAAACTTATTCTTGACTTCAGCTGTTGTTTTAGTAATTATTCATAAAATCATTTTTTTTTCAGAAAAAATTTAAAGCAACATGACTTATTCTTTCACAGTTCTGGAATCAGATTTTTCCAAAAATATTAAATTTACTAGTCGTTAGAAACATGAGGAATTTCAGTACATGATTTTGTGTGCATATTGAGTTTGCAGCCTTGCTAAACTGATGTTTGACCTATAGTTGTAATGAATCTTACTACATTATGGTTTTGATATCCAACATAAAGCACATAAATAAAATAAATAGCGTGTTGTCTTTATCTTCAAAGGCATTATATTGTACTTCTAGCAAGTGCGCCAACAGAAAAACAACGCCTAGAATGGTGAGTAATAGATTAGACTTTACAGAAAAAGTAAACTTCCAAATGAATTGGATAGACACAGTAGGAGATGGAAGCCCTTACCACACAAAGTTTGGTTTGATTTGTTTATAGATAACAACGTTACTACTAATGAGGGAAATCTAGGAATGGAGGGGATCCATATACCTCTTTATTTTTTATTTTTGAAGAGCTATGTACTTTTTTTTTTTTTAAGTGCTTTGTTTTTAGCTTGCTAATTTTTCTTTAAATGTTTGTGGGATTATCTTTTGTAACCTTCCTTATTTGGAAGAAATGTGCTTTCCCCATCAAGCCTTTTTCGGTAGAGTACACTGCATTTGAGTTTATTGGGGTTGGGGGAGATAGTTCATCTGGTTGAACTGCCTTGCTATATGTTTTCAGTTAGGTATCATCTTCATGTTTTTTATATAAACATTTGATTTTTGAGTAGACTCAACCAAAACTTTCATTAATAGTAAGTGACATTTGTTCAGGGTGGGCTTGGTGGAATCAAAAATCCGAATCCTGGTTGGAAGCTTGGAGAAGAATGAATTTATTACATTGGCTCATGTGAATCCCCAGTCATTCCCAGCACCCAAGGAAAATCCTGACAAGTAAGCAGCCTTCCGATGAATCTCATTTTCCCACCCTCCTTTCAGTTTCATCCATAGATGCTTACAGGCAGTTTTTATAAATAGTGTCACTATTCTGTTGATTATATATAGCTCAAAGCAAATTTAAATTTTATAACTTCATTTTTGTCCTGATCAGAAAAAATGAAGACTTTCTTGAAAATTCAGCACTGAAATAAATTTTTTCCTCTAAAAATAGTTTCTTTCTTTCTTTTTTTTTGTGATACCGGGGATTGAACTCATGACCTCGCACTTGCCAGGCACTTATGCCACTGAGCTAAATCCCCAGCCCCTAAAAATAGTTTCTAATGAGGTGCTATTAACTAGAATTCACATTCTGCAGATCTGCTGTTAGTACTGTTTTTAGTATTTAACATTTCTTTTTCTCCTGTACAATGTACCTATTATACAAATATCAGTCTGCCTTTATATTAATTGAAATATATTTTGACTTCACCTTGCAAATGTCTGATTTGTGGTGGATTAGGGATTATTCCTAAGAGATGGAAGAAAAAATACATTTAAGAGTCTTGTATAGGTCAGTTGCTAGTTTTTTTGTTGCTGTTAATAATTTGATACTTTATACTTTCTTGCATTTGGAGAAGTAGTAGAGTATTAGTAATAAAGTTGTAAAAGATAAACATCAAAGAAAGATTGACAAATTCAAGTTGTAGAATATTCTGATTATTTGAACTGTTTAGCTTTTGATTACTGCAGCCTTAATTATTAAAATACCTTGTTTTAATCAGTAGATCCACTATTAAGTATTGAAAAGTAACTGAATCACCAACTGGCCCTTTTGCTATGTTAGTCAAATTTATTTGACCTTCCAGATTAACTTTTAAAAGTTTACTAATTAAGTTCTAGTTAAATTTTTATATTTTAGAAGTAAACTTTCAAATGTTCCTAAAAAGTATCTGTCTTTTCCCCTCATTAATTTGAACGTAACTTCACTTTGATTCTGGTGCTCTTGGTAATTGAGAATCATTAAAAACATGTAGATATAATAAGAATATCCTTGTTCTGGTAGTCTGATTGCTTATATGGTAAAAGAAATGTAGAGAAGAGATTTAAAGTAAAACTTTGAGCTTTGATTGTGTTTGGGCTTAGAGCTTAATTCATTCATATATTTATAGTATAGAGTTTTCCACATAGCCCAGGTTGTCAGTCCAATTCGAACTGTGTCATGAATCTGATATAATGCTCTTCTTTGCAGGGAAGAATTTCGTACAATGTGGGTGATTGGGTTAGTGTTTAAAAAAACAGAAAATTCTGAAAATCTCAGTGTTGATCTCACCTATGATATTCAGTCTTTCACAGATACAGGTATGTCTCTACTTGGTTAATCAAAATATTTAGGTGTTCACAATTTAAATTTGTTTTGACGTTTAAAATAACTAGTTATAAAAAATGTAACTATTAACATTATTTGAGAATGTTGGACAGTGGTCATAAAAGATTATTGATGGTTTTGAATAGGTTACTAGTTCAATTAAAAATATGTAATACATAAATGACTTCTCTGTTGTGATAGTCCTTTAAAAAAGTTAAGTGGGACCACTTTAAAATTTGGCCATTCTTCTGTGTGAAATTAGAAATGATCTGAACATTATAGCATTGTCTATAAGATAGTATTTCTGACGGCCATTGTCATCTTGAACCTTAGAAATTGATCAAGCTGAACTTGTACTAGCTTGAAGAAATTTTTCTCACGTATGAAATACAGATTCAAGTGTTAATTCATAGGTGAGATACAGGGTGATTATGTCTACATTTCAGACTGTCTTGTTGGAGATAACGGCTTATGTTTTAACTAAAGTCTGAATGGAGAATATGGCTGAGAGAACAGAAGCCCATTCCATAGCTCTGTAGCTTCTCAAGGGACCAATATGAATATACAAAGGGATAACTTTGTCTTTATGAAGGACTACATTCTGTTCTCTGAAATATTCCTCCTCCTCCAATGTAAAAAATTTTACTAAGTGGCATTTTCTGCTGTCCAATATAAGTTTTCTATTATAAGCATGGATATTTAATATTAAATTTTTACCTGTTTAGTTAGAGAAAAAGAAAAATTCTGGAGATAATGTGTTAAAAAGCTAGATAGGTTGGATGTAACATGCATGGGACCCTAGCTGTTTGGGAGGCTGAGGCAGGAGAATTGCAAGTTTAATGCCAGCCTGCACAATACTTTCTCAACAAAAGGGCTTGGGTTATAGCTGAGTCGTAAAGTGCTTACCTGGCATGTATGCAGCCATAGCTTTGATCCACAGTATTGAACAAGAGGGAAGGAAGGAAAAATAAATAAATATAATATAAAGGAGAAATAAAAGGGAAAGAATGCAGTACTCTACCCTTATATGCAGTTCTACTTTTCACAGTTTCATTTATTCAGCATCAGGTACTATCTGTAAATACTACAGAAATAATTCACAAATTTAAAACTGATGTGGGGAGGAGTGTGGTAAAACTGATGTGGGGAGGAGTGTGGTGAAACTGTGTTGTAAATGCTGCCATTCTAGTGTAGCCTTAGGGGTTATCAGACACTGCCATGTTGCTGTTCTTGGACTCCTGTGTCCCTTACATAGTAGCCTAACGCTGTACCTAAATGCCCGAATTTTCCTTGTCTCATCACGTCCACATCAAGTCATCTTACACTGTCACACCCCAACAGGTGTGAGCACCGTCCAGTGGGATATTGGGAGAAACCACACTCATCTATCAGAGTATACTGCTGACATTGTTCTTTTTTAATATTAGTTACTGTCAGTGTTTTACTGCTTCTGCTTTATGATTTTTAACTTCATCATAGATATGAAAGTATAGAAAGAACCATAGTAGATAAGAGGGTTTAGTACTTTCATGGTTTCAGGCATCATTTGGCGGTGGTGTGGGGGTGTGCATACTGCCTTCAGGTAAGAATTGACTGTCATCTGGATTTCAGTGCAAATGCTCAGGGACAGTGACTGAAAGAAGTCTAGTGGTTGCACCTTGATGTTGAACCACTAGCAGTGCTACTTACGAATTCCTGCTAGGGTGGGTATTATTTGTAGTGATTCTGATAACCATCAACAGCATTGCCATTAGTAACATGGTAGAACGTAGATATTAAAAGATAGCTTTAAAATTTTTTCATGTTTAGCATAATACAATACATGTAGATATTAATAAAATTATGAAAAGCATTCTTGTATGAAATAACAAAACAGAAGCTAACAATAGTTCATATTCTGTGTTTTATAATCCAGAATGTTACATTACAATTCATAGACAAAAAGGACTCACTGGCAAAAAAGAAAAAAATGATAAAAGGATAAAACTTGCTCTTCAGTGAACTAAGGGAAACTAGTAATGTAAATAAAATAATGTATAGTAAAAGTTTTTCAAGCAGTGGAATAATTTAGGGAACTTCCCCCTACCTTCTGTTTATCTTCTATTTAGTTTCCTTTTTCTCCACGTGTATATATTTCACTTTCTCATACAAGAGAAATCATGTGATATTTAAGCTTACATGTCTTACTTCACTTAACATTATGTTATCAGGTTGCATCCATTTACCTGTAAATGCCTCATATTTATCTTTCTTTATGGCAAAATAATACTCCATTGTGTATGAGTACATTTTCCTTATTCATCTGTTCATGGACACATACACTGTTTCTGAGATAAAGCTATTATAAATTGTGTTGCTATAAACATAGGTATGCACGGATCCCTGTAATGTGATGACTTTAACTCTATTGGGAAGATAATCTAGAAGGGGAATAGCTGGGTCAAGTGAATTTTTGGTTTCTGGAGGAATCACCACACTGTTTTATCTGTTCTTTATTTTGTGCTGAGGAGTGTACTCAGGACCTTATGCTTGCCTAAGTATGTACTCTACCACTGAGCTGTACTTTTCAGCTAGTGGTCTAATTTTGATGCATAGTCTTTGTGTTTTTGACAGCCTTAGATTAAAATACTTTGAGTTTTATGTAAAATTAGTTGTTGGTTCAAAGACTTGCCAAGTAAATTTTCATCATTAGAAAAGGAGGTAAAACGTAGTACAAGTTCTTTGTATGAAACAGTCCATATTTTAAGGGTATAACTTGTGACAACACAAATAAATTGCCATAGGTTTTTAAGATGCTGTTGGATGATAGTATTCCTTCTTGTATGGGCCACTGAAGTGCTTGCTCTAAAATAAAGATTCTGATTTATGAACAAATAAGCTATTGACAGATACTGAATTGAAATATGAGTTTTGTCCACTGCATCCAGGTTAAGCTGTCTATTAAAGATCGAACTACTGAATCAGATTTTCAAGAATCTTTTAAATATTTGAGGAAAGATATATTCAGTTTTTTATCTTGAGACATTTTAATGGAATTCTTCATATGATTTTTTTAATGAATTTTACATTTCACCCCCAGTCTTTCCATGTACTTTTTGAGTTGTTCAGGTGTTAACATTAGAAACCTTAGAGATTATGAAGTGTTTCAACCTCATTTTTCAGACTACATTGAAATTCTTTCTTAGTGTCATGTCTAGTGCTAGTTGAGACCACTTTTATTGTTCTGTTGGATTATTTTCCTAGCCATAACTTTTCCTTCCTGATCTTGTCTACCTTACATTCTTACCCAGCCTCTAAATGTTACTTTTAAGCCAAATCATGTATTATCTGCTGAAAAGCTATAATGGCTGCTCTTCTCACTCAGAATAAAAGTCCACACCTTAGCTTCTAGCTGGCCTGACCTCATTATTCCTACCTTCTCTGACTCCATTATTAAAAGTTCGTAATTCCCAGATGTGTATGGCCAGAAAGGTAGGAAAGTTACAATTCAGATACCTATCAAGACCTGGAGCAGCACTTGGTTTCAAAACTTTTTGTTAGGAACAGTTGAACTCACAGAAGAAAAAAATCAAAAGACTAATAGCCACAAATAGTTGAGATCGAAGGGTTTTTGGATGTTTTAATTCTAGTCTTAAGGAAAAACTTAGGTGTTGGAAGTTTTTGAGTTTTGCAAGCTGCAGAAGGATTATGGACGTCTACTTTTCTTACCCTTCTGGTCTTTTTCTTTTATCTTTTTTTTTTTTTTTTCTATTTTCCTTTTTTCTGATCCTCAGCTGTTCCAGACATGTATTCCTGTTTAGGCCATATGGTTCTTGATGTGTGCTTTCCCTGAAATGCTATTCCTGTAGGTACTTTGAGCTCGCTTTTTCATACTCTTTTAATCTGTCAGATGTTAACTTGGCATCTAACATGAGCTTCCTGTCTTACTCCCTATTACAGTTTTTCTCTGTAGTACTTACTGTTACCTGTATGCAATATATTTCTTTTAATTTTTGTTCATTGTATTTACTAGACTATAGACTGAAACTCTTTTGGTGTCCTTTAATCTGTTTTGTTTTGTTTTGTTTTGTTTTGTTTTTTGAAACAAGGTCTCACTCACTATATAGCCCTGGCTGGCCTCAAACTCGTGGCTGTCCTGCCTTAGCCTCCTAATTGCTGGGGTTACAAGATGTCGGTTCCCCTCCCCCTTATTCACTGTTACATCTTCAGTTTCTACCTTAGATACAGTCTCAGTTTAGATGTTCAATCAGTATTTATTGTATGAATGATTTTTCCCATTTTGAAGCCCTAGGACCTAAATAGTTGGATTTATTGTAGTATACGTAAGTAAGGCATTTATTTGTAGTATAAATTTATTTGAACCTTTGACCTTTTCTTTTTAAATAGGAAGTATGTCATCACTTTAAATTTTATTTTACAGATTCTTTTCTAAAGGTATGTTTAGGTGGAGTTTAATGAATTTGACTTGATGCACATATTAACATACTGAGAGTGAAATTTTAAATTATACTGGTAGCATGAAGGGATACGGATTTTTTAAATCCTTTTCCTGTAATTCCGATGTTTCTTTAAAGTGTTAAAGTTAACTCCCTTAAGAGTTACATGAAGAGTTACTGCATTGGAAGTTTAAGTATACTTTGTGCTTTTATTCATTATTATGTACATGTTATGGTAAATTAAAATTTGTCTAGACAATGAATTATATCAAGTTAGGGACATGTCTTGAGCTGAGAATTCTGTATATATGTAGTATGATGGGAATAAGGATCCCTACTTGCAGTACACCCTTATTTCCTCAGTGAATTTAAACTTGCCTTTATTAAAATGTTTCTTTTTCTTGTAACAATGTCTAATTGTATAGTTTATAGGCAAGCAATAAACAGCAAGATGTTTGAGGTGGATATGAAAATTGCTGCAATGCATGTAAAAAGAAAGCAACTCCATCAACTACTACCTAATCATGTGCTTCAGAAAAAGAAAAAGGTAAATTTAGAGAGTACTTACAACAGCATTACTAACATGTTTTATGCATCTATCCTATCAGTATTTCAGAATTTAGGGTAATGGATCACCTGACGTAGATTGTAGCATTTAAAAACCCAGTTTCATGAGGGCAGTTATATTAGGTACAAACTAGCTCTAGTCAGTTTTCTTTTTCTTTTTTACATTTTCTGCTGTTTATTATTTTGAGATGGGTCCCTCTGTGTAGTGCAGGCTGGCCCTGACCCACTCGGTAGCCCACTCTGCCCTGGAACTCAGGGCAGCCCACCCACCGTTAGCCTCCTGAGTGCTGAGGGTACAGGTGTGTGCCGCTACGCCTGGCTTCCTGTCAGTTTACTTGGATACACTTGTCTCAAACGTCAGCACACGGTCATACTTCATATCCTGATTTTGTGTGCACCCAGATTCTTTATTATTTTTAAATTTTTATTAGTACATGTTTGTTAATACATAATGGTTTCATTCATTGTTTGGGGGGAGGTTTTGAGGTTGGTGGGGGTTTTGGCTTTTATTAACCATTTAAAATCCCACATGAATGTCTGAATTCCTCTCACTGATTGGTTGTTATTTTGAGACAAGGTCTTAGCTATGTAGTTCACTGTGTAACCCACGCTGGGCTCGAGCTCTCAGCAGACCCCTGCCTCTAAGGTGCTAGAATTACAGCCTCCTGTCCTTTAAAAAGTAAACAAAATTAAATTCGTCAGGTTATACCTGACCAAGTACATTACATGCTTAAAAAATGAAATTACCATTTTTGATAAATGCAGGAAAATATATTATTTAAAATTAAAAGTTATTATTTAAAAGTTAGAGGTTATTGATTATAAAGGACAGATAGGTTGGCAGAGGTAATATTGTGCAGTATGTTTTAGATTTAGTGCTTTCTCTTAAATAACTCTGAGCCAGTGTTCCTGGCTATATTTGTGTTCAGTAATAAGCAGAGTGAGAATTTTAATACACAATAGCAATATCTTTTTTTTTTTTGTACTGGGAATCATTTGTGCTTTAATGGGTTTCAAAAACAGATAGCTTGCCAGGTTCTGAGACATGCTGTTATGATCCCATATACTCAGAAGGCTGAGGCGGAAGGATTTCTTGAGCCTATGAGTTGGACATTGGTTATATAAGATAGTGAGATCCTGTCTCAAAAAAAAAAAAGATTGATAGCTTATTCCTATAATATGATAAATACTTTAGGTACACACCAGTCAAACTACATGAACTACAGTTGTATCTATTAATAAAGATGCATGTGTATATATACCATTTGATATTTATATGTAAAACTTACAAGTTTAACAACTTGTAAGGAGTTTATGAGAGGATAAAATAAAAGTACACAACAGAGAATGATGAATGCTACTGTCAGGAAGAATCATGCTCTGCTGTTTCCTGTCTGTGATACTTAGGTAACAAACTCTGTTCTTGATTTTTTTTTTTTTCTTTTAAATCTTTGTCTTTTAGAGTCAGTTTTGCTATGGTGTTCAGGCTGGCCTTCAACTCACGTTGTAGTCAAGGCTGGCTTTGATCTCACAGCAATCCTCCTGCCTCAGCCTCCTAAGTTCTGCGATTACAGGTGTGTGCTATCACACCGGGCCTTGTTCTTATAGCTAAAATTGGGATAAAATTTTTACCTATATCATTAGATATTTCTTGATGATTAAGTGAGTCAATCCATGTACCAGTTTGTGGCACATGCAGAATGGTTGTTGTAGCTTCCCATACTATTAGCACCATCATCTTTCTGAACTTAAGAACATCCATGTGAATGAGGGGGCGAGGTCTTAAGATGAAAATTTTAAGGATTTTAATAGGTTACTTTTGTTGCTTTTTCCTTTTTTGGAGGGATGCTGGGTACCAGACCCTGGGCCTTGGCATGTAGTAGACAAGCAGTGTACCACTGCGCTGTACCCGCAGCCTGTGATGTTACTTTTAAAAATTGTTACTCTCTTCCCAGCATTGGGGACAGGGTTGGGGGAGTTTCTGCTTGAACTGATTGAAGTGACCAAAATGATTTATAGTAGTGCGTATATATAATAAAATGTAAGAGCTGGGTGTGGTGGCTCACTCCTGTAATCCTAGCACTTGGGAGGCTGAGGTAGGAGGATCCTTGTGAGTTTCAGGCCAGCCTGGGCTACAAAGTAAGCTCAAGGCCAGTCTGAACAGCACAGCAAGACCCTGTCTCAAAAAGACAACAAAACAAAATAAATCTACTGTTCAGCAATTTTTGTGTCATGTTAAGCCTTGCCTTCTAATAGTCCTCGTTTGTTTGTTTGTTTGTAGTGCAGGGTATAGAAACCGGAGCCAAGTACATGCATACTAAGCAGACACACCAGTGAGCCACATCTTCAACTCTTGATAGTGTATTATCAGTAGGTTAAGGCAATTGCAATTAAATGTAAATTCAGTGCATGTAAACATACGTAATTTATTTTGTTTTCAGAAGTGAATATAAGTAGATTTTGTTCTTTAGCACTTAGCTATTTTTGCCTTAAACTAGAAGATATTTATAAATGAAAGTATTTATAAACTAGAACATTTATAAAAGATAACTGGACTTCCCAATAGTCTGGATTCATATTAACTTGAAATATTATTTATTGATGGTACTGTCATTTGGGACAACTGTTAGTGAATATTTTGGTACTGGGGTTGAACCCAGTTTTACACTGAGCTGTATTCTCAGTGCCTGTTTTTACTTTTTATGTTTGAGACAGGAGCTTTCTCAGTTGCCTATGCAGGCTGGCCTTAAATTTGTGGTATTCCTGCTTCGGCCTCCCAATGTACATGCACCACCATACCTGGCTTAAGTGAATTTTAGTATGTTTTGTTTTGACTGTATTAAAGTAATATTTTTTTAGATGGAACTAACCCATTTGAATGTAAAAAGAATTATATATATGGAGAAAAATTTATTGTTAAAATTATCAAATGAAATAATTATAGTCTCATTTTGCTTTTAATGTTTATTTCTGTAGTGACTGTCCAGTGCATATCATCACATATTTCTAAAAGGTTTTTGATGAAAATCAGTATTTTAGGATCTACATTTTGTGCTTAGTATATTATGACCCATCTACCCAAATGATCTTTTTATTGACTGCTTAATGTTCTTTGTATGGCTAGTTTAAGTCTGTTTCTGTATTTGAAGTAATTTAGATTATTTCCTAGCTTCTGTTATTAAAATTGCACTTTCTTCATTTTCCTTCTTTTGGTGTTTTAAGACAGGTCTTGCTACACATTCAGCCTGGCCTTTGACTCACTATGTAGCCTAAGCTGGCCTCAAATTTGCAGTAGTCTGCCTCAGCCTTCTAAGTACAGGAATTACAGGCGTGTGCCTCCATGCCTGACCTAGCAACAAGTGTCTACAAATCTGAGCCCTTGACAGTGTAATTTGTTCTGTTTGAGTGTTTTGAGATGAACTCAGCTGTGTAGCTCAAGCTGGCCTTGAACCAATCATGATCCTCCTACCTCTGCCTTCTGAGTGCTGAGATCACCGACACATACTATACTACCATAGCCACCTTGCTTAACCTTAGCTCCTATTTGTGGAGCACTGTAACAGTCCTTTTCTCTAGTTAATATCCCAGCAACCCAGAGGAATTGACTTTTAGAGAAGAAACACAGTGGTTGAGAAACTTAGCCAATTCTCAGTATAAACTCTGAATTAGACCTAAGTCTGACTGAGAAGTATGAGCACACTGAGAACTATGTAATTGAACATAATTTACTTAGCAAAAATAGCCTCACATCCAGTGAATAGTTAAGCTTGTGAATGTGTTTGAGTAGGAAATACGCTTATTTAGAGTATTACTTTGTTTTACAACTGTCTTATAAACAAATGGCATTACTTACTGTCCTTTCTATCAAATCTCATCTTTCCCATTTGATCTTTTCTGACTTCTTTACATAAGGACCTTCTTTAGAACCAAATCAAAGATTAGAATATCTTGTCATTTGGGGAACTGTAAGAGCAAAGCATTCACATACGTACATGTATTTGGAATGAGTCTTTGTCAACAACATATATAATCTCCATTAAAATGTTTCTGTTTGGCCACATTGTCACTCAGGGATAGAGCCCTGGCTAAGCATGCTGTGAGTTTGACTCCTGCTGCTGAAAGGGGGAAACCTCCAACACAGCATATGCATAGAGCCCAAAATATTTCTATAATGAAGTGAACACTGAGGTTGAGTATATTCTGGGAAAAGCATGAAGCCAGAAGAATTAGTGTAACATTGTGGTAGCACTTGCTAGCAAGATTTAAAACTTGGTTGCTTCAGATTTTAATTTTAATCTCTTGAGACCATGGATAGACTTTTGGTTTTCTTGCATTTTCTGTTTTCAGTATCATGATGATTTTTTTTTTTTTTTTTTTTTGGTAGCAGAGCTAACATTAAGTTCTATATGACAGTATTAGGCTTAATTTTTTTCTGTTACTTTTCATAGGAAAATGGACCATGTTAAAATCTAAATTGCAATTAGAGTACTGGAAATCTCTTGCTTTGACAGTTCATTTACTGATAAATAATAATGAATGACAAATTGATAATTTTTGGGAATTATGTAATGATTATGTTCATTATGAGATAATTAAGAATCTATCAGTAATGCCAGATATGGTGGTGTGCATCAATAATCTCAGCTAAGGGGGAGCCTTGGGCAGGAAGATCTCAAGAGCATAGGAGCTCCAGGCCAGTCTTAACAACAAAATAAGACCTTGCCAATCCTCTGTTGTCTGAAATAAAAATAATTGCAAAGCCGCTTCTAATCCCAGTTGCCAGAAATGGTCATTGCTAGTGTCGGTAATATTAAGACCTTTTTCTTTGTATGTGCATATTTTTATAGTCTTCTGATCCAAGATTCAGATATTTTCATATTTATAGTGATTTTTGATTTGCATTGTGGCTGCAGTAAGTACATACGGTTTATGTGGCATTTTTGCCTTGTTGTGTCCTATCACAACTACTTGAGAAGTATGTGACTCCTGGATCTTTGCTGTTAACAGTTAGCACAACACTTAAAATTTTAATAAACTGAACGATTTCTCATTTTTAGTAGGGAGTATGTATCGGTTAAGAGTGTTCATGTTTCAATGGCCTGTGTGAAATAAAATTATATCAAATGAAATATTTTATTGATTGCAGCACTCAACAGAAGGAGTGAAATTAACAGCTCTGAATGACAGCAGCCTTGACCTGTCTATGGACAGTGACAACAGCATGTCTGTGCCTTCCCCAACCAGTGCTACAAAGACCAGTCCATTGAACAGCTCTGGCAGCTCTCAGGGGTAAGGAGGCGACCCAGAGGGATCAGTAGCTATTGTTAAAATACATTAAGGTATATTCGCATGACCATTACAATCATCCAATTAAGAGTGCTATTTTTATTCTATTTTCTGATATTTAAAAAATTATTCCTAGTTTGGGGACAGTAGTTTTTAGTTTTGTCCTGATGTGTGTACTTGTATTTTGTATTTGAGATGGATATGCCTTGATTTATGGGTAAATTTTAGTTCTTTTCCCCTTCATCTCTATTTATGTCCTTAGATATAGATACCTGAACTGTGTGATGTGCCAAGGAAAGTAGGCAACAGTGCAGACCTACTCTTCTTAGAGCTGCTTGTTTCCACAGGAGAATGTACCTCCGAAACCCTTAGTGGTCTTATGAAGAAACTAAAGATCTCTGTGCAGTGGTTTTAGTTAAAAATTTTTTTTCTAAAAGAATGAAGTATCTCTTTAGAAATATTTAAAGCAGTTAAAAATATTACCTTGGCTCGGCATGGCGGCTCACACTTGGGCAGCTGAGGCCAGAGGATTGCCGTGAGTCTGAGGCCAGCCTAGACCACGCAGTTCAAAACCAGCTTTAACTGTAATGAGACTTTGTCTCAAAACAACAGCTACAAAAAGCAAGCAGAACATTTGAAATGAATATATGTCTGTGGCAGTACAAATTTAGTTTCTTTATTCATTGTAATATATCTTTCTAGAAATTTTATTTTACTTAAGGTATATTCTCATGACCATTACAGTCATTCAATTAGAGCGCCATTTTTATTCTATCTTCTGATATTTACCCATGTTTTCAAGGGAGGCCTTTATAGTTGCACAGCATTTTCAGCTGTGACAGTTATGCTGGTTACTTTAATAAGTTGACCATTAAACTTGAGGCCTTTTAAGACTATATATACTGTGCATTTCAATTTTTTAAAAACAGTTAGAAATTGGGCTGCCGGTATCCAAGCTATGGCAGATGTGCAGTTTGAGGATTCCCCTAGGAAAGGTGCCCTAGATGGAGCCTAGGTGTAGTGGGTGAGTGCAGTGGTCTTTTCCTTTGTACTTTGTATTCATGGAGTGTTTTTGAGCTAATCAAGAGTAATCTGAAGACAGGAAACCCAGATATGTCCTTTAAATTAAAACAGCTTCCTACACAAAGCATTAACTACCACCGGCTCTTGCTCTCTCTTGCTAAAATCTTAGGTCCTTGCACTGAGCTAAATTTCCAGACCTTTTTGTTTTCTTACTTTTAGAGTTTCACTAAGTTGCCCAAGCAGCCACATGACACCATGCTTGACCTCTTTCAGAACCATTCTGTCCAATGTGATACAAGCCATGTGTGGCAATTTAAAATTTAATGCTAAATAAAATTAAATATTTAGTTTCTCATAACACATATTTCAAGCACAGAATAGTCACATCTTACAGTGACCACCATGTTGAATAGCACAGATAACAAGTAGCATTTCTTTCGTCACAGTTCTACTGGTCAGTGCTGCTTTATAGAATGTTTGCCTTTTTGATGCGGGGATACTGGGAATCAAACTTTATGACCTCAGAGTTGCCAGGCAGGTGCTTGTGCTGCTGAGCTAACACCTGGCCCCAGAATATTTGCCTTTGATTGTTGATTATATTTTATTAAAGCCAATTATAGAAGCATACATGTTGGAAGGAAAATCATTTATTTCAGACCTACACATACTACATATTATTATTAAATTTTACTTTTTGCTTAATTTTGTATTTTCTTTTAAACTTACGGTGGGGAATTTCTCTTGTTAGCAGAAACAGTCCTGCTCCAGCTGTGACGGCAGCATCTGTGACCAACATCC
Organism: Hydrochoerus hydrochaeris; assembly: GCA_004027455.1. NCBI lineage: Eukaryota > Metazoa > Chordata > Mammalia > Rodentia > Hydrochaeridae > Hydrochoerus > Hydrochoerus hydrochaeris. The sequence goes on along the minus strand of PVLA01002329.1, from coordinate 46,246 downwards.
AGGCTCCTGAAGTCTCTGTGCCACAAACAAATTCCAGTGACAGCTCAGGGGGTAAGAGATTGGTGTGATGTTTCAGATTAATTCTTACATTATAATTGGTTTTAACCTTCAGTTTGAAACAGTAGATTTGTGATTAAGTAGTTGGAGTCCAGCTTTTAGTGCTGTTAATATTTGTAAAGGTTTTTACAAATTGAGAGAAAAGCTTGTAACTTGACATTGATGTGATTATGTTTATTTGCATTTTTTGCATATTTATCACTTAGGTACATCGAGTGAAAGCATTCCTCAAACTGCCACACAGCCAGCCATTTCACCACCACCAAAGCCTACAGTCTCCAGAGTTGTTTCCTCAACACGTCTGGTAAACCCATCACCTAGAACTTCAGGAAGTGCAGCAACAAAAGTACCTAACCCTATAGCAGGAGTCAAGAGGACATCCTCACCTCATAAAGAAGAAAGTCCTAAGAAACCCAAAACTGACGAGGTATATATACACACATATATGTACACATACCTGCTCACACGAGCCAAAAAAAGTGCATTATTTAGCCATGGCAGCAGCATCTTGTGTATTCTTGAACCCAGCAAAAGAAAACCTTTTTGTGAGCCAAAAGTGAGGAGCACAGCCTTTAGAAGAGTTTCACTGTGTGTATAATGCCAGGTTTTCTTCATTTTTCCCATTCTTTTTAGTAACGACTTGTTAGTAAATTCTATTTTCTAGTTTTGACACCGTGTGTGTGTGTGTGTGTGTGTGTGTGTGTGTGTGTGTTGCTGCTACTGCTGCTGCTGCTGCATGAAATTGACTTTGTGTGTGGTTCGCAAGTGTTCTGCCACGGAGCTGTGTGCTTGGTCCTTTTAAGGAAGTATAGGGCTGGGGATATAGCTTAGCAGCATGGCTGCCTGACAAATGCAAGATTGTGAGTTTGATTCCCAGTACTTAAAAGGAAAAAGAAAATGTTAAGCAAATGTAGTCTACCACAAAATTACATCCTTTGGGGGCAGGGAGTTATGTGTAGTACTGGGGATTTAACCCAGGATCCCCATACTGAGCCCTTTTTATTTGCAGACTAAATATTAAGTCTTTGCTGCCCCCTTTTGGTCAGTTTTTTTTTCTCCCCCTTTGCTTCTGTGATAGAAATGAAGTTTTTGTACTACAGTTATTAGGAAAAAGATTGGTTAAACTAGAGGTTTCGGGCATTTAACCCTGTGCTTGCAAATCTAGTCAGATTAGTTTTGGGATCTTGAATGATTTAGATCCTTTAAACTTTCAAGAAATGTTCTTAATTTTTTTATAGTAATAGCTTATCAAAGACTCAAAAAGACTTTTGATTTGGTAGTGCTGGGGTTTGAACCTAGAGTCCTGGCTCTGTTAGGCACATGCCTTCAGCCCATTGCTTGGTGCAAGTCTTAAATACAAGTAGCTCTGTAGTCTTGTGCATCTTATCTTACTACAGAACAGGCTCAGCAGATCTGTCTGTGCAGTCATCTGTTATGGCAGTGGTTTTATCTCAGCTGAATTCCATTTTTAGGGTTTTTGTTTTGGCTTTTTTTCTTGCCCCCCCCCCCTTTAATAAACAGAGATTTCAAGGCCTCCCCAAACATGGAATCCGAGCCTTTCTAGGAGTTAGACCTGGGAATCATCTTACAAACTTTGCCTTATGGTTACATTGTGCAGCAGCTCAAGGATCTGCTAGTTTTGATGTAAATTACACGTTTTGCCTATTGGTATAGTATTGGGAGTTCTCAGGACATTTCAAGCATTTGGGATTTTTATTTTTAACCTGATTAAGGATATATAAACATAACTCTTGCCTCTGAATGTTTAATTTATAAAAGGTACACTGAGAGCTCTTAATAAATATATACCAGTCCTGTGTTCGTAGTTTTGTTAGTGCTTATATTGGTAGAATATAAAGTTTAGAGAAACAATAGTGATACAAAAGTTTTACATAGTATTAAAAACTAAAAACATGTTGGAAAGTGAAGAGAATCATTTGTATCTGTATATCTACCACATAGCAGCAGTTATAATGAAGTCTTATCTCTATATCCTTAATTCTGTCAGCCTTTTTTTTTTCCCTGTACTTTTTTCTTTGGGGGGGGGTTACTCGGGAATTAACTCAAAACTTCACACTTGACAGGTAGCTGCTATGCCCCTGCCCGGCCTGTACTTTGTTCTTGAACTATTTAGAAGCAATATCTCGATATCATGTGATTCATTATAATTTTTAAGTTCCAGAACAAAAAAAAAACCCAGTAAAATAAGAGCCGGGCATGGTGGCACACTACTAGAATCCTAGCACTCGGGAGGCTGTGGCAGGAGGATTGTTACAAGTTCAAGAGCAGCCTGGGCTACAAAGCAAGCTTAAGGCCAGCCTAAAATTGCATAGTGAGACCCTGTCTCAAAAAGACAAAATAAATAAATATAATTTTTTAAAGTTATGTATATAAAATCATGTATAAGCAAAATGATCCAATATAAAAAGTTAATAGTTTATTAATACATGTATCTTGTGTCTATTCAAATTTCCCTATCACATTGATTTTTTAAAAATATCTCTTTGCTCAAATGTGAAGCTAAATAAAATTCCTACATTATAAATTTGTTTATGCCATCTGCCCTGAGAGGGGGTTGAACCCAGAGCCTTTGCAAAGATGTGCAATACATCCCCAGCTCATTATTTTGAGACAGGTTCTAGCTAAATTGCTGTATTCCTCAGCCTGGGCCTAAACTTGAGACACAGAAAAAACTCTCTTTTATTTCATACAGAGAGTAATTGCATTTCCCAGCAGAGAAACCTGAAGTAAAGTGGCGTTTCTAGATAGAAAGCTTATTTTTAATTAGAAGCAGGATTAAAACTGAGGCCTGCGTCTTGTGGTGCTAAGCTGAGGAGGTCTGTGTGCTATAAATACCCTCATGTCGAAGCCCTCCTAAACTGAGTCTGTGCTTTCTCTGTTCATGAGTACAGGTGGTAGAAATTGTAGTGAATCAGGAGGAAATAGGGGCCCTGCCGAATCCACTAACATGAAAGGGCAAGAGGGTGAGATGTGATGATGTGGCTTCATTCTAATTAATGCATGTCCTATGCTAATGTTTTTTAAATAAATAGAATTTGTAGAGTAAAAGTAAGAAAGAAAAGATTGCTTAGATCTCTTGGATTATATGGCTAATGTTATCTGAATCACAAACTTTTGGGAAATTTCATTTGAAAGTAGACTGCACCATGTCACTCACGTCACTTAGCTTCAGCAGTTACCTTCTGGCCAGCTTTGTGTTTCATTACACACTTCACACGGTTTTAAAAGCAAACTCAGGCATACAGTTTTAACCAAAAGTATTTGAATGTGTATTTTAGATAAGGACTTCATAGAATGTTTATCACAGAATATGTATCACACCAATTTTGATAACTATAATGCCCCATATCTAGTCAGTATTCAAATTGTGCATTTGTGACTTAAATCGCTATTTTTAAACTTGTTAATGAGTATGTATGGTCTTTATTGGAATAAGTTTTTGTGGAATTAATTTTTTCTAATCCGTGTAAACCTGTACTGACCTTTTTTTTTTTTTTTAAGCTTTTGAGATTAAATTTTAGTTTTGATTAGTAAGTAAACCCAGGGAGATAGTACAGTTTCTAAGGTTTAAGGAGGTTATATCTCAAACCTTGTGTTCTTTAAGGTGTTAATATAGGTCTCACTAGGAAAGGGGCTATATGTGTCAAACTGTGGTCAGTTACTTTTGGAAAAGAATTTCTTAAGCTTTATATATGCTAACGTATTGATTTCTTGTAGCAGGGATGATCCTATCCCCAGTTTCTGTATTTGTTTTATGAGGAGATTCTTCCTTATTAAATCCACTGCTTGAATTCACTGGTTTTGGCATTGTCTTTTAAGTGGTGATGATCTGCAGAAAATTCTGTTTAGAAGGGTAGCAGTGATCTCTTTTAAGGCTATGTATTTGGTCTTACAGGCTTGATTATTTTTAGGTTTGATAAATTTTTGTGAAGTAAAGCGTTAATTGGCGAATAATCTAAATTTTTCATTTTAGAGAATAAAGCTTTTTTTTTTAAAAACAGGATGAAACAAGCGAAGATGCTAACTGTGTTGCTTTGAGTGGACATGATAAGACAGAAGCAAAGGTATACTCATTTAGCCTTTAGAATACATACTCAATTAAGAGTACAGAAGATGTGATAGAAATGTCTGTAGAGTATTGTACTATATTTTGTGCTGTCAATTTTAGATTTTTCTCCCCATTGTTTTTAGAGAAGTATTTGTTCCTTTTTAATGTTAATGCCAAAAGCTGTAGGGAATCCAGTGGTGAGTCAAGTGCTTTACCTTTAAAGAAGCTTATAATTAAGCAGAGAAGATATCTTGTGTATGCAAATAGCTACAGTATTAAAACCAAAGTCATTGACAGCTGGAAATTCCAAGGGCAAGAGTAGAAAGGTATTTTGACTGCAGAAATAACTTCTCAGAAGACTGTAGCAGCATTAAAGTGGCTTTTACAGGAAGTGGGATTGGGACTTCCAGATGAGAGATGGTCATCTCCTTGTTAGGTGTGACAATGCAGTATGATTGGAGAACTCGTTTTCAGCCCGAGACTTTGACTGGAAGCTGGCCTGCATGGGCCTTGAATGAAGGAGATTGAGTAGAGAAGATTAGTTATGTCTGAAGCTTCAGTGTCATATTTTCAGAAATTGAACTGTATGGAAAACTTTTAAGGTTACACTCCTTGTTATAGAAAAACCAGAGTCCCATCCTTCCCCTAGATATAACCCAGAGTCCCAAGATGCTATTTTAATGTGTATTCTTTAGTGTCTTTGTAGTTTGTGCCTGCCCTCATATGTGCATTCAATACTGATACATTTGCTTTCCAATTTTGTCACTTTTTAAACCAAGAAATTATGTTCATGTCATTATATGATCTAAAAATTATTAATGGCCTCATAGAAAGCTGTTAACATATTTTATCCACCTACTTACTGTTAGCAGTTGTTTCCCTTTAAAAATAAAGTAGCATTTTTCTCCTCTAGTATTGAGTTTAGCTAAACACCTGTCACCCTTTCACATTTATTTTGGTTAAACTAATAAAAGAATTACTGGCACAAATAGTATACTTAATTTTGAAACCTAATACAAATTGCCAAGTTGTCTTCCAGAAAGGCTGTACTTTTTCCATTCCTAATTCTGTCTTACCTCATGGTTTTGTATTTGCATACATGTTTTTATGAAAATTTAAGTTTATATGTTTATTTTCATTTGTATATGTAGGGTAATTTTCTTTTGTACACTGCTTTAAAAATTAAAGGTAGTAGAATGCTATGGTTTACTTTGTGTTTTCTGATTCTACTTACAGTAGAATGTGTACTAATTATTACTCAGAGGAGAGACCATAAGGAGGGAGAAATCATTTAAAGATGTGGTTTTTGTTTTTTGTTTTACTTTTAATTATGTGTAGCATCTGCTTCTAAGCAATTTTACCTAATTTTGAATGAGGGGCCCCCTTACACACAAAGCTGAGAGGTTTCTTTGGGTTTTTATTTGTTAATTATTATTTGGACAGCGTTTCCTAATGTATTTGTGCATGTCTTTAATTATTATTTGCTTAAAATGCCCTTGTTGTAGCTAGTGGGAAAAGTCATGAGACTGACCATACCTTATTGTAAGAGTTAAATAGACAAATGGAAATATCTGAAATGTTAAAATAACCTACAGCAAAACTTAAATGATTTTGTAATGTAGTCACATCTCTCTCTTGATCCCTCCTGTCTTCCGGTTTGTCTTTGTTATTAGCCACCAAACCCAGTTATGTTCTTTTATTCTTTTTTAAGTCTTTCTTCCCCTCTCCCCATCCTCTTTTGTCTCACAGGAACAACTTGATACAGAAACAAGTACAGCTCAATCAGAAACTACTCAAACAGCGGCTTCTCTGTTGGCCTCCCAGGTACTAAGTTCAAAAAGCAAGAATTTTGTCAGTGTTCTTAAGATTAGTGTGGTGTGTTGAATTAAAATGAGCATTTATATTGGTCTATTAAATTTGTGAACGTAAGTATTTGTAAGCCTATAGATGTATGTGTGTACGTACATATGGATTCTGTATTTTTTTGAGACAAGGTTTCACTGTAGTTCAGACTGGTCTTAAACTCATTTTAGCCCAGGCTGCCCTCAAACTCACAGTGATCTTGCCTCAGCCTCCCAAGTGCTGGGATTATAAGCATGCACCACCACGCCTGGCTTAAAGGAAGGGCCCTAGATTTGTTGGGACTGTTCTCCCACCAAAACTGCCCCCCTTGGTGCTATTAAACTACTCTTTAAGAAGCCAGTCATGATGGCACATGGCTGTAAGTCCCAGCTACTTGACAGGCTGAGGTGGTAGGGTCACTTGAGGCCTTCAATTTGAGACCAGCCTGGATGACAACACAGTGAGACCCCATCTCAAAAAACAAACCAAAAGAAGATGGTGTAATTCATCCCTTTATACACTACAAACCCTTTAAATCTGTACTAATCATTGGGCATATGCTTCACATGGTCATTTTATTTAAATGTCTAAGTAAAATTTAAAAGCCATTCTTAGTGGATTTTCTTAGAAGGCTAATACAGTCTTTTTATTCTGTTTCTATCTCAGTGTAAGTACTGATTTCCACTTGGTTGTTTAGTGTACATTCCATAGTTCTTTATCGTCGCGTTTTCTGTTGTGCTAACAGTTCTACCTGTGACAATTTCATGTGTACAGTAGGTACCTGTAATCTTTTCTCATTGATTTACAGACCTTCATTTTGGTTGTATTAAATGATTGTTTTTTTCTTGAATCTTTTCAAATGTAATAAACCCAGATGAAGTCAGGTAAAACTGACACAAAAGTAAATATTTCTTTTATACTGATTAACCTCTACAGAATAACTGAGATAACAGCTCCCCAGTGGTGTTGCTGTGCTGATACCTTGATGATATTTTGCAGCTTTGTGCTTCCGTTGTTTTAATGTTATTATATTAAAGTGTGCTTGTGCTGGGCGTTAACGTCCAGTTACTGTGTGTGAATTACAGAGTTCGTGTTGTTTATTTTTGTAAACTTAATACAACTTTTAGGGAATAACTAAAGTAGTAGCAACTAGGAGATGTGCTTAATATTGAAACATGGGCAGACTTAAACTATATTTTGATTATGGTTGCCTGTCTCTTGATTACTGTATTACTTTCCGAGAAACTCTTTATAGATTTGTCTTAGTTTATGCCTACAGTCATTAAAATTCACTGGGTATTTGCTTTTTAGGTACCTTTATGGGTAGGATTTTTTTTTTTCCTTCTAAAGCCAGTGATAGAAAAAACACCTAATAACATAAAACATGGTGATGTTGATTTAAAAAGACACACCTTTCTGTATTTTGTGGTGTTACAATTATACTTACTCTGATGAGGTGTTAATATCTGACAAAGAGTCTTTATTGTTTTGAGGTAAACCTTGAAACGGTGATTGAAGTTGGGAGAAGGAGAGATCTGCTTTGATCAGACAGTTGAAATCATAATGCACAGTGGTTCTTTTTGTATGCTCTCTGCTTTTGCCTGTTTGGAATTTTCCCTGATAAATCATCTTACAACTTTTCTCCAGCTTTGAATGCTAAAGAAGGCTTCGGATTAATTCTGCTTAATGTAATAAGAAAAGCTTGCCTAAAATTTAGGATAAATAATTAAATTTTTGGTCAGTTACACAGATTTAATTTGATAATTTACAGTGTCAGAAAATAATGTTTATTGACATTTTTTGTATGAGGTGAACTTTAAGTATTCTCCCACATGGGGGTGCTCCAGCACCAGTTAATATTACAGCTGTGGTACATGTAAACACAGTTTAGCATTAACTTGATCATTACACTGCAGGTTGTTCTTTTTTTTTTTTAACAAAAGTATGTATTTAGAGAAAAATCACTGTGTGTCAAATTTAAAATGCCATAATTGGGTAGGTTCTTAAAGGAGCTTGTTCTTGAGAGCTACATTTGAACCTAAGTTTTCTGTCTATTGCTAAAGTATGGGTAAATATTTGTACTTACTATTAGAAAATTTCTTCATCTGTGGCACAAATAATGTGATGATAATAGTTGTGTTTATTTGCATTCCATTTTGGTATTTCAAACTATTTTCTTTTAAATTTGTAATGCTTTTCTTACAGTAAAGTTCTGTTATTTCTTAGGAAGTGGTAGGAAATAAAGCAGTGGAAAGTACATCTGATTGTTAAATTACAGTACTGCAAACGGTGATGTGTGTTCTTTGCTTTCATCCTAGAAAACATCCAGCACAGACCTTTCTGATATCCCTGCTCTCCCTGCAAATCCTATTCCTGTTATCAAGAATTCAATAAAACTGAGATTGAATCGGTAAAAAACAACCTCAGGGGTCCATAAACAATATCTGCCAACTCAACCTGTTGTCTTCAAATGCTAAAAAAGGAGAATGGAGGGTGCAAGACTAGACAAGACTGGAAGTGGATTAGGTTTTTTTGGTGACCTCCCTTACTGGGCTAATCAGCACTTGATCGGAAGTCCAGGTTAGTATGTGAAGCCAGGAGTACTGTTATTATTGTGTTAGCAACAGTTGCATTAACTATTAAAAAAAAAATTTTACTGCCTTTAAAAAGAAAACCTCAAGCTATATTTGTATCCACAATTGACATCTGGATTTGGTTTATGTTTGATGCATTGTTTGGAAAATTTGCAATACAAACTGGCATAAGAATTCTTTATTCTGATGATGCACTTTTATGTATTTTTTATTAGAAGGTAGAACTAATTTTAGACTTTAAGCTTGATGGATTTTCGTTTTTTCCCAAAGAATTTCCTTTACCCTTAGTCTTCAAATTGGATACCATTGTGCAGTGGTATACTGTCTTTATTTCAGAGAAAAAAATGAGAGTACATCTAGTTCAGTCCGTATGAGGTAGTGGTAGCCCGGAAAAATGAAATGTCAGCTCTCGGATGTACATTTGACACTGAAAGAATAATTAGGAAATACTTGGTTTTGATGGGATTATGATTAAGAAATGATATATTGGTTTTATTTATAGAATTGTTTTGTAGTGCATACAAATCAGCGATCAGCCAGCAAATATATTTCTTTGAGCTTGCTGAAGCTCCATATTCTTTTGCCTTCTATCTGTTGTCTTTGAAACAAAAGAAAAACCTTTTGGCACCCCCCTCCCTTTTTAAATCTTTTTGTGTATATGCACAAGGTAGGACTTATTTCACAAAAACCAAAATGCCAGTATTTTCTTAAGCCATGATGTGAAACCAATGACCTGGTGGCACAGAACACTAAATTTTGGTCTCATGGCTGAAATTTTCCGGTGACTAAAAGTAATGCCTGTGAAACTAATATCTAACTTGGATGGCCATTTGATCTCTAAATAAGAGGAATTTTGTACACTCCACAGATATCCTGTTCCTGTCTATATAGTAAATTGATTTTCGATTTTAGACGTGGGCAAAAGGCATTTTCTCCAAGATTTTTAAACTAATTTTTATTTTTAACTGGTTTACCAAAATTTGTCAGCAAATTTTACATACAGAAACATTTTAAAAATCCTTTCTAGCAAGCACTTAACATCTAGTCAGCTCTCTACTCCTTTTTTATTTTGTTTTATTCTAGAAAAGGGTTAGAAACATCTTTAAGGAAAATAATTTCACATAACAAAGCAACATAACATCCATCTTTACAATGTATGAGGGATGCCAGATGTTGATAAACTCACAAGACCTAACAAGGTTTCTCCAGTGAGCATGTTTTTGAATCTTCCATTGTGCTCCATTCTGTCACATGTGCATTTTTCATGTTAAACTGCAGTTACTTAAAACTCTTCCCCATGCTTCTAAATTAATTTTCCAAAGTTGGAGTATAGTCTTTTCCCCCTTAGGCTATGTATTAATTGAGCTTTCCTTTCCCCATGACTTTATAATGTCTAGTATACAATATTTCTACTTCCCACATCTTCGCTCTGCACAGTCACCTTGCCCTTCCTCCCAGCCACTGAAGAGAAAAGATGGTCAGCTAGCAGGTGAAGTATGCAAGGTGTCTGTGTGTATTGTGTAGCTTCAGAGTTAGATTGAAATTGCCAGGCACAGATTTAGTCTTGTCCTTTTGTTTACACATTGGGGAAAAAAAATTCAGTTTATTAAACGTTTCATGTAACTGCATCCAAGTTTTGCCAGACTGCAAACTTGGGTTCTCTCTGTGTAGTGACTTTTTAATTCTAGTTTCATAATCTGGAAATCAGACTGTTGCTTTCGCATGATGTATGTAGTGTCTCATGACTGGAGTTTGCTTTGTTTTATAGTATCTGTACTCCTTGTATTTTTCAAGAGCTATTTTGTAAACAGATGATGTATTTCTCCATTGAAAACACAATAAAATTAAAAAAAAAAATACAGCACAATCCCTCAGTTGGCTGATTTCTTTTGACAACTCCTGCACCACCCCCATGACTTATATGGTTCTGTTTTGCAAGCTTGTAACATAACTGCAAATGAAGTTTTGCAAAAGAATTTGCTGTAATTAAGTTGGAAAAGATACATTTCTGGTTAAGTCATTAGCAGGAGCCTAAAAATTTGTATCAGTTAATAATCAGGTACTTGTTTTTTCATGTAATGGATCTTTAAGGAGGAAAAGTGAACATAACTACCTGTTATTTACTTCTCAGCCATTCCATCCTCTAAGGCAGTTACTCTGTATCTACATTATGTATTTTGTGCAGGGCAGGCAGTGTTCTGCATTTCCTTTTGCAAAGCTGTTTTCAAAGCAGTTGGTATTTTATCTCTAATGTCAGAAGGTGGCACTGTTGTTTTTCATTTAAATTTCGACTCACAAATCACAACCACCAGTTAGGATCCTGTTTATTACTTTACTAAACCAACTAAGATAATGGCTTTCTTAAACGTGCTCACATCACATGCTGAACTCACAGAACAGCAGTGAACTGCTCTGTGTGCTCATGAGGGCCAGCTCCTGGATATAATTGTCTTAAGTGTTCTAAGTAGAGAAATGGACCTCTTTCTAAAAGCCGTAGTTCTCAAGGATACACAGTTGTACACATTCTGCTCCTAAAACTCCAAATTCTGAGAACTTCTCTGAATATGTGAGTACAATATAGAATCATTTTAAAAATTAAACTACAACTTTGGGTGTGCTCCACAAAAGGAAAGTGTAAACATTTACATTGCCTCCGCTGCTAACATGTATAGGATTGAGATTGCTGTACCTACTCTATCTTAGTAGACCAGACATGTGACTGATATCATACTGAGTTTTATCATTGTTGTGGATTTTTGACATTTCATGTATCTTCATTGACTTAGTAAAATGATAACCGAAAGTTGCACATTTCATAGTGCTGGGTAAATTCTGGAATAAAGTTATTTTCTAATTAACATTTATTTGTTTGTTTTTGTCTCCATACAGAAAAATGTTTTACAGCTCCACGTAGTATTCTGGCTGCATTCATGTAGCAAATGATCCGCAGCTCCGAGTTGTAATTGATATATGAAAGGACAAATCATTAATGTACACAAACTTAAAGACTGAGCCTTGGGAATATTGTTAAACAAAAAGATAAACTTCCTAGAAAGGCATTGAACAATCCCTTGGGTCTTCCGTTGCCTATTTTAATTCTAATAAAAATGAACAGTATGGGGAAAATTAGTTGTCTTTTAGCCTGTATTCTGTTTTGTTTTAGTTCTCCACATTATTGTCGTTCTGTTAGGTTTTCTTCACACAAAAATCACAAATGGATGCTGCTTTGACTCAGATCTGAACTTGGTAAATGAAGTATTGTGTGTGTTCTGTAATAAACAGTGACCTTCAGTTTCACAGAGGCAAGTGGTCTGTTTAGTTCTTTATGGTACCTGTTTCTCATATTTGTAGGATCAATTCATCCTTAGTCTTAACAGTTTAGAAATTGTTACATTTTATATTGCTTTATTGGCACTAAGAAAAATGGCATATGCATTTCAGAAGTGATTATACTTCATTCTTGCTTGATTTTCATATACTTGGGAAGTCATCTCAGTGTATGCTTTTCTCCCTCAGAGGCATGCTTTTGTCTCAGTATCGTGGGTTTACCTTGGCAGCTGATCATCCAACCAGTTTCCTAAAAGGGATGGAATTTCAAGTCCCTTTTTCTTTGACAGGGTAAAATTAGGGCTATCCTGAAGTGCACAATTGTCCTTTTTATCCTGGTTATCCCCCAGTTTGCTTTATATTTTCATGGAGTTACAAATCATATTTGTAAAGTATATACTGTTCAGTGTTTCTGGAGATAGCTTAACATCTGTTTAAAATGTTAACTTTAGAAAGGATTAAAAAGTGCAGCCACTTTACCCAGCTTGGGTATTTTTAAATACTACCAGTAGGATAGAGAATGTATTCAAATCAAGATGAGGATAGAAGTAGTATGTATGTTTTACTTATTATATATTTCACTTTGACTATGTCTAAGGTACAGAATGCTGCTCTGCTACCCACCTTAATTTTTGAAAGAGTGTGGGGTGGTTTGCTTTTAATGGTAAGAGTGGATTTGCACCAGACCTTTCACACTCCGTACCAGGCTGCAGTGACTAGCTTTGACTAAGAGAAGCCCAGGGGTGTCTGGGTTTTGTTTTCCACAGCGGGATAAATGAGTTTGGAAGCTAGAGCGGGTTCAACCTGCGCTCAAGCTTGCCACCATGGCTGTGGTCTCATCAGGGTATTCCTTCCCTACCTGAGACAGAGCACATAGTGCATTATGTAATTTAGGAATAATGTAATCTAGTTACAGAGTGTCACAATCTTAAAGCATTCTTTAAAATTTCACCTATAGTCATTGAATAATACCTTTTTTATTCATGTCTTTTCCAGACAAATCAGATTGAACTAGAAAACACACAAAAGGGAAAGTGCAAAACATAAATCCTGACTTCATGATAGGTTTTTACTCCTGGCTGATACAGTGTATAGTCACACCTTGGTGCCAAGCTGCCTCAAAACTTTACATTGGATGACTGGGTGCACTTGAACGTGGACATTTTGTCCTGGTGCTTACAGTCTGCTACTTATGTTCAGGCTAGAACTTGTCTGCGTGTATTACCCCATAATCCTTTACAGCCAAAACAATTCCATGTTTCTTGTTTTGGTGTACATCTCATCTCCCAGAAAACCACTTTTCAGGGAGTGCTGAGGTGCTGCTGTAATTAACAGTCACAGCTTTAACATAGATGGTTTTGGATGTATAGTGTGTGTGTGATTATAGCCTGACTTTTAATAATTTGTCTCAATACTTTGTAATGCTTTTAAAATATTTTCATTTGTAAGACATTTTATCTGGCAAATCACACTGAAAATGTGTGTGTGTGTGTGTGTGTGTGTAAAATTTTGGTCTTGGTGATGAGACAGGGCTTCACTATGCTGTTGAGGCTGGTTCCAGTCCCACTGTGTAGCTCAGACTGCTCTTGGACTCTTGCTTCAGCTTCCCAATGAAAATGTATATTTTGAATAATTCAAATACTTCAGTTTTAATGGGTTTGCTTATTACAGACGTTTAACTCCACAGCATGCGCTCTCTAATGATGTCATAGAACCTAGAACAGTTAAAACATTGGAAAGCTGTCTAATACAGTTCTGATTTTTAAGGGAGATTTCTGGAAATGTATAGCAACAAAGTTATTTCTGGAGGTAAAGGGATCCGTGTGACCCTGCCCTACCCTTCTTAATTTCCATCCATCCGTGTGGTATTGGGGTTCTCTTCAGATTCTAACCATTAAAAGTAGGCACGTGTATTTTAACTTAATAACATAAGATGTCCCGGGTTGGTGTTTGTTCCTCGTGGATCTGCTTCACGCTTGGCACAGCACCCTGCTCACAAACTTTCACACTGTGTAGTGCCTGGTGCTGTGTGATTTCCAGAAATCTGGCATGAGAATTGGTCCTTGTTGCGTTTTCTGACTGCAGTGGAGCTGTTAATAAAGAGATTGATGATAAAGTTGTTGAAAAGAGACAGTTGGGCAGAACTGCTCCCCATGAGTGACAGAGGGCACGATCTGCCTTCACAGCCAAGAAAGCCGCCCCCAGCAGAGCGCCGGCCGAGCCAAACATGTTGCCAAGTCTACACAGTTAGGCTACTTGGCTCCTTTCTGAGTGGGCTTGCTCCCGTTCTTACCTTTATATTTTAAGTTCATGAGCCACTCAACATTTGCAGATGTGACACACTTTCCAAAAAGTAATTGTTTTTGCAAATTCTTTCAGGCACTCACAATTCAGCTTAATTTGGCTTATTAAAACTTTTAAATAATACTACGGTTTATATAGAAAAACTACATTTTTTTTCTATACAGTTGTAAGTCAACTGAGTTCAACAGTAGGAAAATTTTAAATTTCTCAAGTATATTCTTTGCCATCTACATAAACTGGAGTGACTTTAACTTCTTTGAATTAAAATTTATAAAAGTATAATTTTATATAATTTATAAGGTCAAACCATTAGGGACCCAATGAATCTACTTTGTGTGGCTGGCAGCGTCACTTAGCTCTCCATTGAGAGAGATCTGTATTTTTGTGATTGCCACTGAGCAGTTGGTTGGGCCAAGCTTTCCTTTTGCAGCAGTTAGCTCTAGATTTAGGAGGAAATTCTGACCCTTCTCTATGTCAGTGTGACCTCCCAACAGTTTTCTCTGTCATTGATTGCTGTTCTTTTCTCTATTGCTCCCTTTCTTAGTTTTCTCATTGCTGAGACAAAATACCTCCCAAAGAAGGGAGGAAGGATTTATTTGGCTCGTGGTTTGTTGAGGTTTCAGGCTGTGGTCTGCTAGCTCCAAGGCAAGGTGGCAGGGCAGACAAGTATGGAGAGGAGAAACATTCGTGGTGGGCAGCAGGTAGCTAACCTAGCAAGGGATGAGGCAAGGCTCTTTCAGCCTCTTGTATTGTATCCAGGCTACCGGGCAATAGGGCGGTGCCAAGCCAATCAATGCTGATTTAGTCGTCACAAACCCTTAATCCTAGCCCTCTTAATCCCAGCATTGCACCATGAATCGGTAACAAGCTGTAGATTGAGCCACTTCTGAAAAAGCCCCACCGATGACTGCATGAGATTTGGGGGGCACATCTAGACCCAAGCCATAACCCCATTCCATGTCTTTTCCTTCTCCCAATGTGAGGGGTGGGATAACGCATAATCAGGTTCTTTATACATGTTCAAGGTTTGTGGGGAGCCTGAGCCGCGGTAGAGTGAGAGGGGAGAGGCTACAGGCCGAGAACTCAGGAAATGGTACTCCTACTCATGCCTGTCGGGCCCTCGGCCTGTCCCTTCTGCTGCCCTCTTGGACTCATCTCTGACACGGGAGAAGCTAGACTGGAATGTCCTGGGGAGCTGGGTACAGGAAACCTGGCATGGAGGCTGTGCTCTCCATCTTCCAGAGGCGGATTTTTTTGGCGGAGACCTGTGCTGAGTAGGACAGAAAGGTGACTTTCAAGGACTCGTTTTCCGGCTCCTTCAGCCTTGTGTATGTGTGCGTGCTTAGGTTGGAATCAAGGCCTCACACGTGGCCGGTAATTGCTCTAGTGCTGTTTGCGTCCCCAGGCCTTTTAAAAAAGAATGTTTGAGACAGGGTTTTGCTAAATTGCCCAGGCTAGCCTTCAACTTGGCAGCCTCACTGCCTCAGTCATCGAGTTGCCGAGGTGACAGGCGTGCGCCACTATGACTAGCGGCCTTGTGCTTTGAGGATGAGCTTTGGATTTGGCTATCATCAACCAAACAGACTGTAGGAAAGTGAAAATTTTACTTCAGTTCCAAGAGAGTTCGAAATGGCTTAGAATTTTGAAGTGCTAGGATAGTTTCTTAAAGGGTAATGAAGCTGAGATAGAGGAGAAATAGGAACTGGGTAGTAAGCTGAGGCCAAAAACCCGGAGAACATAAGTGGCCCCTTGTTTATTCAGCAGTGTTCTCGGAGTTCTGCTGAGACTTCAGTTGCCTACTTCATGAGACTTAGATTCTGATCGAGGATAATTTTGGTGCATACATTTTTACTAGCAGTATTTGGTACATGGCTAAACCACACGATTTAGGAAAACTTAATTCAGGATTATGTGGGATTCTGTTTATAGGTTTTGGTTTGATTACCACACAGGAGCATAACACTCAGGGCAGTGAAGGGTCGAGTGGAATAGACATTGAAGTTTCTCAGGTTCTGACTCGGTGGTGGTTTGCTTGAAACCTGCTGTTACTCTGGGAAAGGTAGGGGAGGAGAAATCCTGCCTGTGTGAAACAGGAGATGCTGGGGCCCTTTGAAAGAGGGTCCCTGTGAAAAGGCGAGAGTGTTTAGTCTTGCTAAACAGAAAGCTTTGAGCTGCTCCTTGCTGTGGAAATAGCACTGTGGTAAAGGGGCCTGGGTTTTGGTGTAAGAGTTAAATTCCAAAGGATGCTCCATCTGTGTTAGGTTTGAAAGTCTTCAGCAAATTTGCCCATCAAGCCATCAACCTTAACACAGGTTAGCTGGATTAAAACACTGAACTGGATGTGGTGGTGTGTGCCTATAACCCTAGCACTCAGGAGCCTGAAGCATGAGGATCACCATGAGTTCAAGTCCAGCCTGAGCTAAATAGTGAGTTTAGAGCTAGCCTGAACTACAGGATTGCAAGACCCTGTCTCAAAAAAAAAAAATCATCAAGTGAAAACAGAGTCGAGCTCTGTGTGTAGCGGAAAGAACATCTGCTTCAGGTTCAAGCTGCGTCTAGATCTCAGGTAGCCATGTGGTCTTGGGGGGGTGGTCAGTACCGTCCCTTGAGGCTTACTGCGGGGTCTCATCGGTGTGGTCATGTGGCCCAGAGGTGTGCAGTGGCCATTGTGTCACTGGCTCCTCTGTATGTCCCACCTTCCCTGGTCCACTGCCCTTAAAATTTCTCACAAGCTTGCTCTTCCTCAGTTGAGTTAACCAAGACAATCTGTGACAATCTGAGCTAGGGTCTCAGCTAAGGTACAGACCGAGATCTTACCTTAAAGGATCCTGAGTGCTTGAGAATCCATGAAAGGGTTAGGCTAACGTGATTTTTGTGGTAAATGGTGCATCTCAGGCAGTTACTGTCACAGCTAGTTTCTGGGAATTCTGTGACTGTAGTTGGAGTGAGGAGCCCCACTAAAGGTTCCCAGGCAAGGCCGGGAGTGGTGAAAAAGCTAACTGAAAAGCAGATGTGACACTGTGAAAGGCCCTTCCCTGTGGCACAGGAAGGGAGGGAGGGAGGAAGGTGTCGGGTGTGTGGTTCAACTGGAGAGAGAAATTGCAGTGTATCTCGCTGGCTGGATTATACTGCTCTGGGTCCTGAGTACCGAAATAATTTCTCCTGATTTGTAAGTTGAATATTGCCAGACCTTGACCTTGTCACTTGAATTTGTGCTCCACGTTTTACAAAGTTTTGAGCTTGTACTTCCAAAACCACCGCTAGGCTGTGTAATAAGTAATACCTTTGTTCACAAGCGCCTCTGTTGGCAAACAAAAGCATTCAGTACAGTTTGACTTCAGCTTGCAGCCTCTCCGTCAGTGACAAACATGACCACGGCCGCCATCTTGCCCAAAATCGTAAAACAAGTTCATAAACCGAGGTACACTGTATTTGGTAAGGGCTAAGAACGCCTAGTCCAGCGATTTGAAGCAGCATCCCAGGCTTTCGAGGACAAATCCCATCCTCTGCACTAAGGCTGGTGACCATGAGTGAGCTGTTAACACCTGCCTTGTAGTTTCTGAGTAATACAGAGCTCTTTTTTTGGTACTGGAGATTGAACTCACGATCTCATGCTTGCCAGGCACAGGGCTTTATTCTTTACAGATGTCTCTTATTGGGACTCTGTGTGAATGAGGAAGTACTTGTAGATAGGATGTGTTTAGAGAATCACTTTTATTCTATTCTATTTTATTTTAATTATTTTTGGTACCAGGAATTGAACTCAGGACCTTGTGCTTGCCAGGCAGGTGCTGTGCCGCTGTGCTCTATCCCCGGCGAGAATCCTCATTATCTAAAGCCCTAGGATAACCCCGATTTGAACTTATCAGAGGGCAGGCACAAAGGCAAGCTGTAGCCGGCTAGGGAGCTGCTAAACCACCCCTGCTGACTGTCGAAGCTGCTTCCCCATGATGAAATTTGGACAGGACTGGAGTTGGGAGCATACAGTCAGGCAAAGCCCTCGATTAGTATCACTGTAAATTCAGTGGGCTGGGAGCATCGGAGCGCTTTCTCTGCCTTCCAGCCAGGGCGTTTCTCCGAGGACATAGGTGCCCATCTGCTGGCCTCTGGCTCAGGCTCACAGTGACTGGGGCTGACACTTCCTGGAAAGTAAATGGCCTTGCCACTTACACATGAGGTACCAGGTCTAGTTTAGCAGAGTACTCGCTCAAGATCCCTCAGTAAATTGGATTTTAACGTGTTTCTGTTTTCCTCTTAATAAAATTTTCCCCACTGGCGTTGCCTCTCACTTTGGGCTGTGTGGAGCTCACTCTGGGAAGGCCGTGGTCATGGGCTCTTTGCCTATGCTTCCCGCTGTTTGGAAGACCTGGGACCTGAATGCCAGAGGTGGGGGAGCAGGAGAGATTGGCAAAGGCCGACGGTGAGTGGCTGTGCAGATGGGATTCAGGGAGACTCCAGGACTGTATTTATGGTTACTGCAGGGTTTGGACCCTGGCTGCTTTGGGGTGAACTGTCCTGCCCAATTTGCTCTGCAATCGATTTTTTATTTAATTTTTGAGACAGGATCTCACTTTGTACTTCAGGCTGGCCTTGAGTTTACTTTGTAGCTGGTCTCGAACTTGCAGTGTTCCTCCCACTTCAGCTTCCTAAGTGCTGGGATTACGGATGGGTGCCACCACACCTGGCCCAGCAATCGATTTTAAAACTTGGATTTTTAAAAAAGTATAATTTTACATGTTGAGTTTTTTTTTTAACTGCCTTTTTGACAATTTTGCATCTTGAAAATGTTTTTAACCCCCCTAAAAACAGGAGTCTCAAAAAATGCTAAAAATTTTAAACCACCCAAAAGTAAAGCAAATAGAAATATCAAGAAAGATACCTTAGAGCTTGCCATGCTGGGGGTGCCATGCCTAGCATGTCACGTGAGGGTGTTACGTTTGCTGTTTTCATTAAACACAAAAAGTTGAGACAGAAATGCCTTGAGGATTGGATGAAAAATCATACTTCACGTTTAAAAAAAAAAGTGGAAATCAAAATTGATGCCTACAGTGAATTTAGGTTGTCCATAAAATGCCACGGAACTGGTAAACACTGTTTAAAGAGCGGATTGTGGGTGACTGTGTCATTTGATAAATCCACGTAAGTGAATTAGTTTTAAGCAAATTTGATACGGTCTTGAGTTTGTTAACACCGACTTTTTTCTGATTATAATAGTATGCATACTAATTGTCGTGCCCAAAAGTATAAAGGAAATAAAAATCCATAATCCTACTTCTTGAGTCAGTTTTTAAAGTCGCTGTAGTTTTTTTTGCCTTTCATAAATTTTTTTAAGAATGTAATGGAGGTCGCACTGCATGAGTAGTTTTAGCACGACCATTTTCCCTAGGCATTGCTGTTGTCCAAGAGAGAGGAATTACCCAGGAATGTCCTGGCTATCCCTCCATGAGGTGCGCAGCCCCGTCAGGGCAGCCTGAGGCCTTGGACAAAGGGAGGTGCGGCTGGAGCCGTAGGGTGTGGAAAGCAGGCTTGCTGGGAAGAGCCCACTGCAGTGACAGCCTTCGCATCATTCACAAATTAGTAAGAGCAGAGACACTCAAAACCTGGCGGTTCCCATGGACAGTTTCCCTTCCCGTGAAGATTCATTCAACAAATGGTCTTCAGTGCTGCTATGGCAGTGAGAACGCAAAGGCAGGGGGAGCTCGTAAGGTGTGCCGTGCGCTGCATGCTCTGCGTGGCCTCACGCCCGGTTGCAGAGAGAGCCACCTGTGGTCACTGAGAAGCGCTGGGCTGCTTGGTAGTCACGGGCCCCATGTGCTTCCTAAGCCCGGCTCTTTCCACGCAGAAACCTGGCGGTGTGGGTGGACACGCTGGCAGGGCCCTGGCAGTAAGGTCGGCTGAGGAGTTAGAAACCGCCAGGCTGCTCAGAGGAAAACAGTGCTGCTCTTGCAGAGGGCACGAGCTCCCTTTTGCAGGACCCAGGCTTTGACTGGAAGAGGAAGGAGGCAGTGGGCAGCATTTTCTCCTTAAGTGGGTGGAAGGAGCTTGCCGCTTTCCTGTGCCCCTGGGAAGCGGGCATCTGTGTGTGTGCGTGCATGCTGTTTCATGGTGATTTGGTGGTGGTCCTGGAATAGCAGGGTTTGCAGGGGAGCAGGGAGAAGCAGGGCGGGAAGGGGTGTACTGCTTACAAAGAGGCACAGGTGGGAACGCAAGGCTGAGCCGGAACAAAGCAGTAAGGAGAGTGTGCGAGTGTGCGTCAGCCAGAGAGAGGCGCCATGGCGTGGCTGGGAAGGGTCTTGGGGGTCAGAGCGGCTCAGCAGTACACGGACCTGGACCTGGTACATCTTTAAGGCAAGTGGGAGAGAAAGGAACACACACACACACACACACACACACACACACACACACACACCAAGACCAGGGGCTCAGATGTCCTTATACTCCGTTCTGATTCTTCCTCCAACCCAGGTGCTTCCTTCTGGCCAGTGACAGCCCTATTCTGGAGGAATTTCACGGCACACCCTGCCCTCTTCCCCTTTGTTGCTGATCCAGCCTCACCTCACACTTCAGTGCTCTCTGGTTCTCCCATCCTCAGCCTCCTGGAGTCTGGTGCTGGGGACCGGAGGAAGCGCCTGCCCTATGAGGCGGTTGACACCAGGCTTGCACCAGGGTCTCCGTGGACTGCACCTACCTGAGCCTCCCAAGGGTGGATCTCTGGATCCCAGCATCTCCATGTAGAAGGCTGCCCAGCTGGCATGCAAGAGCCCTCAAGGGCCTCAACTCCTGAGGCTGGACGCTGGACTGCCCTCCCTCCTGGCCTGCTTCCCCCAGTCCTTACTTGGGCCTCTTGGCTACAGCCCCATGCCGTGGGCTGCTGTGGACCCTGCTTCCTGACACATGAGTGCCCTGGGCTGTTGAGGTGGGTGAGAGGGAGCTGGACATCACTCGAGCAAGTGGCGGCTGGAGCAGAGTTCTCTGCTGACACTGGTAGGGGCCATGTCCCTGCCGTCCTCCCCAGAAAGCCTTTTGGTCCCTGACATCCATCATGCTGGGGACCCAGCTTTGCTGAGCTGAATATGTATCGGTCTTTAAGCCTAAAACAGCTTTTCAAATCTTTACTGATGAACACAGCCAGCCCGTTTGGCCTCACTGCCACTGCCCAGCCCCCAACCAAGCTCTGGCCTGGCTGTGCTCTCCTGGCCCTGGCCAATGGCACTTGAGCCCCCACTGCCCACCGCAGAGACACCCAGGCCAGTTCTCTCAGTGCCTTGAGTCTCAGAGACCCAAGGACAGGTGAGAGACAGATGCCAGCAGTTAACCAAAGGGCACCCCAGGCAGGAGCTTGGCAACTTGTCACCTGAGCGGAAGGTACTGGAGCAGTGTGGGGGAGGCGCCGTCCCTTACGCTGCCTGTCCGTCTGCGAGTCCTAATTGCAGCCTGCTCTGCTGTGGGCTGCGGGGAGGGAACAGCAGTGAACAAGGGAGAGCTTCTTGGTCTAGGTCGGGAACGGGCTGGCCAAGCAGGACAGAGCGGAAAGGGAAAAATGAGGCCCCGTCTTTGGGAACTTTCTCTAGAAAGAAGTGATGAGAGTGTGGGCTGGACTTACACAGCCCCTGGCCCCTGCACCTCTGGGAACCGGCAGAGTAGGGGCATGCGGCTCCTCCCGGCCCCTGGGTCACCTCACCTGCAGCTTCATTGTGAGCCCAAGCCACTCAGTGGCATGGGGTGGGTGGGGGGGAGCTGTAGCCTGTGCCTGAGAATTGGGGTCCCCAGAGGGTCACAATGGTTTCCCGGTGCAGCCTGGTCTGGTGTCCAGGGAGAGCTGGCTGCCCCGCAGGCTGCCCTCTTTTGCACCCCTTTGCTCGTGCCCTGCTTTGGCTTCTGCACTGGAGGGAGGGAGGGAGGGAGGGAGGACAGAGTCAAGTGTGGGGGACCGCCGGAAGCAGTGGGCTTGCTGTTGCCACAGGGCACCCCTGAACCCAGTGCCCGGCACAGGCACAGGGTATGCTTAGGAGCTTCAGCCCCAGCTCCTTGCTGCTGCTCCCCGTTGAGCTTGGCTGGCTCTCTGCCTGCAGATTCTCCTGCGCAGATCCTCGTTCAGAGCGGCTGGATGCTCCCTCGGGCTGGGCTCTGTCTCTGTCCTACCACAGTGCCCTGTGGCTAAGCTCGCAGCATTTGCGGTGTTGTGCTCTGCCTGCGTGGAGCAGCTCTTGGAAAGCTGGGGCTGCGTCTGCCTGGCTGTAGCTGCAGCGCCTGCTCTGTGACAGATGCTTGGCCCGGTGAGGTCCGTGAGTGAAGGATGGGTGGAGTTCTGCCCTGAGTCTCTCTCAGTGTCCCTGGCTATGGTTGAAACCTTCCATGGGTTATCTGGCTGCATCCTTTCTTTGAAACGGAGGCAGTTCCCATCTTCCAGACAGCTTGCTTTGCAAGTTCTGAGTCTTCTGTATGATGGAGCTGGTCGTTAGGACAGGAATGGTTATGGGTGGTGGAACAGAGACCGGCACAGTTGGGCCCTCTCTGCAAATCTCTCAGTTCTCTCAGCAGCCCTGGAGGACCAGGGTCATCACCTGGGACTGGAAAAGTCACAGAAAGCCGTGGCCTGCTGACCCTGCTGACCCTTCCTAACAAACAGACCCTGAAGAGAGGGTTCTTGGAGCTCACAGCTTGAATACCAAGGGGGCCCTGAGGCAGGTGCTGCCAGTGAGCTGACCCCTCTTACTGAGAAGAGGTGACACTTTTTATTCCTATTTACTGGCTAAACCATGACTGGGAGACCAGGGCTACAGTTGGCAACTAGAACCTCCTTGTAAACTCAGGGGTCCCTGTCAAAACCCCGTCCTTAGATGAGGGCCAATACCTGTTTACTGGTGGTTCTCTGATCTGTCAGCTGACCATGGCTAGTTTTGTGAATCAGACAGCAGAGGGTCAGCAAGTTTGTGCATGTGGCCAAAGCCTCGTGTCACCTAAGGCTAGCCAAGGAAATTAAGCTGTCGTTTATGGGATTTCCAGAAACGGTGCTGGCCTGTAATTCATTTCCATAACGAACGAACGAACATGGTCTCACTACCCTGACTCCTCTTTGTTTCTGTGGTTGCTAAGCACATCTGAGGGAGAGCAAAGCCAAATTAACATTCAGTCTAACGCTCTGTCCTTCCGGGCAGCACAGACTGACTTGAGAGCCCTTCCTGCAACCATCTCGAGCAGAGCTGGTGTCCGAGAGGGTGCAGGAAGACAAAAGCCATATTTATCCGTAAGTCTGGCTCACAGGGAGTCCATCCCTCTGGGACACAGCCCCCTGTTCTCTGAACTGAGCAGTAAGTGGAGGGCCTTCGGGGCTCCGGGAAGAAGCACCCCAGAGCCATGTAGTGAGGTCGTGCCTGCCTTCTTTAGGTGTACGGCCAAGGGCTCTGTGCGGTCAGCACTGAGCTTGTGTATCTGTTTTGACAGCCTGCTGTGACCGATCCTATGGGCCTCAGGTTTCATGTACACCCGATCAGTGCAATGCTGTCACTTAGCCACTCCTGTGTGCACCTCAAAGAAGCAAATAGGCTTCGTTACCTGTGTTTTAGAGTAGGCATCTCGGCTTGTAGAGGAGGCAGCCGCTTTGCTGATCCATCTGCCAATTCCGGTGGGGCTGAGGGAGAGAGGCTTTCAGCCTTCTCTGCTTGGGGCTCTGGGGAGGAACCAGGACCACTGTCCTAGGCCATCACTTTACCACTTCCCTCTGTGTAAGAAGAGCTGCCCATCTAGGCCCTTGGGAACAAGCATCCTTCCTGAGAAACCGGACCCATCTCTACAGCCTGGTGAGGGTTTCTCTGCCACATTTTTTTCCCAGCAAGAACTGAGGAAGGGGATGCGCTGAGGGGAGCCACGAGCAGGCTCAGAGCGGAGCTGAAACAGGAGGTACGGGTTGGAGAAGAGCTGGGACATGACCCCCAGCTCCCGGACCCAGTGCTGGCATTTTCACTGTGCCTCTGAGAGGAAACCGATCTCATCAGACCCCCGGTCAGGCTAGCATGTGGGGTGTGTTCGTTCCAGGGACTGGAACCTCCAATACCTGGCGTACTGCACCGTTTGGTTTCTGTCTGCACGCTGCTCCGTGTTGTTTGCTCTCAGTTGTTATCTGTGGCTCTTGAAGACGAGGACCCCGCCTCCAGCTTCTCTACTGGTGTCTGTTCTCCACATAGCGTGCAGCCTGGTGCGTGTGGTCTGGACATGACTGACCAGAGGATTTCCTGGATCGCTCTTTACCTGTACGAGCAAAAGTTAAACACAACTGCATTTACATATCAACAATGATATCAACAAAACCCTACAACTGGCGCATGGCTCTCCCCATGTTATTTTCCTCTCAGCCTCAGTTTTTCAATCCATAGAGTAAGGCTGTTAGGCTGGGCTTCTTGGAAGGACTTCTGGCTCCAGGCCCCTTTGGGTTCTGAGTTTGCTCTTGACAACACCTTTCTCCCACTGTGATGTGACAAGGACAAGGGGTCTCTTTCCATCCAGTGGCCTCTTTCCACCACAACCCCTTCCTGCAGGCAGGATCCCTCCCCGGTGCCCCGCCTACCTGTCTTTGTCAGCTGGCTCTGGGAGGGGAGGGTCCTGGCCCCTCCTGGCTTCCTGGAGAGCCCTGAGGAATACAGAGAGGGCCTCGTTTGCATATTAGCACTGGTGCCAGTCTGAGCCCAGCTGTGTGCAACGTCAGGTGAAATACAGATTCCCCAACCCGGCCACGGCTTCTCCACGAGGCTAATGGAAAAACTTCCAAGTGGGCCTGGATTGCATATGCATAAGCTCTTCTTTGGCTCAGGTGGGCGGACGCCTACCGCACTCCTTTCCATGGGTCTCTCTGCGCTCCTTCCCTTCAAGAGGAGCTGGCTGGCTGGGGTAAAACAGTGCTTTGGAGGCGGGGTCTGTCCAGGCCCTGGGCGGGCCTCTTGGAATCTCTATGCTTCAGTCTTGAGCCCAAGCGGACCCTCCTGCCCACCTACTCAGTATGGCAGCAGGAGCTCCTAGAGGGAACAGGGACCCCTTCCCTCCTGCGGGAAGAGTCCAGCCCCTCTGTCCTGGGCCTCCTTCCCTCTCGCCTCCCAGACTTACCTTCCAGCTCCCCAGCCAGCCTCGCGGTCTCCAGGCCCTGAGTCTCTGTACTCTGAGTGCTCGGGTTGCCTTGGGTGCAGAGGATGAGCCAGCGTCCTCTCTGCATTCCTGTGGCCCGGGCACCTCCCTGCACTGGCAGCTCACATCTCTCCCCACTGGATGGACCCTGGACCTCCCTGGGCCTTGACCCAGTGCCCACACACAGCAGGTGCTGAGGGAAGAAAGCCCACTGTCAGTGAGCTTTTATTCCCCTGTTAAGGACTCCAGGTTGAAAGCTTGGTGAGTGTTGCCACCAGTGTATTCACAGAGGCGACCACTGAATGCAAACTACTAAACAGAGAGAAGGTCCACAAGTGCAGGTCACCATTGTGGTGTCACTGTTGCCACAGAAGCCCTCAGGTCTCCTGTTGGAAATGCAGATGTAGGTGGGCTACATGTCCCTGAGGGTAAGAGGTGCTGTGTCCATATGCCCCTGCAACTTGCCCACTTTCTTCCTGCCCTCCCTCTGCCCCTGCCGGGTCTCCTAGGCACCCGCTTTCCTCTACTCTATCCACGAGCTGAAAGAGCAGGGAGCTGAATTGAGTTTATATAGCTTCCCCTGTATATATTTAGAGATAAGAAGTTCATTTAGGGATTAGGGGCTGCTCCTTGTCTATGCATCATTAAGCATATCACATCTGCTACTGAGCTAGCAATCAGCAGAATATTGAGAAAAGTTATAAAGAAATCTTTGCATTGGTTCATTTTCATTCCCATCTTCCCCTGTCCTGGCTCTGAGACTTTTGCAAGCAAGTGTACAGCAGGGAATGGAGCTGGGGCCGGGGAAGCCCAGCCTTGACTGGATTCTCTCAGCTTAGATGTTCCAGCTTGTGAGGTCGTGTGCACGTGTGTGTGTGTGTGTGTGTGTGTGTACAAGCCATGGAGGGTCACAGTGAGACGATCTATAGAGAAGCTATGCATGCAATTCTCTAGGGTGGGCTTGTCAGGAAAGGCAGGTGACAGGACAGGCAGGACATGAGTTGAGGGGCCAACAGCCATCCTGAACCCTACTCTGTAAGCAGGGACTCAGCAGACTTAGGTCCCATCTCTCGGAGTGACATTGCCCAAGCTACTTCCCCTCCATTGCCCTTGATCTCCAGGGTGTAAAGTAAGGGTGTCAGGCTGTGTGGTCTTACCTTGGTGCGTGGTAGCAAGGAGCAGAGAGGCAGTGAAAAATCGCCACAGAACAGGATCTCAGGAGATCACTGTTTGGATGCTGCTGATGCTGTGGCAACTGGCCCTCCGGTCCCTGCTGCTTCCCTGCCGCTTCCCTGCCTCTTCCCTGCCGGCCAGCTATCCCAGGCCGTGATTCTCCCAGCTTGGTGGCTGAGCAGGAGCAACCACAGGCACAGGTCTCCAGTTTGGGAGGGTAGAGGTTGGAAATCAGGACCCTGATTCTGCAGCAATTGGGTCCTCCATTGGCTGCTCCATTGGTAGTGGGTCCTACGGCTGGCTGAGACCTGGGTCTCCTCTCCCCATCCTTGGGTACCAGTGATGAGCCTGGCCTTTTGGCCCTCAGTGGCCCCTCCCTCCCCGCTAGGGACGACTGTCCTGCAGGTGTCACTGTGAGCCCTACAATGGGGGCTTGGGTCCCAGCCTGCGGCCCACAGCTGCATCAGACTGGTTTGCTGCTAGGCCAGCAGGGGAGCCCCGAAACTGGAGCTGCACCCCACCCTCTCTTGCCATCCCTCCGCAGTCCACCACGGATGTGGCTTGCCCCTAGATGAGTAAATACTGGGCCGCTGCAGTCTGGCCTCAAAGCAGGTGCCGTTTTCACAGGCAAACAAACGTCTCCTCACACACCTGCCATTAAGTGGACTGCTCAAAACTCTGGCACTAGTGTGACCAGCGTTTAACCTCGCTGACCTCGCGGGCTGAAGGGCACGAGGTGGGAGACAGAGGAATTGCTGAGAGCTGTCCCAGCCAAGCAGGCCCAAGACATTGGCGTTCGCATGGGAGAAGTAGGGTGGCTGCATGGGGATCAGGGGCCTCTAGGCCCGTGGGAGGGGACCCCTCAGCAGAGAGGGCCACCCAAATACACATGGTCCAACAGCAAAGGGGTTCTGGAGCCACAGATAACAGGAGTCCCCTTTTACAAGTCTGTTGTTTTTAACCCCAGCAGTGATAGCTCTCTGCTTTGCTGTGTCCTGTTGCTGGCCAGTAAATACCAACCATAGAGTGGCGATCCTGGAGCCCTGGCCATGACCCCCTCCCTGCAGCTGCCATGTGAGCCCCACATCACTTTGGGGTACTTGTTGTGCCTCAACATACCCTTCCCCGGTCGCTTTCCTTCTCTTTATCCCGCATTTCATTCTGAACCAAGACACCTACTGGAAAAGAACACAAAACCACTGTCTGGCAGGCGCAGTTTTGATGGCGTCTCTATACAGAAGTCATGAGCCCCAGCCAGGGTCTGGGGGCTTCAAGGGATGGGGTTCCCCGGGCTTTGGGCTCCCTCCTCTTCATTTCTGTTTAAAGAGAAGAGAAAAAGGTGTGTGTGGGGGGGTGCCCACGTGCATGCATAGAGCAAGGACATAAAGTATTTTCAGACCTTTAAAAAAAGAAGAAAAATAAATTTTTGAATAAGAACGGTCCATGTACCGTGACCGCAGGGCAAATGCAAATATCTGTTTTCAAACACAGATCTGTGCATTCTTATTAGGACTTCGTGACTGTGCCTCCAAGCAGGACATTACATATGCATAAGTGCCCGGGACCAGAGCTACCCACTTCCGGCGTGGCCTTCCCAGCCCTAGTCCGATCAGTCTTGGAGAAGGAAGAGGAGGAAGAAGAAAGCCTTGACCAGCCCCACCGGATCTGTCCCCTCCAGTTGCTAAAGTGTTAAGGGAATGGGAGATAAAAAGATGCACACAGAAAAGGAAACAGCGCGCAGTGCTCCACAAAGATCTTTTTAGTGTCAACTTAAATGTACACAAATAGCGGATGATGATCTCTTTTATTGGACTAACATTTATCCAGTAATATCCACACACTTTTAAAACCATTGAGGCCTCCTCTTCAGGTGTTCATTTGAATAGAAATAGCTGAATGAGTGTTTTTATAATTGATCCCCTGAGAACTGAATGTCTACTGCTGCATAACCAACATTTTCCCATTGCTGTTTTTTTTCCCAAATTGCCACTCTGCAAAATTAGGATTTTGTACAGTTTTGATAAGAGAATTAACCTCCCACGTGCCAAACTCCCTGACTGTGAGGGCTCCCAAGAAGCTGGTACTTGCAGGTCAGTTTTGACACCTGGCCCCTTCCGGGGGCCTTTGCTACTTCAGAACCCCAGAGTTGGAATGGAAATGGGTTTGATGATGGCAGAGGGATGGAGACAGCTTGGCAGGACCAGGCCTGGAGTCCTGTGCCTTTGATCTTTCTGTCTACACTTGCCAGAACTCCCTGCGTCAGCTGCTCAAACCTGATTCAGTCTCTGCCTGCATGGGTGCGGGAACCTGACCCTAGAAAACCAGGGGAGACTGGCTGTTCCTCCTCCATGAGCCTCTGAATGCTGCCCAGGGCTTCCTTTTGGTTTTCATCTTAGTTTTAGGGTTATATTCACACCACAGAAAAATGTGGAAGTACACAGTTGAAACTAAAGATTGCTCCAAATGCCACTGCTCAGAGGTTCTCCGGTTTTCATTTTTACACTTTTACACTGTTGTCTTTTCTTTCAGTCTTTCTCTGTGTGTAGCCCTACATTCTGCCAAGTGTAACCTGTACGTTTTTTCTCTCCACTTGGTCGTATACATGAAGCATCTTCCGTGTCTTTGAGCTTTGTTTATCCTCTCTGATCCTACGGTCACACACACACGGCCATCAAATGGCCGTGGCTGAATGAGTTTAATTACGCCCGTGATGGACTGGGGAGCTTTGTTTTTTGACTATGTGAAAAGGAATTGTCAGTCTCTGGCCATTTTAGAGCTAGATGTATTTAAATGAGAGTAAGGAAGTTACTTAGGAAAAATATTTTCCCTTTGTGGCCTGAAAGAGACAGGCCTGGAAAAAGCAATTTCTTGCAGCAGAAAATGAGCAGTAAATGCACCTCAGCAAGCCAAGCCCGCAGTGGTGACAGTCAGTGAGAACCGCTGGGGACAGCAGATCAGGGGTCCTGGTCACCCAGGTCTGCACCGGTCTCTGCAGATCCTGTTGTCCGACAGGCTGTGTCCCCAGCTGCAGGGAGCAGAAACCCCAGCTCGCCTGGCTGTGAGAAGGAGGACATGGATTGTGTGACCTGCCGAGACTTCCAGAGGCAGGGGCAGCCCCGGCTTGGTTAATTCAGCACCTCTGCAACATCTCTAAGGACCGTTTTTCTCGACTCTTGTCCCTTTGTGGGTCACTCCCAGCGCTGGGATGGCCCCTGTTGCCCTACTGAGCTGCACCCCGGAGCCCCTGAACCTGGCCTCCCAGGCCTCTCCTGGCTGCGGGCACTGACCTGTTTAAGCTGCGGGCTCCCCCAGACCCCGAGGCCGCCCTCACCAGGTGACCAGAATGGTAACTGTCTCAGCACCATTGCTTGACAGTGGTATCTGGGTTCTGAGATCCAGTGCGAGGCCTGAGCAGCCTCGGCGATGCTCTTGCTGGATCCCACTCGGGGCCCCAGGAGCTCACGGACCGATCCCCCCACCCCCACCTTCACCTCCACCCCGTCCACAACTCCATGGGCTCTGCCCCTAACTGTGTTGTTAGCCCTCTGTTCTATGTTGCTGCTTCTGCAGACAATCTGGTAACTTTCCTTCCTGCACAGGAAGCTCATTGGCTGAAAGGGGCCGGCCCCACCCCCAGTGTTAGGGGCGGGCTTGCTATGCTGGTAGCCAATCACAGCACCACATCCCCAGATCAATCCGGTTGGTTACTAGGGTAATGGTGTGTTCCAAAATCAGTTCAGTGAAAGCTCCTCCCAGGATGGCCGGTGGGGTTCCTGTGCAGGTCACCAGGACAAGCGCCTAGGAGGGCGGTGGTGACCACCAAAGAGGACAGGAAGCCAGCACGCAGAAAGGCAGAGAAGATGGAGAGTGACCAGATCGGATGACACCCGTTGAACTTGTTGATCCAGACACACCTGCGGCGGGACTGGGTCAGAAAGAATCATTCAGGGAGCCGGTTTTCCTGCTCCCTTATCTAGGCTGATGGCTTTTTGTTGCAACTGAAGAGTCCTGACTAGCACACCCAGCCAATAAGCTCTCCCAAGGCCCCTCATGGCCCTGCTCCGATGACTGCCCTCTGGTGACTGTGCATCCCTGATGTCAAGGCAGGTCAGGCTCAAGGAACCTCACTTTGCTACTGTCTTGGGCCTGAAGACCACTGCTCGGGGCCACCACCCTGGAGCCACCTCCTTGGAGCCACAGAGCGGCTGACT
Organism: Hydrochoerus hydrochaeris; assembly: GCA_004027455.1. Classification (NCBI taxonomy): domain Eukaryota; kingdom Metazoa; phylum Chordata; class Mammalia; order Rodentia; family Hydrochaeridae; genus Hydrochoerus; species Hydrochoerus hydrochaeris. Next base: position 15,554 of record PVLA01002329.1, on the reverse strand, counting down.
CCAGTCAGCGGCTGCCCCTGGGGAGGGCCTCGGGTAGCACAGTGCCTGGCCAGCGCTCCCGGACCAGGAGGGGAGGACCAGAGTTCCCAGCACCAGCCAGCTGTCCCTGTGCAGGAATCAGGCCCTGCTGAGGTGTCATGTCTCAAGAGAGCCTGGAGACCCACGTTTTCATGGGAAATTTCCCATTAAAAAAAAGCAGTAAGACAGCAACCTAAGTGCTGCAAAAGCCACAGCTCCTCTCGGGCCACCCTGTGACTTCTGTCCTAGTGGATAAGTGACAGCATCAGGCCGTAAAGAGGAGGATAGCCTGGGTCTGGCCCTGGCTTAGACACTGTATGCCCTGGCGAGTTACTGAGTCTTGCCAGTAGGTGCCTGGTTGCCCATGTGCATTCGTGGAAGCTCTGTAAAAATCAAACCCAGCACAGGGTGGCAGGTGGAGAGGGGCAGGGACCTGCACGGGTCCTGGGCCTAGGTGGCTCTTCTTTCCTGGAGTCTTGGTCCCCCGCACCCCACCTCCTTCTCTATGCCCCTCATAACCTACTCCTCTTCCTCTTCCTCCTTCTCCTTCTCCTCCTCTTCCGCTTCCTTCTTCCAGCCTCAGGCATGGCGGCCAAGAGCTCTACTACTGAGCTTCACCCCCAGCCCCATCCTGTTTTATTTCTGTGGCTGTGTGCTGGCCTGTCCCCAGTTCTGGGTGACATTTCTGCTGGCACTGAATGAGTCATTTCTCTCAGTTCAGAAACCTGCCTGAGGCTGTGCTCCACGCATCTTTGTGGTGGGATGGTGACCATCAGGGCACCCTCCTTGTTGCTTTCTGGGCTTCAGGGCTCTTTCTTTCACCCAAGAAAACGGTTTCTCAAAGGACAGGGACTCCAAGGAGAGAGACTCCCTCTCCCACCCTTCACACACATTAGCTTTCCCCTGGCTTGGTTAACAGTGCTCAACAGGAGACAGCGGTAGGTGGAAGCATCCAAGGCTGCGTCCAGACAAGGTCACCACTATTTGTAAGAAGCTTAGGGTCCTCATAGAAGAGAGAAGTGCAAACAGGGGCACGAGCCCATGCTGTCCATGGGAGAACGAAGGCCGAGCCTTCTTAAGTAACTCGCTCAGCAAACCACACAGCAAGGCCAATTTTCAATCTTAAACTGAAGGGGGTATCCTCCCCCCCGCCCCCATCCCCCAGTGCCTTTGATGCGACACATTCACTAACTTGGATTCAGAAGCACAAGCTGTGGTTTCCCAGAAAGTTTCACCCTGCTTCTGTTTTGTTGTTCTTTTACATTGTTGTTTTTTTAAATTAGTGCAGATTGGTTGTACAGAATAATGGATTTCATTTTGGCAGGTTTGTACATGCACGCTTTGATCATTTTCACTCCCATAGGCTCACACACATTACCCTAGCACGTGTGTGTGTGTGTGTGTGTGTGTGTGTCCGAGAGACAGAGGAGAGACAGGGTCCATGCTACGTAGTCTCCAGGTTGTCCTTGGGCCTGTAATCCTCCTGTCTCAGCCTCCCAAGTGCCTGGATTCCAGTCATTTGTCACTGTACCCAGATTCCATTTTCTTTTCTCTTCAGAAATGGGTCTTTGACAGCTAGGGTGTAAAAGCCAGCAGACCTGTGTGTGGCGACAGCCATGTCTGAGTCCCCGTGGGGCTTGGGCGGGTCCTCCTGCCTTGGCCTCTGTTTCCCTGTCTCCACAGTGAGTCTTACAGGAGGCACCAGTGGCTCACAGTTACTTTGGCATCAGCTTCCAACCCAAAACCCCAGGACGGGTCTCATGCAGACCTGGATCCCTATGTTCCTTGCTGGGTAATGTCCAGCCCCCAGCACTGCACCATTAGCTGGACATGGGTCCCTACAGTCACCTGGAAGCAGCTCTGCACAGTGTGTGTGTCAGGGCAGGTGCGCCTCTGCCTCAGGAAATCTGCTCTCCTCCTCCTTCTCTTCCCCCTCTTTTTCCCCTTCATCTCCTGTTTCAGGACTAGGGATTGAACCTAGGGCTTTATACTGAGCTATGTCTCAGCCCTTTTTTAAAATTTTTAATTTGGAGTTCAGACTCACCATGAACTCACCTGTGCAGCCCGGGTTGTCCTTGAACTCATGGTGATCTTCCTGCCTCATCCTCCTAAGGAGTGGGATTATAGGTGTGTGCCACCACCTCTGGATTAATTTTAAATTTTGACAGAGTCTTACTAAGCTGCCAAATTGCCCTGGCTGGGCTCAAACTTACCACCTTCCTGTCTTAGCCTCCCAGAGTGCTGGGATCACAGGTGTGCCTAAACACGCCTAGCTCGTTATTATTAAAGAAATTTTAGACAGATACGAAATGTAGACTCACCTAATGAACCATGGTCTGTTTCTAACAATCAGCAGCTGCTGATCGGTCTTATTTCACCTGTGCACCCCCAGTCCCTTATTTTAAAACGGACCCCAGAAAGCGGGTCACACAATTCTCTAAACAATAAGGGCTGTTGGTGTGAGCCCAACTCTAATAGAACTGCACCCTCTCTGTGAATCTTGGCAGCTCTGTAACTACCCACAGCTGTCCCAGTGCCAGCCCATGCCACCAACCCGTCTCAAAACCGTATCCATCTCACCAGGTTTTGATTCAAAAGGCTTGGGTTTCAGGTGTGGCTCTTTTACTTTCCAGCTGCGTCACCTTGCGCTACCTATTAAAGCTCCAGCCCTCAGTTTCCTCACCTGGGAAATGGGAACACTAAAGTTAGTCTCCTGCAAAGCCACGATGACAGTCAGCTGAGACTGTATGTCCAAGCACTTTGCACTATGCACAAAGTATCTTGTCAGGTTACAAGAAGTGACATTTCTGGTAGAGAAAAACCAGGTCCCTCACATGGCAGGCACACGCTGAGCCTTGACTGTGTGAGACTGTGACCTCTGGCTTTCCTTCAGGCTCACACCGGCCTCCCGCCCTGTTCCTGGCTCACCTTGCTGCTTCCCAGTGCCCAAAACCACAACAATCAAGAGAAATGGTATTTTAATGACGTTTAAAAAAGCCTTCGAAATGAAAAGACCCATAATGAACAAAATACCCACATTCTGAACAAAGATAGGATCCATTACACCAAGCCACATCAAAGCCCGAGGCAAAAAGAGAAATTGGTGAGACCTATTTGGTCCTGTCTTTATTTAAAATGTTATTTTGTTCATGGTGAATTTTTCACACTTTTTTTCCCCATTAAGATATGATTTATCTTGATCATGGCACCTTCTGCCTTCTGTGCCCAGGTGAATGTGCCAAGGTCCCAACCCCCTAGAGGACAATGGACCCCTGAGCTGCTTTGCTGCAGCATCGACTTCAGTAAAATTCTTCACACAGAGAAAGGGGAAACAGAGAGGAAGTGTTGCTTTCCAAACCTGTGACGTCTGCAGAGGTGTCAGTGGCGGGGAAGACCAACCATGTGCTGGGCTGAGCCTGCTCAGTGGACAGGGGAGGCTGAGAGGGAGCGGGGCGAAGGGCCCTGACTTCCTAGCTCCCTGGCCATGTAGGCTTGTACCTGTATCTCTCCCGAGCATCTTTCTTCTACGCCAGGGCCACCCCAGGTACCAAGACACCGGGGGACCCTCTGGGACTGCAGGACCCTTTCTCCTTCCATCTAAGCGTCCTACTCTAGACAGAGTCCTCAGATACACGTTTTTGTGGCTGGCTGGAGTGCTGCCCTTCTAGCTCATCTCTGCTCTTTCAGGGAGTACCAGGCGTCTCCCAGGGAAGCCTCCTTCCAGGTCCGGGCAGGCAGTGCTCCGACAGCCCTTCACACAGCACCTGGAGGGTCAGGGGGTCACTGCTCTCCAGGAATTGACGGAGTTGATGGGGAAACCTGAAGTGTGGCCTACTGAGCTTTGCCAATCTCTCCACTCTCCGCTCTTCCCAATGCGGATGGTTTGGTTTTTAAAAGCCCCCTAGCTGGGTGTTGTGTGCTTGCCTGTGACCCCAGCACTCTGGGAAGCAGAGCTGGAGGATTACAAATTTGAGCCCAACCTAGGCAGTTTACCACTTTAGGGAGACCCTGTCTCAAAACAGAAAACAAAAAGGGCTGGGGATGTAGCTCAGTAGGAAGACCCTGGGTTCAATTCTCAGTACAAAAAAAAAAAAAAAAAAAAAAAAAAAAACCCCTAAAGGAGAATTTGTGAATTAAGAACCTGCAAGATGAAAACCTGTGAGCTTATATGTGAAAGTAGATTGATTGATTGATCAGTATTTTTTGCAGGGCTGAGCATGAAACCCAGGACCTCCTGCACACGACATATGTGCTCCAAGATGCTGGATGTCTACTTAGAAAGACATTTATTTATGTTCAAACAGCAAAACTAAAACAGCAGTCTAACTAAAGGCACTGCTGTAGATGTGCCGTACGTTGTCAATAAATAATGAAGGGCACCGTAGTTAATCTCCAGTCCCAGTCACTGGAGAAATGTTCACCGAGATACAGGAAAATGCTTGCCCAGATGGTCCTCAACCTGTGTGGTGGGCTTCTGCCCGATGAGACCACCATGAACTGCATACCGCAGGTTGAAATGTGTTTACTACACCTGGGGAGGTCTCAGCTCTGCACTCGGCAAACTGTCGAGTCCTGCCCGTGTCCTTTCATGATTGCAGGGCTGTCTGGGAGCTGCTGGTCATTGAGTTGTCCAGCATCGAGGGACAGGACGAGGCCATATAGCATCAGCCTGGGAGAAAGACCCACATTCAAAACTGGAAGTATGGATTCTTCTGAACGCAAATCGTCTTCACACCACTGCCAAGTTGAAACGCCGTGCATCGAACTATCCGAAATCGAGGACTGTCTGCACAGTTGGGGGCCACCGTGAATAGGCTGAGTGTGAACCCCGATTTCCGGCCCGAATGAGCTATTTCTTTAAGCTTCCATCTTTTGATCTGCAAAATGAAAGTAGTTCCCCCCCACCCCGCCAGGTTGCTGACAAAATTGAACAAGGCCATGATCCAGGGCGCTTGGCTTGGTGCACTCGGTCAACGCTGGGTCAGGGGACCCTCTTCCTGCTCCCTGCACCGTAACCCAAAACTCAGAGCAGGGGAACAAACCTACCCAGACTGTGTACCAGGTGGGGAACCTGGCTGGGGGCGGGGCGTGGGGCTCACTCAGGTTAGACTCAGGGCTTTAGGAAGGGCTCCTGACTCTCTTCCCCAGGTTAGAATTCCACCTGCAGCGACGGAGCCTGCGGTCCACTGTGTCCGGCACTGTCCCACACAGTCCCTCCTCCAGGAGGAGCCCCCTCAGCAGCTTTCCGGAAGCCCCAAGAGCAGACCTTAAGGTGCAGGAGAGTGCCCTGAGCTCCAGCCGCCGCGCCCAGGCCCAGGGGTCTGGGAGCCACCCTGGGAAGTCCGCAAGTTGCCTAGGCTGCGCTGGAAACCCTCTACGCGGAAGCTGCCTGCCCAGTGCCTCTTTTGGCGCCGAGAGGCTGAAGCCAAATGGCAGAGCCGGGAGCCAGGCTGCGGGCTGCCAGGCCCGCCTGAGCCTGCCCAGCTTCGGCCACGTTGCCAGTCCACAGCCTGCAGGGGCCTCCATCCACCTCGGTCTCCCTCCTCCTCCTCTTCCTCTCCCCCTCCTCCCCTTCTCCCTTCCTTTCCTCTCCCCCTCCCCCTCCCCTTCCCCCTCCTCTCCTCTCCTCCCCCCTCCTTTCTCTCCTCCCCGCTCCTTTCTCTCCTCCCTCTAGCCTCCTTCTGTTCTCCTTCCCTCTTCCACTCTTCTTTTCTTCCCTGCTACCGTCCCTTCTCTCCTTTCCTGGCTTCCCCCAGGGTAGCTGAGCTGAGCTCTGTATATGGAGACTCTTTTCTCTATGGAGAGATACCTGCTAGAGTCCACCAGGGCTTCTCTCGCTTGCTCTTAAAGCTCCGCCCCCATGAGCTGTTGCCCCGCCTATGGCCAAGAAACCACGCCCCCACGCCACGCACCCTTACCGGTTCGTATAAGCCCCGCCCCGCGCGCGTGTAGCCCCGCCCATGGCCACGAAGCCCCGCCCGCCCAGCCCGTGCCCACAGTCCGCCCGCGCGTCTGCCGAGGCTTCCCGGTGGCAGCGCAGCCGTCCAGTCGCCTGGAAAGGGCTGACAGCCTCCGCAGCCCTGGTCGGGCAGAGCACGTCCCGGCCAGCTGGCGCGGGGATGGGCCCCAGCCAGGTAATTATTGCCTGGTGCAGAGGTCGAAAGCCGCAGCGCGGCGGACGCACTAATGAAACACAAATGGGACATCTGTGCTCAGGCGTTCAGCAAAGCCTGGCGGCCCGGCTCTGCCAAGAGCTCACGCACCGCGCGCTGAAGGCGAGTGGCGCCCCGGCGCAGGAGCAGCAAACACGGCAGCACCCGCGCCCCGCTTCTCCTTGGCCCCGGGCAGGCGGGCGCTTCCTCCGGCCCCAGGAAGCAGGAGGGGCGGGGAGGGCGGAGGCGTCTGGCACGAGGAGGGGTCTGTCCCGCAGGCTGGGAGGCGCGATGGGGTGTCGGGGTCCCCAGGTCCCCCATCCGGCCGGCTTGCTCTGCCCTCTGAGCACATATCGCCTTGGCTGACTCCGGAGCCAAGCCAGAGCGAGGTCACGGGGAGGGCAGAGCCCCCCAATCCAGAAACTACAGGGCGGGGGGTGTCAGACAGAGAACACTGGCGTCATCAAGAAACCTTGGGGTTCCCTCGGGGGTGCCTTCTGACCCTGGGCAGACTGGGCAGCCGCCATCCCTGCTGGCCTCTGTGCTCACACCTGTGAAGTGAGTATGGCTGAGATGCCTTGGGGTGGCAGGGAACCGGAAGCGACTCTGATTTATCTGCCAGTAGAGCATCTCCTGGCAGGAGAGAGGGGTGTGTTGTGCATAGAGGTACAGAGCAGCCTTGGGGTCACAGCAGCCTGGGGACCCGCAGCAGGCCATGGTGGCTGTCACCTGCCTGGTTCTTCCTCAGCTCAACTCCAGCCTCCCTCCCCCCAAGTCTGCCAGCCCCCGCTGCCCTCTGCGTGGGCAGAGCCTGGGCTGGTGATGGAGCACCAAGGTCAGGACCGTGTAGCCTAGTGGAGGTTTTATCAGCACCACTGCTGTTTGCTCAGTTAGGAAACGCTGAGAACGCTTTGTGGGCAAAGAAGATCCGCAGGCAAAGCTTCTGTGTGACAGGCGTAGCAGACACTCTGCTGGCTGCAGGTCTGCTGCTCCTCCCTCTGCGTGGACACCGGCCGGGCCGGGGCGGGGTGGGGGGTTGGATTTACCCAGGATCCACGCATCCACCTGGCTCAGCCTCGGGAAGAGCATATCAGGGTTGGTTCTTGGGATTGGTAGCCTACTCTTTGGTCTAAGGTGGCCCATGGTGGGGGCGGGGGCTACGGAGCCTTCCTCACTTAGTGTTTCCATTACTTGCAGCCCAAAGCATCCCTTGGATCTGAGGAATGGCTTTCGGGTTCCCTGGGGGACTGAATCTGTCTGCAGGAAACATTGCACAGGTCACAAACAGGGTCCTCTGAGGCCATCGCCTTCCACCCTCACACAGCTCCCACGAGGAGCTGTAGACTGCATGTCCCAGATAAAAGTGACCTGGGGACAACAGGGCCAGGGCTGAGCTTCAGCAGGGTGTTGGAGGATGGTGAAGGACAGCACGAGGCCGCCTGTGACCCTACGGCTGGGAGAGACACTGAAGCCCCGCTGGAGCTAAAGAAAGCCTTTGTGTGGCTGCAGTGGGCTCCACATGGCCCAGCGCTGTGGGTTGGGTCGGAGAATGACAACAACAGCAGCAGCAGTGACAATGACAGCAACAGCGGCACCTTGCCCCATCTCACGCTGTCTCCAAGTACCCCACTCTCAGATGAGGAAACTGAGGCACAGAAGGGCTGGTGGGGACATGTGAATTGCAATTTGGTTTTGACCAAGATTTTAATCCTCTCATCCAGAAGGAAACCAACAGGGTCACGGGACAGGTCTCTGGCACAGCCCCGCAGTTGGGGCAGTAGCTGACCCATTGCTGAGCTGGCTCCTCCTCCAGGTCCAAGGTGGGTAGGGGCTTTGGTCCAGCACCCAAAGCCGGCACAGGGCCTGGCACTCAGGCCCGGCACCATGGGTCTTTGCTGAGTGAATGAGCCGGTGAGTGTATCTGGAGCTGACCCTCCTTGCAGTGACTTTGGGAGTGTCTATGAGATGCTCATTCCTTAGCTCTGGCGCTCCGTGCCCGCCTGCTAGATCTTCCTCCAAGTCAAAACAACCACGGCAGGCAAACATTTTGAATGGACTGCGGCAGCCAGGACAGCACCCCTTGACACATGGGACACGAGAGGACCTTCCGGAACTGCTGCAAGAGGTGGCGAGAATGGTGAGATAAGAGCCAAGAGTATTCGCAGTCAGCCAGTCAGCGGGAGTGCTTTGAGGGGGTTAATTACAATGTGCAGTGCTACGACTACTGTAACAATTGTAAAAAGTTAAACAAAGTTCACTATAGATGTTGGCCACGTGGTGCAGGAGCGTGATGCTGGCCATGGGCTGGATGGACAGGAGTCCATGGGGTCCCCTGGGCCCCAGAGCCCCCTGCCCCAGGCTGTGCTTGAAGGTTCCTTGGTGGCGAAGGTTCCTCGGGGCCTGACTTCGTATCGCCAGCAGTGAACTTTGCTCAAAAGTGCTCTGTCGGCGGAAAGAGGAGCGCGGAACAGGCTTTCATGCGCTATTTCAGGACTGCTGGCCCTGAACATTTATCACTTACTGATGCGTATAATTTGCCTGATGACTCAGTTTCATATATTTTAGTTCCCAAAGATAAACAGTCTTTGCATATTTCCCACAAATGGGGGTTATATTTAATAATCTCGGGGTAGGAGGGCTGGAGGCAGGGGAGAGGAAAGCAGAGGGGTGCAGAGGGCTCCATCCGGGAAGTGGGGCACAGTGGACTGGGTCTGGGTGCATGCTCAGGATGGGAGCGGGAGGGGGCTTCCACCTGCAGGACCTTGGGTGGCCCGGCGTGGGCTGCTTAGGGTGCGGTGAAGAGCGTCAGCACACAGGCTGCATCCAGTCCTGGGCAGCCTCACATCAGCCCTGGTCACCAGGAGGTCATGCCAGGAGCAGGGACACATTCCCGCAGGCTTCGCCTTGAGGACACAGCCCATGTCAGCACCCACGGAGTCAGTGCGGAAGCCCAAGGAGATGCTCACGTCCACAGCCCAGGCAGATGTGGGCTCTGGTTTAGGTGCGGCTTTGGACAGAGTCCAGCCTTTGTGATTCTCACTGGTAGTGTTGACCTCACAGCGTTTCTCCAAGGCTGGGAGGGTACAGTCCCCGAGGCAACACCTGGCACTCGGGACATGTTTGATGAAGGCTTTTCCCCTCTGAAATAGATCTTAGGTGCTTAGGATGATTAAAAAAATGTGTTACGGGTTTCTAGCCTGAGTGTCTGCCACTGTCGGGGAAGCCAGGTGTCACGGCCTGGAGACACTTGGGACCCTTTGTGATACCCATCAGGACCCCTGCGTGTGTGACAGTGATGGCACCCAGTTCAAACAGACTGAGCAGATTCTTGCAACTAACTGGACCGAGGTACCTGGCTTCTGCCACAAAAGAGATATTGTGGGGGCCTGGCCTTGTGCTCGGGTCTCCGGGGGCGTTCTGTCTCCTCCTGGTGCCACGATGGTGGCTGGAGGCTTCCAGCGCACACCAGGCTTCTCAGAAATGACAAAGGGGACCCATGCTTGTCTTTGCTTTCAGCCCAGCCGGAAAGCTTAGAAAGGAGTCATCCAGGGAGTTGGCCTGGTGTGGCTCACATGCGGATTCTTAAACTAAGTAACACTCATGGTAGAAACAGCAGACGAAGTGGGGGACGTTATCTTCCCCCACCCAGGGGCCTTGCAGGGCCTTCCCCTACTCCCCACGAGCCTGGCGCAAGACCTGCTGTGCCCAATGGTTGTGAGCCGTTGCCTTGTGCCCTGGCTTTGGGCTCTTCTTGTTCTCTTTTTCCTCTGCCTCTAGGAGGCGCTGTCTCCAAAATGGGCTGCTCCTTCCTCCTGGGCCCAAACAGGGAGACACCGGGAACAGGGCCGTGGCTAACTGGAAGTTGGCCTGCCCGTCCTGCTGTTTCAAGAGATGCGCTAGAGGAGGGAGGAGGAAGAGGACGAGAATGCAGTGGCCTCACCTGGGTGCTTCTGTGTACCTGGCCACCTAAACACAAGGTGCCTTTCATAGTAGGGAAACAGGCACCAAGGACACAGGAAGGCAATTCTTCCATTTGTGGCCACCCAGCCATCTAGGAGAGGCCAGAGGCTGGGACAGTGGAAAGAGAGGAAGAGGGACACCCACGGGTGGGCCAGCACCCATTTATGCCCTCTCCTCCTCTCCTCTCTCCTCTGCAGACCCTGGGCCAGTGAGCCCTCTGCCATCTCAACCCACTGCTCTGCTCCTGCCTCTCGGGGGCTCTTCCTTCGCTGGTGTCTGTGCTGGAAAGGCGCCAGAGACGCCCCATGCTGTGGTGCGTGTGGGGCTGCAGCGGGCTGGGCTTGGCTGCCTCCTGAGTTCTTCCCTTCTTTAGAGTCCATGGCGGAGCCAGCAGTGGGACCAGAACCCCAAGGTCCAAGTGTCCCCACGGCAGCGAGACCAGTGAGGTGGTCCACGGCCACGGAGTCCAGCAGGGAGGCAACAGGAGCCGCAGTTTCCTCTGTGCGGACGTGGGGGTAAGGCTGTGTGTCCCCTGGCAGTGTGGGGAGAGCTGGAGTAAGGAGGCGGGGGGTCCCCACGCAAGGCTGCTTCTCACTGCTCCTCGGTTCCCCTCCCAGCTCCTTAACGAGGTGTCTGTGGTCGTGTCCTCTCCTGCCTTTGTGGTCTCTTAGCCTACGAGGATCACAAGGCGCTGCAGCCCTGCTCTTCTCTTTGAAGGCTCTCCCTGTCCTTGTGGGGACAGATGTGGGGTCAGGACAGGCTTAGTGCCTCCTCAGGCCAGGGGGCTACGAGGACCTTGCTCCCCTCCCGTCCAGCACTGGCCCAAGGAGGTACCGGCCTGACCTTCACGTGTGCAAGCAGGGCCAGGTCTTGAGTGGGATGGAGGTTCCGATGCTGCTGCCCTCTGTGGCTGGCCACCACTCAGTTCTGGCCCTTGGCAGCTGCCAGGTGGGCACTGGGCACTTTTCTTGCTTGGTCCTTGTTGATATGGGGAAAAATGAACTGTGGGCCAGCGAGTCCTCTGCCATCTGCCTTTGCCATTTTGCCATTTTCTTTTCTGTGGGGGATCTGCCTTTTCATCTACATCCAGGCTCTTTTTTTTGAGACAAGGTCTTACAATGTAGCCCAGGTTGGACTTGAACTCACAGAGAGCCTCCTGCCTCAGCCTCCTGTGTGCTGGAATTGCAGGTTTGCATCACCATTCCTGGCTCTCTCATTTCTGATTTTTTTTTTTTTTGGTACCAGGGAATTGAACTCACAACCTCATGTTTGCCAAGCAGGCACTTATGTCGCTGAGCTAAAACCCTGGCCCCTCTCATTTCTGTTTTTGAGATTTCCTCAACTTGGCCTTCTGATCTGTCTACTGAGTCTGAAATTCCTTCACTCACTTTCTAACTTCGCTGGCCCTTTTGCTCGCACTTGCTCGCAGTTGTCATTGCTATTTAAGAGACGTAGCATTTTCTGTTATTTCTCTTGCTGTTTCCTTAGAATTCTTTCCTGGCTTAGAAACTTTTTCTACTTTCACATGCAAGGCTTTTCTCCAGCTCTGTGGCTGGTGCCTGGAGGTCCCTGGCCGCCTCTCCATATCTATGATCGAGACACTAACACAGAGGAGGCATTTCTCAATTTCAGGGGCAGGCTTAGAGACTACGCTTTTCATTATTGAGTGATCTGGTGGCAAACTGGTTGCTATTTTAGGAGCCTCCCAAATGTTACTGTCTGTAATCTTATCTTTTCTCCTTTTCTTTTCTTTTCTTTTCTTTTCTTTTCTTTTCTTTTCTTTTCTTTTCTTTTCTTCAGACAGTGTGTGGCTATGTAGTTCAGGCTGGCCTTGAACTCCCATGTAGCCCAGGCTGTCCTTAAGTTCATGGAGATCTTTCTGCCTCAGCCTCCCTACTACTAGGATTAGAAATGTGATCTCATTTCTGTTGGACGATTTCTGCCGGGATCAATCTCCAAATCTCTTGGTGGGAATGACAGGGTGTGTGAGTAAACCAGACCACTGAGGTCCTTTTTTATTGCATGCTTTGTTTTCATCTTTAAGACAGGGTCTTCTTAAGTATCCCAGGCGGGCCTCAAACTTGCCATTCTTCTGCCTCTGTCTCTGGTTGCCAAGATTCTGAACCAAAGGAGAAGAGACTGGGGCTCCATCAAGCTCTCTGTGTAGACTTTCTCTTAGTTCTCTTTTTTAGTAGCATTTTTCCTGTACTTAGGGTTGTTGAATGTACAACAGATTTCATTTTCACCACAAAGGAAATGTGGTTTCTGCCTTCTTTTGGGGTGGGAGGTGCAGTTGCACAGGAGCACAGGGCTGGGAAGAAGCCTGGTGATAGAGCACTGTCTCCTACTTCCTGCTTCCTGCGTACCAGCGCATCTCAGTCTCCACCCCTGTGCATCATGGATCTTCTGGCCCTGACAATGGCTGGTCCCTTTTGCTGCCTTTGTCCTATTCTGAGGACCAAGAACTGTAAGTCACTTCTCAAGCCATCACTCTGTGGCTGTTGACTTTGAGCTCCACAGTTACATGGGCCACACCCCAGCTTCTTTGTTCCGTGACTCTGTTTTGGAGTAGACTGATTTCAGTGCTGGTCACCTGCTTGTGGGCCTGGCTGCTGTGTTCTGGGTCTCAAGACGGAGAACGTCTGCTACCACTGTGTGCGAATGACAGCCTTTAGGTTCTGATGCTTTTGGCTGCAGTTTCGTTACTGAGATGTAAAGCTGTGACCCTGGGTCCTGGCCAAGAAGTCTTGGGCCAGTTGCACTTTTTGCTTCTGGGGTGATTGGCCTTTTCTGATCTGACCTCACTGCTCTGTGATTGAACTGGGCAGTGTTGCAGTACTGATGGCTCCTATTTGAGTTTTTCTAGAATGCTGTACACAAGTATTTTTGCACCTGTTTATAGAACTGTCCTTTTAAGGTAAATCTTGTGTTATTTCTTTACATTTCCCACTCCATTTGTTGGATTCTTTCCTTCCGGGGCCTGGCTTTCTTTTCTTTTTTCCCCTTTTTGGGGCAGCACTAGGGGTTGAACTGGGGGCCTTTGTACTGGGCTACATCTCCAGCCCTCTGCCTTTTAATTTTGAGTCAGGGTCTTGCTAAGTTGTGAAGTTGCCCCTGTGGGGGCTTGAACTTGTGGTTCTTCTGTCTCAGCCTCCCAGAATGCTGGGATAGTCTGTGACCCCCGTTTCTTGTGTTGTACCCCTTTACCATTTTTCTGTATCCAATCTCCCTGCTAACTAACCGATTTCACCTATGGTCATTGACTTTCTCAAGATTTTCCAGTCTCCCTCCTTCCCTCTCTCCCTCTCTCCCTTCTTCCTTCCATCCTTTCTTCCTTTCTTTTTCTTCTTTCTTTCTGAGACATTCTCACCATTTAATCCAGGCTAACTTGGAACTCGTGACCCTCCTGCCTCAGCCTCCCAGATCGCTGGGATTACAGGTGTGCACCGCCATGCCTGGCTTCTTTTCCAGTGTGTCAGCTCTCAGTGGGAGGAATGTCTTCTAGCCCTCATCTGTAAGCTGATTATTGCACTTAGAAACCTGGTTTGGCTTCTATCTGTCCCTTAGGGTCTCAGAATCTCCCTTTTCATCCTGTCCTATTGTTTTATTGTCTTGTCTTTGTGTTCTTGTTTGATTGTTACTGTTCTCCTTTGCTCCCGTCCCTCTCCTACTTGAGTCTCATCTGCTATTTTCAGGCCCTGCCTGTATCCTGTGCCCTGCTGGGGTGGTGTTAGAGTCACACGCATGACCTGTGGTATGTGGGTGACTTCCTGACTCCTTTGTGGAGGAACCTGGGATGGGTTTGCCTTCATTCTGAGGGAGTGTGGAATTTGGTCTGCTTTCTTGTAATTAGGAATGGCCAGGGTGTGTGGGGTCAGCTCAGCGGGGAGCAGCGGTCTCACTGGGCTGGTGCCCCCCATACTTTGTTTATCCTCTGCTGGGGTGTCAGCTTGGCTGTGGCTTCAGGTGGTTTCTCCGGTTTGGTGTCCTCCTGAGAACTGCCTACTGGAAACTTGGGGGTCCCCTCTGGTCCTTTCTAATGGCCTGTGTTGGGGATTGGGGCAGAAGAAAGGGTGCATGCGAGCTCTGGGGGTGGTGGCAGGGTCAGAGGCTCCACCTCTCCATTAGGTGTGTTCCCTGGGCCCTGCTGGCCCCTCATGAGGATGAGACATGGGGGTGCTCCCGCAGCTGTGGGTAGACAGTGAAGAGGGTTCTCAGGAGAGGCGTCTTCTGAATGCTCGGGAGCAGGCGGAGCCCCAAAGCCTGGCTCCTACAGGGTCTGTGACTGGTCATTTCCTGACGTCTTCAGACCTCCCAGGCCACATCTCCCCCGGCCCTACAAGGACCCCTCTTGGGAAGCCTCGGGCCTCCATGAGCTGCAGGGGCTGAGGGTGCAGAAGGGAAAGGACCCCTGTGGCCCAGTCCTGCACCATTCCCTGGATGGAAGGAGGGTCTGTTACAAACCCCACTGCCCAGAGCAAGTGGACTGGGGCACCCGGCTGTGTACCCCTCATTCATCTAACAGCCCCTTGGCTTAGGCTGTCCTGTTGGGAGACCCTCCAGGAAATGGGGTGCCCTCACCCCAACTTCCCCTTCTGAGCACTTACTGCTCTACGCTGTAACCATTTGTCACACCTCACCCATGGCCTTGAGCATAGACCCCCCTGTCTCATCTCCCCAGTGGCCAGCACACAGTAGGTGCTCAGGAAACTCCTGCCAACGGACGAGTGAGTCCAGGAAGGCACAGGGGTCTCCCATCTTCACCAGGCCCCTCTCCATGCCCACAGCGGGAGAGCTGGGGCGCAGGGGTGCACCTTCAGGGAGCCGGCCACTTGAAGGCTCTCGGCCTCATTCATAATCACATAGTTAAGTAAAATTTATGTTGGCTGGAATTAGCTGGGCTCCCCGAGGGCAGCATGAAGCACAGGGGTGCTCCGTTCCCGTCCCCGCTTCTTGAAAAAAGAGTTTGCGGTTCTTTTGTGGCAACGGCGAAGAGTTCCTGGCGGCACAAGGGTGCTTACTTACTGATCTACAGATGACGGATGGTGGATCCCTGCTTTGTCTGGAAGGGAAAACTCGAACAGCTTGTCTGCACCTCTCCGCTCGGACATTAAATCAACATGGCTCTATTAGTGGCCTTGGGATGCCAGCTGAGCTGTCTCTGAGCCTGTCACCGTGATGTCTTCATCTGTAACCAGAGCAGACGTGAGCTCCTGGCAGCTTCAGGAGGTGACAACAAATCCAATTAGCTCCTCTCCACGGCGCTGCAGGACTGCTGCGAAACTGGCCTGCCGGAGGGCGGCTGGTACCCTGCACAGTGGGACACGGTCTCAGGCTGGTTCTGGGAAGGAGAGAGAGAGAGGGAGGAAGAGAGGGGAGAGAGAGAGAGAGGGGAGAGAGAGGGAGAGAGAAAGAAAAGGAGGG
>PVLA01002328.1:0-275981 GCA_004027455.1 Hydrochoerus hydrochaeris | reverse complement strand
TCCACGCAGCCCGCCGGCAGCTGAACATCTTAAGAGCTTTTTATTTGCACACTTTATTGCCCCCTATGTAGAAAGAACAAAGAGCTGTGCACTAGAGAAACCCAGCCTGGGGAGAGGGTGCCTGAAACCCTGGTGACTGCCATGGGATGGGCCGATGGGTGCTGCAGGGACAGGAGCAGTGCCTGTTGACACAGAAGAGGAGGCGGGAGCATGACCGGGTACTCAGGACTAAGCCAGGGTCACAGTAGGGAGAGACAGGAGGCCCACGAGGAGTGGAGGAAGCCATCCACTCAGAGGTGTGAGACTAGAGTCTCAGGAAGGAAGGGCGGGCAGCAGTGAGCCTCTGAGAGTGACAAGCCTTTAGGATGCGGCCGGTGATTCTGGGCCTGGGACCTCGGAAGAGGGCGTCAGACAGGGAAGGCTGGCTCTTGAGATGGCCCTGCCAGCACCAAAGTGACCTGTGGGGAGATGAGCTAGACATGCAGAGACTGAGGAAGGAGCTTCTCAGGCCACCAGAGAGTTTGGGTGAGAGGTGAACCTGCAAGGGCTCAGAGATGGATACAGGAGCAGGCGCTGGGGAGGGAGGAGCTGGGGCTGTCTCCAACGAGATAAAACGGGAGCAAGTACCCAGAGAGCCACCTCCTCCCAGGAAGTCCAGCTTTCTTCCATACTGCACTCCTTAAAAATACACTGCTCCTGAAACGTTCTTACATTCTCTGAGATGCTGTCTGCATAACTCGCCATTTACTGAGGTCCTCACTTTTCTGTCCACATCACTCTTCCCTTTGGAAATGTGTGAGCCAAGCCCTGGTCTTGGACATTGGTGAAAAGGCAAACATGGTGGACGACAGCCACCTGCTCGAGCCTCGCTGAAGCTTGTCGAGTGGTGAGACATGCCGCTGAATGGTGTGGCTGAGGGGCAGCACGAGGTGACAGGAAGCCTGAGGGCTTGGTAAGAGCCAGACTACACGAGGCCTTCTGGCCTGCAGTCCGGGCACTGAGACTGATTCTGGGAGCAATGAACAAATAGCCAGCAGGGCTTCAGGTGACAAGAAGCAGAAAGACAGGATGCTAGGACTTTGCAAATTGAGCAATTAATGGTGGTGTCGTAAACCGAGGTATCACCGGCCACTCTTCCAATGTGTGGTATAAGTTCCGTGTGGTTTTTTTCCTACCAGCACCACAGCTGATAAGTTTGGAAACATTCCAGGTGTCGCATGTACAGCAAGGATGGAGGTTTAAATCAGGTGATGCGTAACATATTAATGTGAGCTTGTGCTCCTGATTTGAGCCACTTATAAAACTAGTATATTCAGGACAGAAGACCCTCCAGCTGTCCTAAGCTTTTCGAAAAAGATGAGGAAAAAAAGAAACAAGTAAATAAAAGCTCATAGGATAACAGTGGTCCCTTCTGCAGACAGTGTCCCTTGCTGGGTTCAGGTCTGGACTCACTGGTGCATTTGTGTACCTTGGTCTCCATTGAGGAAAGTGTGTGAGTCATCCTTTTGGATCAAGGTAAACTAGTGTTGCCCGAGTGCCTGGACTATCTCAGAAGAACAGGCAGAGCCGGGTTAGATGATGCAAATTTTCCATTTTATGGTACTGATAGCCTGGAATTCCTAGAACTTATTATTATTATTTTTCACAGAAGGCCTGTTCCTTAGTTTTGAAGACTGCCTTAGATCCATGGTAAAGGGGAAAGCTTGCCTCTGAGAAGACAATAAGTCTAGAGCCTTAAATAGTCTTTGGCCACATCATTATCTCATGATACTTATCAGAACAGTAGAGCCAGAAGTTTCATGTCTATAGAATTGATGTGGTTATCACAGGGTCATCTGAAAACTTTATGACTGGTCTCAACCCCAGGTGATGATTCATTTAATCCTGAGTGTAGGAGACAATCTGAGTGACTCTGCTTGAATGCAGAGCATTTGCTGCAACATTAGTATATTTGCACACGTTGATGTGTACAGAGCGGGCTGTGCTAGTCGCTTCTCTCTCCAGCTGGCTTTAAGCTTTGCAAACAAGGCCCGCTGAAGTAGATATGTGATCTTTGGGGCCAATCTGACAGCCTCCTGTTTCCTTGAATTGTGCTCTCTCTAAAAGATCCGAGCACAGTGGGATGGCAGAGCCATTCAGCTCCGGGAATGTCAACTGGGTGAGAACTTCAAAGTAAAGAGGCTATGACTCCTCAGGGCACAAAAGTTTTCAGAAACTAAAGCAACAGCCTCCAAAAACAATTCAATTAAGTGATACCTTAATTGAATTATGCAGATTGATCCTTCTGCAGGTCCTTCTCCCTACATTTCGCAGAGATGCTTTTCTCCCCACCTGCTGACCAGCTCAGGTGACTCACATAGTTCCCACCACGCTCACTGTCACTCATCCTGAACCACCCCCTTCTTCACAAATAGTGAGTTCTGGAAGAGGCCTAGGATCAGGCCTTTATTTACACATCCTCACTTGGATTGGGTTTAGCAACCCTTGGCTGCCTTTAACTTTGAGTACATCTTAGTGTCTTTACTCTCCCCGTGGGATGCATTGGAGGCGGTAGATTGGAATTAACTTGCCAGGATTCCAATAACATGAATGGTGTTGTGGATTGAAAACTGGTGGTCAACTTAATGCCAGCTGGATTACATCAGCATGGCACTGGGCATAGATGTTTCACCTGAGGAAAGTTGCCAGCATAAATGGAGACAGAGAAGGAGAAGTTATTCACGTTAGTGCGTTAACACATTAGTGCATGAAGCATTGTGGGTTCTCCTACGTGTTGCTGTTTGAGCCGTTGGTTCTCCTGAAGACGCTCTGGTCCTCACATCGAGTATTGCTTCTTGGCTCCGGAGGGGAAGACGTGTGCTGCTTGGTCTCCAGGATGAACTCGTCACGCTGGCTTCCTGGCATATATTCAATTGTGCTTGTTGTTGGAGGAGCTCCGGGCCTCTGTGTCACTGAGGATGGCTGTGGTGCTTTTCAGGGCAGCTCTGGTCTTTGTTGAGAGTGTGACTTCTCGGCTCCAGAGTAGAACCCTCAACCTACCAGCACAGCTCCTTCACCCCGCTGGCATAGACTTTCTGGCTTCCACCACTGATCTTTGGGCCTTCCCAGCATGGATCCATAAAACAGACTGGCGTGAGTCCTTCTTGTGGGCTCTAGACCTCCAGTTGGACTCGTGGGAGGCATTGTCATGAGCTCTGGGTCTTCATTTGGACTCATGTGGGACAGTGCTGTGGGATTCAGGCCTTTGGCTAATATTCTATATCTTTAGTGATGTGGATAGATTTCCTGCATTTTCCTGGGTGACCATCATAAAAATAATATTATAAACTCCATGTCCTGATTCTTATTGTTCTCTGCATAACCCTGACTACAACAAGTGGGATTACAAATACAAGTTTCTGAATTGTGAGGCAGATTAGAAAAGGGATTACAGTGCTGAGTTCTGGTATACTAACTGCCTATTACTATTCTATTCTTCACCCTTGACCCAAGTCAATCTTTGTTTTCTCTTTTCTTTTCTTTTCTTTTCTTTTCTTTTCTTTTCTTTTCTTTCCTTTCCTTTCCTTTCCTTTCCTTTCCTTTCCTTTCCTTTTCTTTCTTTTTTTTTTTTTTGTCTTTTTGAGACAGGGTCTCTCTATGCAGTTCAGGCTGGCCTTGAGCTCACTTTGTAGCCTCGAACTTGCAACGATCCTCCTGCCTCAGCCTCCTGAGGGCTGTAATTACAGGAGTGCACCTGCACACCCAGTAGTCTTCCTCTGTTTTCATTTCATGCTACCTGTGCCTAGGCCCATGTCCTCTAGTGGAAGGATCCAGGGGCTTAGTTTACCAGCTGCTGTGATGAAATTTATGGGGCAAATTGTGGTGCACTGCCTAGGGTAGCTGTATTTTCCAGTTTTTACAAATGCCATAAACATGCTTTTATCCCAGATAACTGCTACCTTGAGAAACTTGGTCAATTCCCCACAAGCAAGGAGCCAGTGCCTGGGTGCCAGAACCCTGCCCCAGCTCTGCTTGGTGATGGAACTGTACATGGATGACAAGGACGTGTGTACCAACACTGTCAGAATACTCAGGTATGTGAACCAAAACAGGGAAGTTGCCTTGCAGAAATGCCAATGTCTGGGTGATTCTGTGTGTGTGTGTGTGCGTGTGTGTGTGTGTGTGTGTGTGTGTGTGTGGTAGGAGAGGGAGAGAGAGAGAGAGGGAGAGAGAGGGAGAGAGTTTGGGACAGATTTTTTTTGGCTTTTTCTTCACCTATCAGAAAAGACAAATCTAGTGACTCAAGTTTAAAATACGCGATGTAAATGGATCCCACTTCCCTTGTGATGCTGATGGTAATGCAGCTCTAGACGCAGTGACTGTAAGTGACTTTAGTTCTTTGGTCAGTGGTGAGCTTTCCTAATATTTTTGTTTCTTTAAATCTTCTCAGTTCACTGGAAATAAAGGACATGTACCATGGGACATGCTGAACTTTCTGAAATACTTGGAAACAATGCTTCAGAGTTTCAGTTCAGAAAGAGATCATTGATTAGATGTCTGATCTGACCTAGTTTCTAATCGAACATTACTCTGTTTTGGCAGTTTTTGAATGTCAGCTCACACGTTCCCTGGTGGTGACCATTTGAATCCAGGTTGCCTCGAGGCCAAGATAATGTTAAGTTTCAGAGATGTGTTTAATTTAGGCCTGTGTTTCCCCTGGCTCCTTCTCAGCGTTTTTGCCTTATGATTATTCTTCTCTAAGCACTTGGGCCTGAGCCTCTTTCTTTCTTTCTTTCTTTCTTTCTTTCTTTCTTTCTTTCTTTCTTTCTTTCTTTCTTTCTTTCTTTCTTTCTTTTTCTTTCCTTCCTTCCTTCCTTCCTTTTCTTTTCTCTCTGAGGAGTAAACCTAAGACACTCACATTGAGTTCTATCTCCAGCCCATTTTCTTTTCTTTCCTTTTCTTTTTCTTTTCTTTTTATTTTTTTTTGTTTTGAGACAGGGTCTCACCAACTCACCAAGTTGTCTAGACTGGGCTGGGATTCGCAATGCTCCTGTCTCAGCCTGCCAGTGCTGGGATTAGAGGCCTGCATGCCTGGCCCCTGGGCTTTTGGGGACTATTATATTATAGTTATTTAAACAAACACTGTGCAAAATTCCCTGCAGACTGCGTGGATAACTCACCCCAGTGTGAGGCTATAGGTCCAGGCTTAATGTTCCAGCACCACACTTTGCTGAGCTGTGTCGCAGATCTTGACTCCTTCCCATTTTGAACCCCTGTAAAACCTGAATTTATTTTTGTGAATGGTGACCTGTAAGGACCCAACCTACTTTTTTTTTTACCATGTGGATGTCAGTTATCCCAGCATCATTTTTAAATATGCTATTCTTTTATCAGAGACTGTCAGTCACACCTACGTTTCTAAATGCTCGTAGGTCGGTTTTTAGGCATTCTGTTTGGTTTGTGTTTAGACCTGTATCACTTTTTTTTAACTATGATAGATTTAATCACAATTTCATGCTATAAGATGAATCCCTCACTTGTTTGTCCTTTAAAATCTGGAACTTGGTTCTCTTCTTTTCCTTATGAATTAAAGAATCAACTAAGTCCACGATAGGAACTGGGGTTGGAATGGGAAGAATTGGCATCTTCTGATATTGAGTCTTTTTACCATTCCTGTCCATAACAGCTTTATGTCCTTCAACACTGTTGTGTAATTTTCTCCGTAAGATTTTGCACATTTTTCTAGATCTATTCCTAGGTTCTTCACGGCCATTATGTAGGCCACCTTGTAAGAAGTTATTTTCTTATAGATTGTTGCTGCTGTGTATTAATAGTTTTAATATTTTCTTCTTAACCTTGTACCCAAGAGTCTTGATGAATTTTTGGTCTAAAGAGTTTATAGATTCTCTTGGACTTTCTAAGCAAGTTGTACGCAAATGAAAATTATTGGGTATCCCAATCCCTGTAGCTCTTACCCCCACGCCCGGCCTCACTTTCTGTCTCTGTCACTTTGCTTAGGAGTCCAGCACAGAATCAGAAAGGGTCTGCTTATCTGTCTCCTGACTCCAAAGGAATTACCTGTATGTTTATGGTTTCACCAGTTGAAAATAATATTTCCTATGGTTTTTTGTAGATAGTTTTTAGAAGGTTATGAAAGGATTTCTTCCCATTAGGCGACGTGAAGTTTTCCCACATGTTCGTCCTCAATCTCTTTTGATTGTGTGGATTTACTTTCCAACCCAGTCGTCTATTAAATTACATTAATAGATTGTCTCACGTTCAGTCCTTGTGTGTGGCTGGGTTTGTTCCCTATTTTGTGTAGGATGTGGCATCCAGGGTCAGCCTTTCCTTTCCCTCTCTTGGACTGTCGTCGTTTTAGTGTCATGTTTATGCCAGGCCCATGAAACAAGCTGATTGTATGTCAATGTTTTGTCTTTTCTAGAATTTGTGAAAATTAAACCTATCTGTATCTTGAAAAGTTTATAGGGCTTGCTCAAAAGCTGTGTTTTAACCTGGTGTGTGTGTGTGTGTGTGTGTGTGTGTGTGAAGTTTACAGTTCAATCCCTTTAGTTTTTTTCTTTTCCTTGCTCTGCTCTCTTCCCTTCCCTTTCTGTTCCCTCCCTCCCCTCTCCTCCCTTCCTCTTCTCCTCTCTCCTCTCTCTCTGCCTCTGAGTCTCAGTCTCTCTCTTTCTGTCTGTCTCTCTCTGGTCTCACTATGTTGCCCAAGCTGACCTTGAACCTGTGAGTCAAGCAGTCCTCCTGCCTCAGCCTTCTGAGTAGCCAGACCACAGCTATGTGCCACCATGCTGGGCTGATTCAGTTTCTTTAATGGTTATATAGCTAGTCATATCTCTCATTTCTATTGGGTTCCATTTCAAATAATTATATTTTATAGGAATTTATCCATCTTTCTAAGTTTTTAAGCAATATTAAATCGCTACAAATGTTCTTTTATGTATTATCCCCTTCATCTCTGTTAGATCTGTAATTAGGTTCCCTTTTATTTATTTTACTTAAGTAACTGTGTAGTACGTGTTAGATGCTAGACAATATTGTGAGTACTTTCTAAGCACTGATTCATTTAATCCTTACAGCTTTTGAAAGTGGGCACCATTATTGTTGTGTCTGTTTGCTATGTAAGGAAACTGAGGCAAAGAAGAGCGCAGTAGTTTTCCTAAAACCAGCACAGTGCGCTGTGAGGCTGCTATTGTTCAAGTCAGTTGTTGTGGCTCTGGAATACTTTGAGCCATTAAGTTAACTGCCTTTCTTTGTTAGCACTGATTTTCAATGCCTCTGTGTGTGTGTGTGTGTGTGTGTGTGTGTGTGTGTGTGTGTGTGTTTGACACAGGGTTTCACTGTGCAGTTCAGGCTGGCCTTGAACCCACTTTGTAACTCAGGCTGGCCTCAAACTCACAGCAATCCTCCTGCCTCAGCCTCCTAAGGGCTGAGATTACAGGCATTTGCCAGTTTATTAGTTTTTGAAAAGAACTAACAGATTATTTGAGCAACTTCGTTATATGTTGCTTCATTATATCTTGCTGCTTTTGCTCCTATTTTCTTTTTTCTGACAACATTGTTTTTTTCTTCTCTCTGTATTATATTTTTCTTCTGTTCTCATTAGAAATTCAATTTTTTCCTTATGATCTTTAAGGCTATACATTTACCTCCAAATACTGCTTTAGCTGTATCTTTTAAATTTCAATTTACAGTACTTATTATTCAGATCTAGGTATCTTTAGATTTCCTGATTTCTTTGACCCATAGATATATGGCTTTAAATTTCTAACAGTATGTTTTATTCTATTTTATCATCTTTAAAATAAAAAAAATTTAAAAAACAAGTGTACCTTAATTACAAGCCAATTTTAAAAGTTTGGCTTGTAATTAAGGTACACTTGTTTTTTTAAATTTTTTTATTTTAAAGATGATAAACAGAATAAAACCAATCAAAACAAACTGGTGTAAGAGATACAGGGCTTCAAAACATTACAAAATCAACAATAGTGTACCATAATGCCTCTTGATGTCTTCAAAATAGCCACAGATACCTTTAGATACAGTGAAAGTCCAACAGAACAGAATAGAAACAATAAAAACAAAACAATGAATGCAATAACAGACTTCAAAACAAGCCTATAATAAATCCAAAATTGCTACGATAATATGTCTTGCTATCTTTGAATAGCTTTGAATAGCTGCTCCTGCTATTGCATTTGACAGAAACAAAAGAAAATAAAACCCAACCCAACAAAACAATGGAAACGATGTAGGACTTCCAAAACAAGACCATAGGGAGTCATCAATGGCTGCAACCCTCAGAAGGAGATTCCCCTAGATGCTATGCTGTGTCCCGCTATCCTCTGACCCCATGATTGGACCACTGGCCCTAGACTTGCAATGCTGGTGAAACACCAAAGCACCACAGGCATCCAATTGCATTTCACTTCCATAGCTATTATCACAGCCTGTGTTTCTCCGGATAAGCTGGTCACTTACGGTGGAGGGTGAACAGTGAGGGAAGTGGTACTTCTTGTTTGCCAGCCTGTATGCCAGAAGGGGCTGGGGTCTGTCTGTTCCAGTCTGGCGGCAGCCTACGCATGGCGCTGGTTCCCGGACTGGGCTTGCATCCTGGTGTGACCTTTTTCCTTCTACTCCCGGTTCGCGAATGACCTACATTTGTTTTTGTTTTTGTTTTAATTAAATCTTGCTATCATCTCAGACTTCTGGGTTCAAAGGATCCTCCTGCCTCAGCCTCCACATTGTCAAATTTTTAAAAAATTAATGATATTTTACCTATTGATCTATCAACTAGTAAGAAAATTTATGAACACTTTCCAATTTGACATGGACTTATCAGCGTTGCCTTGTGGGCTTTATTGTTTGCTTTGAAATGTCAAAGCTATTTTCAAAGATTTTTTTTGCTTTAAGGCCTATTTTCCTTGATGTCAGGATAGCACTGCTGGCCTAGTATACTGGAGCAGTTTTACATTTGCTTTTTATGGAGTACAAAGGAATTCACTGGACTCCAATCAGCTGCTGTGTAAATTGCTTAACTTGTATTTTCTGAACCACATGGAACTGTGTGAATTCATACCATAACAAGGTATGGTGGCCCGTAGGCTTCTATTTTTTCCAGAACCTCATTACTTTCCGTGCTCTATTCCTCTTAGAATCTAGACAGGCAGCAGGCTTCTTTATAGCTCCTCCAGATTGGCGTGAGGAGTGTTTCATGACTGTTTCTTGTTCCCTGGCAGTTCTTTGGAGAACCCCATTAAAATGATAGTTGTGTGTACCTGAATTTTATAGAATAAGAGAAGGACCAAGAGGTGGGGTGGGGGTGGGGACATAAAAAGAAGTGTCATGCACAGGTACCGGGTCCCCATGGGGAATTTTAAATGTTTCAAAGGATTTGCTAGCAAAATAACATTTATTTTTGTTCTCCCACTTGGCATTTCTGCAGCAAACTTACCTCCTACCATGACTGCTGTACAGCGCTGGCCAACTATTCCAGATGTTACGCCTTGTTTTTGAGTCTGATAAACAAATACCAGAAGAAGCAGGTCAGTTCTTTGGTCTTCAGTGTTTCCACTGTCTTTGCACTGGCAGATGTGATTTTGTTTGATTGAACCTAACTTGGTGTCATTGCCTAGGTTCCTGCCTGGGACGCAGTGAGTTGCCAGGAGGGATTGAGAAGAAAGTATTGTGAGGCAGAAAACATCCCAGCAGGCCTCTAGCTTTAGGAGGAAATGGGGATCCTCTCCAGGGGTATTGTTCCTGGCAGGGATCTAGACCATGCGCATGTCAGTCATCTGGGTCTGGGTGTTGGTGCCCTGTTTATTTCAGGAAGAGCCTCAGTGGGTTGTACCCTAGCGTTGTGGATTTGTGATGTAAACTAAAGTCTGGGACCTCCATCTGATGAGTTCAGATTCTCCTAGCCCTTAAAGTCGTTCGTTCTTTGACCCTGTTGTATTGAGAAGAAGAAAATTTTAGGTAAAGTATTTAAATAAAATAATTAACTTTAAGTGATTAAGGAAAAGGGCATATAGTCGTTTTCAAAAAGAGCTCATCAATGACTTCCTCTTAATGAAATTATAATACTTAGTACAAATATTAATTCTTATTATAAGTTTTTGAAAGGCCGTTAAATGTGGTCTACATTTATTCACCTTTATAAATGATTAAAGTGAGATGTGTCACACATGAATTCAATATGTATTTATTTTAAATACAGTAAATTCCCCAAATCACAAAAATTTTCTTAGTTTAAGACCAAAAATTTAAGATATATGCATACTAAGAATATATTAATCTAAAACTTTTTGTTTGTATTATCCATGAACCACCTCAAAACAGCAACTCTTAAGTGCCACAAAATGACACTCAGTTCATTTTTATCAAGACAGATATTTCTGAGAATGACTGAATTTGTCAGTTTATATTATTTCAGCTATTTATTATTTTAGTTACATAGAGGATAGAACTATGCTTTCTATGCTTGTATTACATTATTACTACATTTCTTTCTGAGACAGGGTCTCACTGTATAGTCCAGGTTGGTCTTGAATTCACTATGGAGCCCAAGCTGGGCTGAAACTCCTAAGTGACCCTCCTGCCTCAACCTCCTGAGTGCGTCCTAATTACAGGCATGTGCCACTATGCCCGGCCCCATTACTACCTTTTAAAGATGATAAAACATGGTTTAAATTATGAATAAAGTTTTATTTGTTTACTTTTAAGAACTGATTTTTACTGGTGCAGTTGAATTTTTTGTTTTAGACATTTGGATTGCCAGCATCTTCACCTATTATTTTGTATTTTCTATAAACATACTTTGAAAGATACCAAGGTATAAGAATTTGCCATGTCAAGTAAAAAATGAATGTGATAAGATAATCTACTTTCAAGTGTTCATATTGTGCTGTTCACTTAAATGTCTATTAAACATTTATTAATTTAGATTTTGGTACAATATATCATCAGAACTACGGTCTTTAGACAAATAATTTAACCTGATAAAAGTTTTAATAACTCCTATTCCTGATTTTCTTTTTCATAGAAAAAACTTGAATGATAACAAAGGTAATATGGACTGACTTACATTTTTACTTTTACTTACATTTTTATTTTGTATTTGCTTCAGGAGCATATATAGTTACATATTTTATTTTATACTTTAATTTCAAGACTTTTAAGTATTATTTTATCACCATTGTTCTTTTTGTCTTGGTGGGTTTCGTTGTTGCTGCTGTTGTTATTGTTACTGTTTGGTGGTTTGGTTGGCTAGTTAGTTTTTTGGAGACAGGGTCTCACTATATAGCCCAGACTGGTCTCAAACTTTCGATCCTCCTGCCTCAGCCTCCCAAATGCTGGGATTACCGATGTGCCCCATCACATCCAACCTGCCTTGGTGGTTTGGTCTTGGATGACTTAGATGGCCTTGACTGGAGAAGACTTCTTTGCCTTGCACCAGAATTTTCCAATGAATGTGAAATAAAACATTACTGTTTAGAAGTTCCATTTCAAGTTATGTCCTAACCCATTTTTTTTTTTTTTTTACAAAAGTAACAAACTTCACTGAATATTGAAAGATTGCCCTGTGATTTTATGGCAGTGCTGCTAGTAGACGGTGTTTTACTTCTGACAGGAGCTTAGATAAGGGCCACCTTTGATAGAGAAAAAATATTTTTAGTCGTGCCAGTTTGAGAGAGTTGAGGTGTAGGTATGGTTCAGGGTGGGCTTTCCCTCCGTCAGTGGACCACATGTCCTAACACTTAACTGGCACCGTTGTTGTGGTTGCTGTTGTTTGTTGTTGTTGTGATGTAGGGGATTAAACCCAGGACCTTAAACATGCTAGATGGGCAGTCTCTCCCTGAGCCACATCCCCAGGCTAATCGGCACAAAATTTTACCACACTTTTTACTGGTTTCTTACTTTTTTTAGACCAACGGTTATCCATAAAGCAAAACTAGTATTTAAAAGCTATATGTCTCTATTGATTGATATTATAATTCTGGGCTGGGCGTGGTGGCTCAGGCCTGTAATCCCAGCACTCAGAAGGCTGAGGCAGGAGGATCGTTGTGAGTTTGAGACCAGCCTGGGCTACAAAGTGAGCTCAAGGTCAGTTTGAACTGCATAGCGAGAGTCTGTCTCAAAAAGACACAAAAAATAAAAAGATAAAAAATTTAAAAAAAAATAAAAAAGATACTATGATTCTGTGTTCCTATTAAAATTATTTTAATTTCCAAGAGTAATGAAGAGGCTCTTACAAACTGAACTGCATGTATTCTTTTAATCACCAAGTTAATTTGAATCGTTAGGAGGAAGTCATATTCAAGTATGTTGCCTGTCGCGCGTTTTCAAGGCCGTTACTCTCAGCATCGGTTATTGCTCTAGAGCCGTGATCTGCCCTGCACTGGAAGCCTGAGTCTGCTGACGAATTCCTTTGTTTGTTGGTTTTGTTTTTGTACCGGGGATCAAACTCACGACTTTGTGCTTGCCTGAACTAAACCCCCAGCTCTGAGTTCCTTTAAATGTCCGTCTTCCTCGGTGGATTTTCTCCCTCTCCTCTTTTGTATTGGTCACTTACCTCTCTCTGCCTGTGGCAATGCTACTTACACTTATTTGCAACTAAAAGAAAGACTTTGTAGCCAAGCTTGGGAAGCCTGAGTTTAAAACTCTGGGATGGCAGCTCTTAGGGAGAAGGACACCCATAGAATTCCTCCGGTGACTTCTCATTTCTAAAAGACAATTCCATCTTTCAAGACGTAGCTCTTAGGTCTCTATGAAGCCCCCTAAGACCAATCATCCCTCAAAATCCATGTGTGATTTTTCAAGAGTCTAACAAAGTTAGTGCACCTGACTAGGAGACCCAGAGCCAGGAATCTTCCGGTTTGTCTGTGACGCTAACCACTAACTTCACCGTCACTAAGAAACGCATCTCAAATGCAGAAAGGGTGTGTCACAGTGGGGCTGTGTCTAATGACCCACTCCCAGCTTCAATCTCGAGAACGTACTGGCGTGTGAAGTTGCTATTTACTATCCGGATAGAACCCAGACATTATGAAATTGCACATTACCTTGCAGATTTCTGTCTGGTAGAAGTTACCGTCTTCTCACCTCGTAGGCTACTAAGCAGGTACATATCTAACCTAGAAATCTGATTCTGGTGCTTTTTTAAATGCTGCAAATTCCCAGCTCTTCTCTTACTCTTGGAAGCAACTTTACATCACACTGGCTCTCTCATTAGTCAGACACGTAACTTTTAAAGTCTGTTGATTTTTGTCTTTATGTGAGAGTCATAGTCTTAACTTTTAAAACTGAGCATAGGCTAGCTGCAAGGCCTTGTCTCAGCAAGTCAAAGAAGTGCTGTACTTGCTCCTTTGCTTATGGTAAAGACTGAAGTGTTACTGCTCTGAGCCATCACTTTTGGTTTTTTCTAGCAAAAAAAAAAAAAAAAACCTAATTTATATTTTCCTTACAAGGAAGTAATTGTGTGCCCTAACTACTTCCTAAACTCATTAACCAAATGCGTCTGTGTGGAAAGGTTTCTTTTGTAGTTCACCACACGGTGTCATTTCTGAGAGTTCCTAAGGGTCACAGAATTTGTCTCGGCTGGGGACAGTGCTCAGTGCCGCAGACACACAGTAAGTGTGGAAAGAGGGAATTTTGAGCATATGAAATGCTGTGGGATCTGTAAAGTGTTCCAGTTTTTCTAATACTCAAGTATTCCTTCCTTAAATATTTTCTTTCCCCTTCCTCATTTGGAGGAGGAAATAATAATAATTTTTTGCAGACTTTTCATATTGGTGGGCTACCATCAACAACAGCAATACAGAAACGATGGATTTTAAATCGCTTCAGACCAGCACGGCAACTCAGGTCCATGTTTCCCTTGGCTCATGAAGCCTTTTGAATGTGATTTGTTTTTCTTTGTTTCTTAGGAATAAAAAAAAAAAAAAAAATTCCAGAAATCCCACACCATGTTCTGATGTGTGTACTGATCTATAGTGGTTAAAAATCACTACATCTAAAATTTGTTTAGATGTTTAAGTTCAGAGCAGATCTTTGAAATGTAACTCAGTATTCCAGTAACCTAAATAAAATTACTACTTCCCATAATTATTTTTGTTTCAGCCCTAGGAAATGTTTCTGGAAGACTAACTCAGGTTATAGAAATATGCTTTAGAAACTTTGTTTGTGGAATCACTTCTGATACTTGTGTGCACTGTCAGAAAGGGTCTATCCACCTCTCTGTTCTGAGAGGTCAGGGTGCCTCTATTTTAAAGACCTGAGGTGCAACTGGGTATGGTAGTGCATGCCTAAAATCCCAGCACTGAGGAGTACTGTCACAAGTTCAAGGCCATCCTGGCTACATAGTGAGCTCAAGGCCAGCCTGAACTACACAGTGAGATCTTATCTCAAAAAGAAAAAAAAAAATCAAAACAAGAAAAGAAAACTAAAAAAACCCTGAGGGCTACATTTACAATCAGCCCATATTGTATTTCATTTTTCTAAAGTGTTACTTGATTTTCAGTAGGTTTTAGAAATCTCTATTTTTAACAAGAACCCCAGCTGCTTCTAGGCGTTGATTAAAAATGTGGCTTGTGAATTTTAACCTTCCCTGTGTCAGTTTTAGCCTTCACATAGTGTAAATAGACAGCTAAACACAATACGACTGTGAAAATAAAATGAACTCATGTATACAGTTGTACTCATAAGAATGCTAAATCAAAAAGCTCTATCACAGTGAGAAACATTAACAAGGTAAATCCAGGTCCAAGTGAAGACATTCCATGTCTGATGGGGCATCAGGACCACCACAACCTTCCATTCCTTTTCCTGTCCCTCTTCTGCATCTGACTGGATCCCTGGATTTTATCTTCTGCACAGGCATATGGCACAGACTGCAGTTTTGGGGTTCAGCATCTTCCCCAGGGGTCAGTTCCCGGGCGACAGAGAAACTCCACACTCTGTGCTACCTAACAGCTTGATTGTCGTGGGCTCATTTTTGAATTAGACCAGATTCCTGGCTGCGTCTTTAAAGAACATATGAACAGAAATCTCAAGCAAAAAAAATAAATGAAGAAAAAAACCTTTATACTGATAAAATGTCACACACACTGCTGAAAGTGATCTTAGCAGACAGGCTGTGGCAAACTGCAGCCAGTGGCTTCCACCGCCTGGCCGTGGGAAATCCTGACAGGATCAGGGAGCCCGGGGCTGGCTGCTGCTGTTTTCCGCTAAAGGGAAAAGAAGAGAGAAAAGAGAAACAGGAAGGGAAAGGGGGAAGGGGAAAGGGGGAAGGGGGAAGGGGAAATACCAAAAGTAAAAACCTTTCCTGTTATTTTTACATCCTTATCTCGTCAGGTTAAAGTCTATTTCAGCACAGAAGAACAGGTCTTTTGCAGTATATTTCATTTGTTCATATCAAATCGATTGATAGTGATTGAGTAGATGGATTTCACTTTTATTTTGTATACATCAGCACTGTAGGGATTATTTACTAGGAAGATGGATTTATAGAGATATTTTAATGCCGTATTATAAAAGACTGTAGGTATCAAAGTGGTGATATTTCTAATTTTTTTCTGGTTTAAATCCATGGCGCCCAAACTTGGTTGTCAGAATTTCCCAGAGAACTTTAAAAATACAGGTTCTCAGGCCCTGCCCCGGGAGGTTCTGATTTGGGTCTGTCTGGAGTGACACCTGAGAATCAGCTTTCAGAAGACTCCTCAAGAGAGTCAAATGACTGGCAGGTTTGGGAACCTACGGTATAAATTATTAAGGTGGTTCATTCAAACATTTCCCTCCAATATTGACAGCAGTAGGTTTCCCACAAAACCTCAGAAGATTTTAAAGTGATAAATAAAATCAGCCACAAAGGGTCAGTCTTTCTCTCTCTATAGGCTTGCAGCTGACAGCAAATCTCCCTGCCCAAGTAGGAACCACACTGGCAAGGCTGTCCAGCGTTGACATATGTTCTGAAAAGTGGTAATAACTGCTTGCTTTTTGCTCGTTATGCCAACAATAAAACGACAGTTTCTTTAGCTGGAGAAAATAGGATGGTAGATTAGACTCTTCCCTAAATTTTTTCTGCCAGGTTTGTGTCAAAACAAGTTCCTCAGAGCAAACCTAGTCTGACAAGGCATCTATCATGTTAATGAGGCTTCAGGCATTAGTCAGATGGGCCCACTGAGGAAAGGTGACCACAGGGCCCTTGGGGCTCTCTAAACTGCCTGCCCTAGAGGACATGGGCCAGAATTAGCCAGATGAGCCATGTGTTGTTGATGCCTTTGTTAGCAGAAAAACAACTTTTATTGAAATAATCACTGAGTAGTCCTGCTTTGATCATGTTCAATAAATAACCATTATCTAAAGCTTGTAACTGAACAAAGATCACTTTGAGCGTAGTTAGCTAGTCCACACTCTGGTTAACAGCAATTTTCCCTGAGTCCAGCCATCGGGCATGTGGGCCGGGGTCTGCATGTGATTGTTGCAGTCCAGAGCCAGGGCTTTCTGGTTCGGGAATAGTTTCAACAAGAAAGAATCCACTCCTGCCAGCTCCCACAATGGACTTCTGCAGGGAGAACAAGAGATAAAATTACAGGGTCTAAATGTTTTGGATGGAAACATTTTGCTCTTCTCTGGCTCATATGCAAGCAGTTAATTTGTTCAAAAACCCATGATACGACCAGTCACCCCAGTCTCCATGCACACAAAAACTGAGGCAGAAATGGCACTGCAGTTGGCTTGCTGCGATTTGAAAGCCCAACTTCAAGTTAGGCAAAAAAGCACTGACCAAGATTCAATTAAATGACAAATCCCATTTAAGAAATATGCACATACTTTCCGCTTTATGGTGTAAACGACATTCGGTACAAACCAAATGTGCAGACAGATGGGCTTAATACCAAAGGAGCCAGCGGGGCTGCGATCAGCGTTGGGAAACAGAGCCTGCCTTCGGAGGTACCTCTGACGTCAGTGTTGCTACATTTAGCCGCTGAGCAAAATACGTGTGGGTTTGTTTTTTTGGCAGAACATGAAGGGATTTTCCCCATTTCATCTGTAAACGTCTACTGGCGAGAGACCTGGTGAATACACCCCAAATAAGACTGGCAGTATTTCGCGAAGGTCAGGAATGGTCCGAAAAGAACAACCGTTAGCTGCATTCCCTGCCGTGTGTCCGTTGATCTGCTCTCTCTCTAACCCTCTCCACCTCTAGGGATGTTTTTCTTTAAATGGAGCTTCCAGATGCAGGATCGTGGCCAGAGACTTTGGTGTCCGAGACTCCTCAGGCTCATCCTGACTTGTGCTGTTTTTAGTCACACCTTTCTTAGGTCACTTAAGCTTTTCCCAGGGCATGAGGTTGCCTGCAGCCCTGCAGCCTTGCACATACAGTGAACCCTGATTCAGAGAACTTAGGCATCGTGGTGAGACCACAGAGGTCTGGCCAGTGTGGGTTTCTTATCTGTCATTGTTTGTTTTTTTCCTACTTTCTTTTTTTTTTTTTGCGGTACCGGGGATCGAACTCATGACCTCGCATTTGCCAGGCAGGTGCTTATGCCACTGAGCTAAATCCCGGCCCTGTTTGTTTCTTCCTTAGTGCCTCGTCCCTAATGCAGCCACTGGCACAGAGCAGTTGTGAGATAACGCCTGCTCTCCCTTTCCCCTCCATCCTTTTTGAGGCCACCGACAATGATTGGTTAGAAGAGGCCTCCACCCCTTCCCCTGGTGTCTCTCTTCGGGAACTTGGCTGCTGGCTCGGCCTGGGCCTTCTCCCTGGCAGAGTGTGCCCCGGGCTATCTTCCCAGCCCTTGGCAAGCACAGTCCCACTGCGCTCTCAGAACATTTGGCCCAACTCTGTCCTCTTCGCAGCCCCGGACCCTGTTCTTCACCCCTGGCTGAGCGGACAGCACAGAAAAACCTCACACTGCTTCATTCTTTCCAGTCCTGCTGCTTTGCTCTGCGGACCTGGCTCTTCCCCCGACTCAGCACAGAGCCCACATGCCTGATTTATGTCTGCTGGCTTGAAAAGAAGTCAGACAGAAACCAAAATTCTAGCGTTGCCCTGATACTTTTGAGTGACAGCCACCAGGGGCAGACAGGGGTGCTCAGGAAATGATTGCTGGTATCAGTGGAGGCATCAGATACCATCTCTTCTGGTTTTAAAATGACTTTCTACTAAGGTTCTTGGTTTTGTGTCTCCAACATCTCTTACCCTTCTGTTTTATATAATAAACACTTGAGCAAACTGGTGCCCCACCTTCTGTGCCTCTGGGTTAATTCACATTTTTACAGTAGTGTACATTCTCCTGGTTTGGTAAGGTTTTATCTGTTCTTCCAACACCGCTATAAGCTCAAGAAATGTTTAGAAAGGGCAAATCCCAATTCGGCTGTCAGAAGTGAGAAGTATCTATCTCTCCAGCCCTAAGAACAAGGCATTTTAATTAATTCCATTTTCTGGTTAAGAGAGTTCAGGTTTGCACCTCCTTCAGTTTCTATTGATTCTTGAGAATCTTTCTGCAATGTTTCGCTCTGATTAGTAGAAGCAGTTCATAGGCTATGGATGTCTCTGAGCAGAGGGACCTTCTCAGAGCTGGGCTTCAAGAAGTGGTGTTTGTGCTGACCGCAGAGGGAGGAGCCCGTGCAGGGTCCCTAACTACCCCCACAGGAAGGCGCACCAGAGTGAGCACAGGGCCCAGGGAGCTGGGGTGGGGGGACTTCTGAATGACAGCACAGGGAGCCCTGCAAGTGGCTGGCGAGGGGAGAGATGTAGAAGCAAGCACGGCTGTGGAGCTGGGGGCTTGGAAGATGAGGGACAGAGCTGAAGGTGGTTTTGGAAACCAACCCTCTGTTTTTACAGAAATGATTGTTCAGTTCTCTCTCTCTCTCTCTCTCTCTCTCTCTCTCTCTCACACACACACACACACACACACACACACACACACACACACACATGCACGCACAGTGCTGGGGATTACACCCAGGCCTTGCACATGCTAGGCAAGTGCTCTACCATACTTTTTTAATTTTTTGTTTTGAGAGGAGAGTCTCCTCAGTTGTTCTCGCTGACCTTGAACTCCCAGCCTTCTGGACAGCTGGGATTTAGGCGTGTACCACCACACTAGCCAAATCCTGCCTCTACCTTTCCTCAGTACTTGACCTGGAGTCTCTTGAAGCCCCAGTTTCCTCGTCTTGGAGAGTCCAGGTGAGGCCTCCTCTACTGGCCGCAGGCCAGCCTCTCCCATGGGAAGCGTTGCAGCCCTGGATGGACCCTGACCTGAGCCCCTGTGCTCCTGCTGATGTTTTATCCCCTTTGAAGCAGTTTTAAGCATTTCCAGGTGTGTGAGGTCCAGTTTGCCCAGGAAACACGCCTGCTGATTAGGGCCCGACTTATGCTGAACTGAGGAAGGTGGCTGTAACCGGCTGTAACCGGAATGCTCGGGCAAGGTCAGGCCCTTGGCAATTCCCATTTGAACTCTGGCAGGCAGCGCTGCTGCCAGGCCAGTTCCGTTTTAAGAAAATTAGAGTCAGTGTGGACTGGTTATGCAAGAGTACCTGCTTAGAAAGAAAGTTCACCCTTCCAATTTATCATCAGTTCTCTGTTTCAAAACCACAGAGTGGTGGTATGAATGTCCAACTTCGTATCTCACTGGATAAAAATATTAGAGTAGTGGAATGTCGATTTAAGGATGGTTCTTGGTATTGTCTGAGGATGAAAGGAAGGGAGAATTGTGTATGGAATGGTGTGGTCTCTGCAGATCCATGGTCTGGGCCTTGGTTAACATTCTACCGGTCTTCAGAGGACAGGTAGGTACCTGAGTGATACTAAATAGATATGTGGTGCACTAGGCGCTCTCCATAATCCTTCCCAGCACAGGCCCTGGTGCTGTAGAAGAGACCTGGGGTGTAGGATCCACGGAGGCCACACTGGAGGAAGGTCAAAGCAAGAGATGCCTCAGCTAAGCCCA
The DNA here is from genome assembly GCA_004027455.1 of Hydrochoerus hydrochaeris. Taxonomy (NCBI): domain Eukaryota; kingdom Metazoa; phylum Chordata; class Mammalia; order Rodentia; family Hydrochaeridae; genus Hydrochoerus; species Hydrochoerus hydrochaeris. Next base: position 256,032 of record PVLA01002328.1, on the reverse strand, counting down.
CGAAGCGAGCGAGCCAGCGAGCAGAGCAGTCTCGGAAGCTGGGCGCTCGCTGCGAACGGCGCAATCTGCCGCTCCTGTTTGTTGATCTCACATGCCATCCTGCAGTTGGCACTGCCGCTGCTAGGAACCACCCCCTCCTTTCTCTGCCTGGAAGCAGGGGAAGAGCTATTGTGTCCGTGTGAATGCTGCCGGTTCTGCAGCCTGGACTTTCTTCTTCCCTGTGTAAGGCCTAATAAACCACGCCACAGTGGGACCCTCAGAGATATTAGAGTCAAAGAATTTCAGAAGCGAGTGGAAAGAACCTGGGGGACTTTTTAGAAATAGAAAAGCAACACTTAGTCTCCCCAGGTTAGTCCACAGGTGTCAGTGGAGGTAGAGGGCATTTGGAAGGATGGAGATCACAGCAAACCTGCTTTGACTTCTAGGCCAGGACCCGCCTGGTCCAGAGACTTGTGGTAGCTCTGTGGTGATACACAGAGGTGCTAGGAGGCCAGGCAGACTGTGGGGTTAGACCGTGTGAAAAACAAGCACAGTAGAAAAGGCGAAGCATAGAAAGAGAGAAAAACAAAACAGCCCAGCATCCTTCAGAATAGGGTAGAGACAGGGTAGAGGTAAGTGAATCAGTACCATTAATGACGTAGCAAACAGAAATGACTCTTAAATTCCTTAGGAAGATCTAAAAATCACCAAGTCTTTCTTGCCTTGTTTAATGTGCTTTTGTGGAAATGGGAGAACACAGTCCAGGGAACACAGTGAAATCCAAAAATCGTTAACAGACTGCAGCCGAGCGAGGGAGAGAAAAGGTGCCCGTGTTGTAAGCGTCACAGCTTCTGCAGATGGCAACAGGGAAGGTGTTTTTTTTACGAGTCACTGTGCATGTGGGCCTTAGACAGGGCCTGTGTACATCTGTGTGTGGCTGCCAGTACTGCTACTATTACGATTTTCAGAAGTGATGCTCAAACCGTGTCTAATCTGAAAACATCAAAAATGCCACGGGAATTTTACTCATAGTCCTCAGCTCAGAAAATACAAAACAGAATTTTCGCATTGAATTCTTGGAAACCCCCTCTGTCCTGGGTAGAAAGCTGACTTCCTGCTTTTTGCCTGGGTCTGGCTCTGGTGTAGGCAAGGCCACCAAAGCAGTGTCCTCTCTCCAGAGTCCAGGAAGGGGCGTTCAAGTAATACAATCATGCTATGTGAATTCACCTTAGAGTGAAAACCTATGGGCTCCAGCTTCTTTGGGGGCACAGTCAGGTGATCAGAGAATGACAAGGTGACCCCAGGCTCCAGGAAGGAAACTGTCCCCTTTGAAAGACTGCTCCCCACCAACCCACTCTCTTCCTCCCCTCTGTTTTCAGGGTTGAACTCAAGTTTCTTTGCAGTAACTCTGCTGCCCGCCCAGCCCAGCCTAGCACCCCTGCACATCCTCTTTTCTGCCCTCTTTTAGACTGCGGGGTGTGCGCCCCCATCCAGCGCTGGTGGCGAACATTTCATTGCTGGTGGCGAACATTTCATTGCTGATATGTGAAAAGGGTTCAGGGCAATGCCTGAATCATTATTCAGTACAACTCGTGCTTTGCCTGTTGTATCTCATTTAATCTCACAATGAAATCTTTTCCCCCATTTTGCAAGTGAATCAGTAGTGACCCAAAGAGGCTAAATCCCCCTGTAAACCCAGACTGCCTGGCTCTGAGAGCTGGAATTCCTAATCCCCTTCACTTTTAGCCCTTCCTTAGCCCTTGTAGTCTCTGCTTGTTTCCCCACAGAGATTAGTTAGCCTTTCTTCTCAAATAGGTTACAAACCCTCCAGGGAGCTCTGTGGCATACTTGTGGGGGTAGGGATCCCACCCCCCCCACCCCGTTCCCCTCCCCCACTCCTCCCCCACTCGTTCCCCTACCCCATCCAAGCATCATCTAAGGGCTGACACTCTCTTTCCTGGGGAGGAGGGAGGAGTAACAGCTCCTAATTGGCCGATGGCTGTGATTGGCTGAATGCTGGGGTGGAGCGAGGAGTAGACGCTCCTAATTGGACAATGACTGTGATTGGCCGGCTGCTCTGAAAATGAACCCTGTCCTGGACCAGCTCCAGTTCCTGTGATAGTGTTAGCCTCTGTCTTGTCTTCTTCATGTTGGCAAATGACTCCCAGCTGTACAAGCAGCAGCCTCGCGGCTTCTCTGCCAAAATGTCAGGGGAGACTTTTTTTTTTTTCCAGAGAGCAAGAGTGAGTTGGGATTGGCGGAGTAGTTCTAGGCAAAAGCAAAAGTTGCTCTTTGTCCTTCATCCTCAGCTGTCCTTGCCGCACCCAGCGTCCCCTGCCCTGGGCCTTCGGGGTCCCACTTAGGCCTGTATTTCTCCAGGAAAATAGGCCCAGTCCCCCCACCCCTTTTCCTTAGGGCCACTGATAACTTATTCTGATGCAGAGTTAGTGTTATGGTTATTGCTTCTGGTGGCATATTTGTATTTTAAAAGATAATTATTTCCCTGTTCCGCGGGCCAGGAAGGCAAAAGAGGAGATAAGTATTAAAACACGCCCCCAAGGGAAGCAGGGCAGAGATAGAGAAAGAATTCTCTCTTCTGGCTAGTTCAAATCCTGCTCCACCCCTCCCCGCAGGCCACATGACTGGGACAGCTTCTCTGGGGCCCAGTTTCTGGTCTGGAAAAGGATTTGGTGCCTGGCACAATAAATATTGGTACCCTGAGCCATGGTAGCCCTCAGTGAAATAGTCCTTTTACGTCTCCCCCCAGGTGACCGCCACACCACCTCAAAGCCATGACCATCTTAACTTCTGTCCGCACTATAGGCAAATTGAGAACATAAGTCTTTCTGTATCTTTCATTTTAAAATGTTCTCATCTTGAGGGTTTTAAAAACACTTTTTATTGTGAAATGTACCCTGTATCCAAATAAATGCACAAAGCACATGCATACAATTTAGCAGGTATAAAAGTAGTTATAAAAGTGTCACTCAAGTGACCACCAACCAGGTCAGCAACTGGCAGACACTGCTTTAATGCTGTAACTTGGTTCTCAGCTGGAAGCCACGTTGCCGCAGAAGAGATTTAAACGTTTCGGGGGTTAAATGCGGAAAGAAGTAGAGGCCATGGATGCACAAGACAGCCCCAACCAAAAAATTTCAGCATCTGGCTGCAAAAATTAAGAAACCCTGCTGAGCTGGGCAGAATGTCCCGCCTCTGTAATCCCAGCTCTCGGGGAGGCTGAAGCAGCAGGGTCACAAATTCAAGCCCAGTCTGGACAGTTTAGCAATTTACACCCTTGTCTCCAATTTTAAAAATGTGTACAGGCCCTGGGTTTAATCTCCAGTGCAAAATGAAACACACATTCACCCAAGACCCCCCCAGCAGCGCAATCCGCTATTGAGAAAGGCCTGCATTTTAGAAACAGTGCTTCTTCAGTAGGAGGTGAATTTTGAGTAAAATGTAGTTGCTGGAGAAATGTGTTAGTGTCCGAACTTAGATTTACTCGATCCATTATCCCATTGCACTAACTGTTCTCTAGGAGAGGAAAGAAAGGCCACCCAGAGTTTCTGATCAAGGATCTGAATAAGCCGGGCTGATCTCATCAGCCAGCTTCCTTGTCTCACTGCGGGCCAAGTGCTTTTAATCTCCACCATCAGATACCGTGCGAGTCAGTAGAAGCCAGACACATTCCTTTTACTATGAATTAACTCGTGAATAAGTTAAATCCGGGAGTATCCTTTCCAGCAACCTGTTCCCGTCCCTTTGGTCTGTCTCCTCACTTGTTATCTGTTGCAGGATTTAGTTGTTCGTACTGTTTTCATCCTTGGCAACCTGACGGCAAAAAACAACCAGGCTCGGGAACGCTTTTCCAGAGAGGAAGCGAGCATCGGAACGCTGCTGTCCTTATTCCAGACCTACCAGCAGCTGGGCCTGCCCTCCCCTGGGCCCCAGCAGCCCGGGTCAGAGCCCAGGCTGCCGCCCGAGGCCGAGGATGTGCTCGTCAAGGTGACCCGCGTGCTGGCCAACATAGCCATCCACCCACGCGTGGGCTCTGCGCTGGCCGCTGACCGGCGCGTCGTGGGCCTGCTGCTGACCACTCTGGGTGAGAGCCTGCGGGGACCCCTCAGGGCTGGGGGGCTGCCGAGGGCCTGGCTGGCTCTAGGACGCCTTGAACCTCTGTGAGGAAAAGGCCTCTTCCCTTCGCCTTAATGGTCTTAAGTGTATTCCAGGTTTGAAAGAGAAAGAAACGCCCCACCCGTGTTATGTAAAAATATAAAATGCAGAGGAAGAAGCCAAGCGGTGGAGGCATATGCCTGTGTGCCCAGTATTTGAGAGGCTGAGGCAGGAGGGTAGGGAGTTCAAGGCCAGCCTGGGCTAGAGTGAGACCTTGTCTCAAAAACCAAAAATAAATAAATACAAGAAATTTTGTTACTTACATCCACTGATTATGTATTAAATGTAACCCAGGACAACTCCTCTCCACTCAAAAAAAAAAAAAAGAAATGGATTGTTACTGAAATAATTAAGTGTACACTTTAATAAGGGTGAATTTTTTTTTTTTTTTTTTGGTACTAGGGATTGAACTCATGACCTTACACTTGCCAGGCAGGCACCTAAGCCACTGAGCTAAATCCTCAGCCCTGATAAAGGTGAATTTTTACATCGCCACTTTAAAACAGTTATACCAATCAGATGACCAAACACTGGCCAAGGGAATCCTGAATTAACATCCCAATTTTTTCCTGAGATAGTCCTCCGGACTCAGATTCATTTCTCTTTTCTTCTTCCAGTTCTTACATTACCTGTGATCATGTCACCTAGTCCTTTGGGTTGAATATCCCTTCTTCTAGCTCAGGCCGCCACCACACAGTGTCACAGATTGTGGGACTTAACACAGTACTACAGATGGTGCATGCGCACTTCTGGAAGCGGGAAGTTCCCGAGTAAGATGCCAGCTGGGGCAGTTCCTGCTGAGGGCTCTTCCTTATGGCCTGCACAGTGTCTCTCACTGCATGTCCACAGGGCTTTCTTTGGTGGGCGCCTTGCTGTGTCTGTGCGTGCGTGCCTGCGTGCGTGCGTGTGTGTGTGTGTGTGTGTGTGTGTGTGTGTGTGTAGGGGGGTGATCCTACCAGCCCACCAGTCCTCCTGAGATAGGCAATGACTCTTATGACCCCATTTAACCTTATTATTCCTAGAAGCTGTATCAACAAAGGAGTTTTACAGGAACACAGTTCAGTCTACAGCACCCCCTTCCCCCCGGCCCCCAGTACTAAGGATTAAACTCCTCAGGTCTTTTTTAGATTTTATATCTTGAGACAGGGTCTCACTAAATCACTCATTTGTCCAGGCTGGGCTCGCACTTGCAATCCTCCTGCCTCAGCCTTCTCAGAGTGCTGGGGTTACAGGTGTGCACCACCAATCACATCCAACTCCCTTTTCTACGTTTTTGGCCCACCAGTCAAGCGATTCTGCCTGCTGGTGTGAGAAAAATGAACTGCAATCCAAAATAATCAGTTTAACCCCTAATAACAAAAGTTGTAGCAGATTTTGTTGCTGTGGGAGAAAGTTTAATGCCTGGAAAGAATTATGGTTTTGTGAACTCCCGCCCCGAGCTGTTCACTTTAAGAACCATTGTTCTGAGTCCCTGAGGCCAGTCCTGTGCTATGTAGTGCTGGTTTGCTTTGTCTGCTTAGACTGTGGTGACAAAGTCCAGCATAGCTTACGGCACAGAAATTAACTCTCAGTTTTAGAGACTAGAAATCCAAGGTCAAGTTGGCAGCGGCGTGCAGGCCATCACCTCACTGAGCCCCGCCATGGTGAAGAAGAGTGCAGGCTGGTGCCTTTTCCTCCTCTTGCAGGGCACCGGCTACCGGATCTTAGGGCCTTGTTGAACCCGAGTCACCTCCTCGCAGGAGCCACCTCCAAGTACGGTTTCTTTGGATGATAGGCCTTGAGGTTGGAGGTGGGAGCGGAGCACAGATAGTCAGTCCATAACAGGTTTTTAAATCATGGACTGTGGTCTGCTGTCAAGGAACTTGGTCTCTGTCTGGAGCACTGACTGGTGTGCGGGCAGGAACCACGGCTCACGCAACATGCCATGAGCAAGGCACAGAGGGCCCCGAGGGCTGGTGGCCCAGAGCCACGAACAGCAGTGCGTGTGGCTTAGGCTCTGTGCAAGTGGCAGCGCCGTATGTTCGTGTGGAGCTTGACTGTTTAAAACTCTCTTTGATACCTAGCACCTCCCTACAGTGTGAGGTTGTTTTTATCACTGAGGTCAGAGGAGGAAATGAGCTCCGTGAACTATAGTGACTTTATGGGTCTCAAAGTAGTAAGTCATGGAGTCCCAGATATTGCCCGTCTGGGGAAAGGTTTTTTTTTTTTAATCTCCAAGGCTTATCACTTCCGCATAATAAGCCCCAAATCCACATAGCCTTGAACTAACTCTCTTCCAGGCTGCTAACTGCACATAAGGCATTTGGTAGAATCTGCATCTCACTGTTACAGAAATCAGTTACAACCTTGAACTTTTCAGCCTGTGTTCGAGCTGGGTCCCCTTCTGGAAGACCCTCTGGGTGGTGCTTCTCAGCCCAAGGCAAGAGATGGAAATCTTCCGAGTCTAGCCAAGCTTACTGGCTTCCGGGGATACCACAGAAACAGTCACTTAATTATGGAAGCCAGGAACTAGGGGCCATCCTCTCCCCCACACCCCAAACCAGTCTTCAGCAGGTACCTTCTGTCTACTCTGCTCCTTTTCTATGGTCAGCAACACCTAAGCAGTATCATTATTTACAATCCTGCTGGAGGCCCCTAACCAGAATGTCTGCCCTTCTCTGCATTCTGGCCAGAATCAAGAGATGAGTTGGAGTGGGAGCAGAGACAAAATCACTAGGGGTCTTGTGTGCCACACACCAGAGGTCCACTCATTTGCTGGTTCATTGTCACATTAATCAGCTGTTTATTGCACACACGCTGTGAGCCAGACATTGTTCTAGGTGCCGAGAATGTAGACAAAGCAGAAAAATCCTTAACTCTCATGGAGCTAAAGTTCAAGGATGGCAGATAAGTGTTAAACACACGTCACATTGGTTGGTAGCCTGTACCATGGAGAAAATTAACGTGGATCGGGGTTGGAGAAGGGAGGAACGGATACCATTTTATATAGGAAGGTTGTGAAACCCGTGTCCAGGAAGGTGGCACGTAAGCAACTGTCAAAGGGAATGAGCCACTTGGAGAAGAGTATCTTGCAGACAGAGGGGACCGCAGGGCATAGATTCTCAGGCATGGTCCTGGTCATGTGCCCCACAGAGCCAGGAGACAGGTGTTTGGGGGCTGGAGGGGAGTCAGGATGGGGTAGCCCAGGAAGGACCTGTGTGTGTGTGTGAGGTGGGGCCATCCTAGGGGTGTGCGGTGAGTGGCCTCACCTGACTGACTTTTAAAGGTCACTGTGTTAAGAACTGATTTATTGAGGCAGCCATGGGAGCATAGAATCCAGTGGGCGGTGACAGCGGGGCTGGGGTTGTGGAGCTGGTGACCTGTGACGGGTTCTGCATGTGTAGAAGGCAGAGTAGGTGGTTATGGGTGACAGTAGGGAGCAGCCTTCGGGAGGTCGTGGTGCAGGGAGTGTGTTCTCCCCAGAGGAGCCCCTGGCAGAGCTTGAGGCCAGGGGCACTGCTAGCATCAGCCTGTCCAGCTCACACCGTGTTGGCCCCTGCGCTTTTCCTCAAACCCAAGGCCCAGGCTGACCTGACTCTTCTGGACTTGCAGCCTTGGGGACTGAGTGGTGGCTGCCTGCCCTGCTGGGAGGGCCACCTCACCTTTGGTGTATTTCCCTGCAGGATGTCCTGGGAAAGTGAGGAGCAAACAGGACCTCCAGTGCCCTTGCACGTACCCGGCTGGGGACAGTCACAGCTTGTCCCTGGCACAGTTGCTATTGCTGCTGCGCTTGCTTACGGTGTCATCGCTTCTCCCCTGCAGTGCCACTCTGACACTCTCCTCCTCTCTTTGTTCCAGAATCCAAGTCACTTGACAGCTGCGAGGAGCTGGTGATAAATACAACAGCAACCATCAACAATTTATCTTTCTACCAAGTGAAGAATTCCATAATCGAAGACAGGAAGCTGTACCTTGCCGAACGTAAGGGTCAGAGCTAGGTGTAAGGTTTCCACCCGATGAAATACAGAAGCGGAGGCATCCCTGGCTTTTGACTTCCGCCACAAATATCTTAGAGCACGATCTGACTGTAAGAAATTAGAGAACGGGGACCATTAGCGTATTAGTTCTTTTATTATCCTTTAGTTGTACAAATTTATTTTCACAGTTTGAGGCGTTTGAGACTAGTTCCTTCCTCTTGTTAACTACGCAAGCACTGTGCCACTGGGCCGCACCCCCTGCCTAACTTGTACATTTTTATCAGCGTTTAACACAAGATTGGTTTGCCTTTAACTTAAAACTCAACTGCTTTTATTTTTTCTTGTCGCCAACTCTAGTGCTCTTAAAACTGCTTGTAAGCAAAAACATGGATGGAATCCTAGAGGCCGTGCGTGTTTTCGGAAATCTGTCCCAGGACCATGACATCTGTGATTTCATTGTGCAGAAAAATGGTGAGTTAATGACACTGAAATTTATAAACATGTGCTTCTTGCCGGTCATCAGCCGAGTGGTTCCAGACTGGAGACGATGATACATGATGATAACATGATACTTGTTTGTGCTTTGGGAGAGGTGGCACTCTGCATTCCGTCCTGAAGGGGAGGTTCTCAGCTCAGGTTGCGGAGATGGACCTGCCCAGCGAGGACACTTAGATCATCCGTCCTCCTCACCAATGGCCTGCTGAGTACCTGGGGAGATGGATTGTATGTTTAATGAAGACAAACAGCATTTCTGCCATGGGAATGGAATCAAGAGATGTTTCCCCTTCGTGTGCTAGAGTGTCTGTTTCATTTTGCTTATAATTGCAAAAAGTATGAACAAACCTAAATGTCTTTCACCAGCCAAGGGAATAGTTGCATAAATATGTACACTCGCGCACCAACACGTTCTACAGCAGTGGCAGTGAACCTACGGCACGTGTGCTGTTGAGTTTTCCTTTTAAAACAAGAGATGTTAACGCATGAGTTGTTTTTTTTTAAAAAACTGAAACCTGAGTATTCAGGTTTAATTGCAGTGTTGGTGCTTTGTGGTAAATAAGCAGGTTTGGGGTTGCAGTTTGGCACTTGGGCTCTAAAAGGTTTGCCACCACGGTTCTACAGCAATGAATAAATGACTTAGTCAGGTGTCAACATGCGTCAACTAAAACACATAATATAGGGACAAAAAAGCCGGGGATATAGCAGGATATATACAGAATAATGCCACCAGTGTAAGTGCGAAAACATACAAAAGTGCACAGTGGTACCTGCCTTATGACCTTAGCCACTCGGAGGGCTAAAATAAATATGTACATGCATGCATACATGAAAAGGGCTGGGGGTATAGCTCAGTGAAAAGGCCCTAGATTCAATCCCCAGTGATGCAAAATAAACAAGACTATCCCGCAGTATTTCTTATGTATGTGTATTCATATAATGGTGTAAAGCATAAATGGTATATGGAAACTATAAACTCCGTATTTAAGACAGAATATACCTATGGAGAAGAAAAGGTGTCCAGAGATGTAAATTTGGACTTGCAGGGTTTTATTTAATTGGCAAGTTGTATGTGTTGGTTATATACGACACGTTTTGAATGTACTGATCTATTTCCTGTTCTGATAGGTGGCAGCTACCCAAGTATTTACACTAACCGTGCACTATACACCTCACATATTTCATGCGAGAATAATTTTGAAAACTCAATTGTCTGTGTTCATCACAGGAAGTTTCAGTGGTGCAGATACAAAGAGCAAACTGCCCCAGAGATAACAAAAACTGTCACCGCTTGGGCACGTGCTCTCCAGGGCTCAGGCCAGAACAGGGCTCTCAGGAAGAGGTTGAGCACACACCTTATGACATCCTTGGCTCAGCACCCTGAGAAAACAGGATAAACAGCTCCCGACTCCATTTCCTACGACTAAAGGGGAACAGTTGATCCAAGGAGGGCAACTGCCTTGCCATGGTCAATTTTCAGCATCTGAGCATCTTCCTCAGGGAAGATCTCATCAGGAGCAGAGTTTCCGCCCAACTCTGCATTTACACAGTTGCTCCTGAAGCGTCACAAAGACCCTTGAGAGCACCTGAGTTAGAGACAAACGTTCCCCCGCTGTCTTTCTACCAGCAGGAACGCTAGCGCTGTGCTGCAGCAGGAGCTGCCTCCTAGGTCAGTTGTAGTAGTGGACCTGGGGGTGGGGGCCCAGGGAGTGGGGCAGCTGGCTCTGGGAGTAGGGGTTGTTGGGGACCCCATTGCTGCCATATGGATAAACACAGGAGAAAGGAGTTAGGTTCCCTGCCAGGCTTCAGGTATCGCAAGCCACTCCCCGCTCACCATTTTCCACGGTGCCATGTGTGTAAAACAAGACACGTGCGGCTGCGGGCCCAAGGCTTTCGCTGATCGGCCTTTGTTCTCTGCCCTCCCAGTGCACAAGTTCATGCTGGCGCTGCTGGACGCCAAGCACCAGGACCTTTGCTTTTCTGCCTGTGGCGTTCTCCTCAATCTCACGGTGGACCAAGACAAGCGCATCGTCCTAAAAGAAGGAGGCGGCGTCCAAAAGTAAGTGTGAAAACACAGAGGCAAGACTCCCAGGAGCTCAGGTCTGGTGTGTTTCTCCGGGCCAGAGGTATTTCGACATCATAAACCCCAGGCCAGGGCTAAGGAGGGGACATAGGTTCCACTAGATGCTTGAAATCATTCCCAAGTCACTCAATGCTGCCTTAAATCTGTAGATATTATTTTCAATTTTGATCATTGAATTGATCTTAACTATCACAGAACAATCATCCTGCTAAACATGCAGAAATGAAAGGCAGCCTCTGACGTCTCTCCATTTGACTTTGATACTCAGGCTAATGAACTGTTTAAGAGATTTTGGCCCTACTGATTGGCAGCTGGCCTGCTTGGTCTGCAAAACTTTATGGAACTTCAGTGAAAATATCAGCAGTGCTTCGTCGTGTTTGGGAGATGAAGACACCAACACACTCCTAATCCTCTTATCTTCGTTTTTAGGTAAGTGAATCTCTGCGTTTCATTTGTGCGAGAGAAGTTTCTCGGGAACTGTATGAATCAATATTGATGTGTGTTTGGGTAGCTGGGTTTTTTTTTGTTTGTTTTGTTTTGTCTTGTTTGTTTGTTTGTTTTTGTCTTTTTGAGACAGGGTCTCTCTATGCAGTTCAGGCAGGCCTTGAGCTAACTTTGTAGCCAAGGCTGGTCTCAAACTCACAATGATCCTCCTGCCTCAGCCTCCCGAGTGCTGGAATTACAGGCGTGAGTTACCACGCCCGGCTGGGTAGCTGTTTTTCTATTAGCAAGGAAAGAATGCTGAAGGTTATTATAATTTGGAACTCTCTGGAAGAAACCGAGTGCTATCTTCAGTAGGGATGGGACTTTTAACTCCTGCGATACAGTCATGGTTTTTTCATGACTTTTTTCTTTTTTCTATAGGCGGCAAAACTACAAGTTCAACATAACTAGTTCTGTTGTTTAGAAGTATTTTGATACTCTCGAAATTGAAAAAATGTGGTTAAAGGCAACTTTCAGTCATGTTTTTAAGTGAATCTCTACATTTTAGTCCGTAGCTAAGTTAGTTATATTAGTTTTCTTACAGGAGAGGGTCTGAAAACTATTTGCATCACTGAGGGGGTCCATAGTCTTAAATTGTAGAAACTGAAATTGTGCAAACTAAAGAGGCTCACTTCTTTGTTTGTTTGGTTTGTTTCTGTTTTCAGGGTAATTTTTTTTTTCCATCCTGGACTAGAAACAATGATCTGGGTCAGTACACGAGCTGAGGTTCTCAGTAGCCCTTTTCTCCGCGAGGAGAAGGCGTAACCACCACTGTCCAGCCACTGATTGACGGAGCTGTGGGGAAAGGGACCCTGTAACTCTAAAGCCACGGGGTCAAATCTTCCCGCCTCCTCGCTTTATCTCTTGCAAGTGTTTAAACCTGAGGCTTAACCTGCCCGGAATCTGTATGTATCATCTCTGTGGAAGGCACCCTTAGCATCTACCCCGCAGGCTGGTTAGCGTGATGAGTGAACATACCCTTACAGACAGAGAACCTAATCTCCCCCCGCAGACCTAGCAAGTCCTGGGAAGACCCCCAAAGTGCTTGTAAACTCTAAGCATGAGACCCAGAAGCTATCTGAAAGAATCAGGTATACTAGGCTGTTGTAAAATTTGCTGTTTTTCTAGATAATTATAATTTTGCGTGTGTGTTTAAAATACAGAGTAAGAAAACATTGGTTGGGGTCACAATCTGCTCTGTGCCCATTAAGCTTTCTCAGGAAGCTAAAGGACATGCTTGGGCTGCCTAACTCAGCTCTCCAAATCCCTTTATTTACTCACATATTTGGCACCGGGACAGCACCAAAGGCCTCCTTCGTGCTCAGCTAGTGCTTCAGGCCCCGAGCTATCTGAGCTATCTTGCTAGCTGTAGCGCCTTTAATTCTTTAATTCGCAGCATGGGTGAAGCATTGTAATCAGCTGTGAAATAAAACACTCATCTTGACCCATCCTCAGGATTCCGCTGCCTTAAATCTGTAGATATTATTTTCAATTTTGATCACTGAATTGTATACAGCACTTATTAACTATCACAGAATAATCATCCTGCTAAACACGCAGGAATGAAAGGCAGCCTCTGACGTCTCCGTTTGACTTTGATAAACTCAGGCTAGTGGACTGTTTAAGAGATTTTGGCCCTACTGATTGGCAGCTGGCCTGCTTGGTCTGCAAAACCAGGAGCTGGGGGCGGGACTGAGGATCTGCGCTTTAAAAGCTTCCTCGGGTGAGTTTGACGTGCAGTGAGGACTGAGAACCTTGGCTGTGGTCAGTGAGGGGATTCAGGGAAGGATGTATGGGACAAGTGAAGCCAGAAAGCAAGACACTGTCCTGAGAAGCCGGGGACCCTTGGCACAGGCATGGCGAGCCCCACCTTGGGCTCCAGAGCGCATCAGCTCAGTGAGTCACTTTCCTGTGGCCTAAGGGGTTTGTGTGGTTCTTGACAGGCAGGCTACCTGTGGCTTCCTCTCTTACCTCAGCCCGGGGCAGTCAAGGCAGCGGTAAATAACCAGGAGTGTGGAGCCCCCCACTGCACAAGGCCTGGCAGGAGACCACACGGGGCGTGGCTGGCTGCAGAGTAGAGGGCAGCAGGCCGGGAAGGTGCTTCATTGCCGTTGGTTGATTGCTACCATTCCGTCCCCAGGTTCCCAACACTGGGCTACTCCAGCCTCTGGCCTCTGCCTGTGCCCTATTCCCTAGTGCTGTGCAGGTACCATTGTCCCACCAGGCTCTTTTTATAGCACTGAAGCCCATGATCCTAAGAAAACCTCTACTTATTATATAGCAATTACCTAATCACGATTTGTGTGATTTCTCTTGGGTTAATGTTCTATAAATTTGAACTTCCCCTAACTCGGCCACTTTAGGGAAAGAAGAACATTGCCTCACACCAAGTAGCCACTTGACAAATGCTTGTAGATTAAGTAACAGTGATGTCACCTGCGTGTTCATAGCGCTGCATACCTTTGCACTGGGAATTGTAGGTGCTTTGTGTGGGGCGGGAGACTGAATCCGGGGCTCTACCACTGAGTTATACCCTTAGCCCTAATGGTGTTTTATACTTTTAAAATTTCATTTTTTCAACATATTCACACACACACACACACACACACACACACATGTCTGGGATGATTAGCTAAGTGACAGATGAAGAGTCAGTCTGGAAGGGTTAGAAGACCTGCCTAAGGACACACTCTAGCAAAGCCAGGACTTCTCATCAGGAGATAAACATCTGGCCTGTGTTTTTCTGCTGTTCCCTAACACAGTACATCCTGACCCCACCCCGCCCCATGGAAGGAGCCTGTGGCATAGATAACAAAAATTAACAGAGTTCCTTCCATCTGGGAACCAAGTCAGAGTACAAGCTATGATGCTTCCTCACATGACGAAGAGCTCCTAAGAATTGTAGGGCTGGGACTCGTGGGCTCTGTGGTCTACACTGCTTCTAGGCCTTTCCTAAGTGGGTTGGGCACTGACACCCTTCTGACCCTTACAGGGCCATGGTTGGGTGTGGATAGTGGACCTACCACAGTGAAATGGGCACTTGGGTAATTAAACTTCAATTATTTTTCAAAGATAGCTTTAAAAAAAGAAGTTATTTTGAACACAGGATGAGCTAGTAAATCACAAAGGCCCATGTTAAAAAAAAAAATTGAGGGTTGTTTTTGGAAATAATGGCCAGGCAATTGATATAGTAACAAAAGTTCCCCAAATTTTTTTTTTTTTTTTTGCAGGGTGACTGGGGGAAAAAAGGCAGAAAGTAATGATACTTAACATGGTTGAAACGTTGAGTCTTTCTGGAAAGAGGCTTTAAAAAAATCGTCTGAAACTTTCTGGCATACTGCAGATGCTTCTTCCAAACTCCTGATTGATGTGTTTACCTGGAAGTTCTTAGAGTAGCCTCTGGCACCCTAATTGCCATGAGCCCTCTCCTGAGGTGGCTTTGTGTGCAGCGGATTGTCACAAGTGGGGAGAACACTAGATTATTGTGTGCTCATGAGGTGTGTGGGATCTGGCACTCAGATTTGGTGGCGAGGCCTCTGCCAGGGAGCTATCAGGTGCTTCCGGGACAGGTGAGGATTCCGGTTCCTGTGAGAGAGAGAGCAAGACAGTGACAGATCCCGCCCACAGCTGCCTGGTGCTAGAGGGCAGGCCGGGAAATTGTGTCCTCGTGCTGTAATACACTTGACCTGTAATGATGATCGTGTGGTAATTATCCCTGGCAGATTTATTGTTTTGAGTGTCTTAATCATTTCTAATAACTTTATTTCAAATTTTAATATTTGGGTTTCTGTTTGGGGTTTGTTGTTTGTTGTTGTTGTTGTTTGAGAAGCATCTCCCTGTTAGTCCGGGCTGGCCTTGAACTCACTCCGTAGCTTCGGCTGCCTCTGACTCACAGGGGTGCTTCTGCCTCAGTCTACCGAGTGCTGGGCTTACAGGCGTGCACCGCCTTGCTTGGCTTTCAAATTTTAGTATATTTGAAAATATGCACTGCACTAAGAAAGCTTAAGAATGATTGGTTATCTAAACCGATCCTTTTCACACTGAGGGTTATGAAATCAGTTTAGTTGGTTGTAACCAGCATCTTTTGATTGTCTGAGACAAGGTCTCACTATGTAGGCTGGCCTGGAACTCACTATGTGGCCCTGGCTGGCCTTGAACTGGTGGTGATTCTCCCACCTCAGCTTCCAGAATGTTGTGGTTACAGGTATGCATCACCATGCATTTCTAAAAAATTCATTTCTAAAAAATGAAATAATTAGTTAAGTGTGGCAGCTCGTGGCTATAAAGACCTTGTCTGAAAATTTAAAAATGAAAAGGGCTAAGGATGTAGCTCAATGTGACGGGCCTGAGCTCAATTCCCAATATTGGAAAGAAAGGGGAAAAGAAAAAAAAGTTCTCAAAGAAAATATCAGAATATATTACGTCGAGTAATTCTATTGCAAAGCATTATTTGTATATAACTAAGTCATGTGTACAAAATCAATGTTAAATGCATTTCTTACTGTGGGTCACATTAGGTTTGAAAATCACAGATCTAAATTTCCATTCAATCAGTTTCTGCTAGTTTTTGAAGTGCAAGTTCAAGAAGGTGTGGCATGGATCACTAGGAGTGTTTGCTGTGTTTGTGCCGAAACTTAACAGTGCACGCGTTTGTCTTCTATAGAGCTGTTTAGCTACTTTTGTGTTTTGTTTATCCCAATTTAGAATTAATACGATCTGAATATAAACAAACTAATTTTTAAGTATCAGTAGACTGGAACTCAAGAATAACAAAGACAGGGAGAGAGAGAAGAGGGAAGAAAGGAGAGAGAAAGAGAAGGAGGACAGAGAAGAAAACCGATGGAAATTTTGTAAAAATCATCAAATCCAATCAAAGCCCTGGGCAGAGAAGGGTCAGCACAGCACATGGGCCTTAAGCAGCTTGGGAAAGAAAGGTATAAAACCAAAGGATTCCTTTCTTAACTGAAGCTTAGAAATCAGCACATCTGGAAAGGAGTGAAAAGAAGGATGATCTAGAATTTCGAAGTCACTCAGAATCTAGCGGTCTGGAAGCAGCCAAACAGGAAGGGATTTGCAGACTTCAGGTCCCTTTGCACACTCCTCCAAGGGCCTGTTTATCTCGTGGGGAGGGGAAGCCCGCTGTGCCTCAGGGCCTCAGAGAAAGAAGTGCCTTGCAGAAGTGTTTGCATCTTCCTGGAGCTTATCTCAGAGCTGCATAGCTGCCCACTTGGTCCCCAGGGAGAGGTACACACTGGGATTGGACCCTCCCTTATCTTAGGCTGGGTGGTGACAAAGTACACCTGGAGCCTACACAAACATTCAGTGTATAAAATCCCATGTAAGCAGAGTAATGAGAAATATGTTTGGAAATTATGTAAGTGGCAGCCTTTGTGGTCATTTGGGGACTTAGTGGCTGTTATTTAAGAAGTCAGCCTTAGGCCACAGACCTAGGAAGTGGCAGAGCCAACATTCTGACTGGCAAGCCAGCACTCATCCCGTCTGTCACATGGAGGGTGAGGTAAGGCCTGATATAAACAAGCAAAAATGTGACACATTGGTACAGAAACTTCAGGGGCCATGTGTCTTCTCACTTGGGCTGAATATACCTATGCTGTTTGCAGAATTCAGGGCTTGCATAAAGAATAACATTGAAGTTGTAATTTTGCTTTTATTTTCATTTAAGGGATTTTTTTTCATTATCTATGGCCTTTTTTTGTTTGTTTGTTTGTACTGGGGATCGAACTCACTACCTTGTGCTCACCAGACAAGCACTTGAGCCACTGAGCTAAATTCCCAGCCCACCTTGCCTGGGTTTTAATACTCCTTGGAAGTGTAAAAGTTCCTCAGGTGTCAGCTATTGGAGTGAATGTGAGGGTAGTGGTGTAGACTGTCTTTTTAAAGAAGTGTATCCCAGCTGCTTAGAAGCTAAGAGTTCTAATTTTCAGTCAAGTTTTGTGCATTTATTTTTGCAATGCTGAGGCTCAAACCCAGGCCCTTGCTCTTGCTAGGAATCACTGTACCACTGGCCACAATCCTAGTCCCTTGGTGAAATATCAAAGTCAACTGACCCACTTTCCCAAAGGATTTCCTAACTCCTTTTATGTCCCTCAATCACGGAAGTAAACTTTTCTAATGCACGTGTAAGGGTGCGACCTATTAGTACTTTGCTTATTCTGACAAACCGTAATCTGATTTTTAGATGCAAATTTATATGTAAAACACAAAAGGACTAAAAGAAGAGTTCAATTTCATTTAGAAATTTTTTTTTTTAAAGAAAATGATTGCCCTTTTAACAGACTAAAATATATTTGTAGAGAATAGAAGAGAATAAAGAGCCTGGTATGGTGGCCCCTGCCCGCTAACACCACCAGCACTCGGGGAGGGGGGTGAGGTAGGAGGATCACTGCAAGTTCAAGGCCAACCTGAGCAACAAAGGGCATTCGAGGCCAGCCTGAACTATGTAAAGAAACCCTGACAAAAAAGAAAAAAACGAAAAACGGAGATGGGGGAGGAACCTTCCTGAAGGCTTTTTCACTGGGTGCAGTGGTTTGCACCTGTGGTCCAGGCTACTTGGGAAACCGAAGCAGGAGGAGGACTTGAACCCAGGAGTTTAAGCCCAGCCCGAGCAGCGTCCGGAGTCTCCCCCCCCAAAAAACATACTAAAAGCCTTTTGATCCCCAGAGCCTGTCTTGTATCACATTGGAATTAAAGATGACCCAAGACGAGTTTTACTCATGTGATCAAAGTTTAAACTGTTCCGTAAGATTATCTGTCCAAATAATTCCTGTGATTTCAATGTTTCTGATACAGATGAAGAAGTCGCACTGGATAGCAGCTTTGATCAAGATCTGAAAAACTATCACAGGCTTCACTGGGAAACAGAATTCAGGCCCGTGGCCCTGCAGCTCCTGAACCGGATTCAGAGCCGGCACACCTTGCTGGAACCCCTGCCCGCGCCCTCTTCCTGACCATAGAAACGGGGAGTCGGGTCCCCCTCACTCCTAAGAAGTGGTAACGAACGTGAACTTTTTTTAGTATTAAGGAAATATTGAGGGCCAGGAAGACGGCTCGGCGGCACAGCGCCTGCCTGGCAAGCACGAGGTCCTGAGTTGAATTCTCAGTACCCTCTCGTGCTCAAAATAAAGAAATATTGAAACTTTTAAAATTACAGATTGCGGTGAATAGCCTAAGTATTTTAAGATAAATAAGGGTTTCTTCTTATTAGGTGTTAGAGAAAAAAAATGAACATAGTTTTTTTTTGTGTGGTATCGGGGATCGAACTCATGACCTCGCGCTTGCCAGGCAGGTGCTTATGCCACTGAGCTAAATCCCCGGCCCCGTACATGTTATTGATGAGAAATGGAAGATGAAAATGTGTACATTTAAAAAAAATAGATGGCTATTCTCTAATAATTTAGCATTAGTTTTAAAATTCCAGTTTAACGCTATGTCAGTTTATCAGTTAAATGAACTGTTCAATGAAGATGATTTATTTATTTATTATTTTTTTAGAGTCTTAGATTTTTGACTGTAGAAGGAGTGATGATGAACAGGGATTGTGGACACTTTACTGCACAGGCAGCTGTACTGATCCTTACCGTGTCAAAAAAATAGATTTTCAGATGAGGTACCAGCATTATTCTGGTCCTTAGACGAGAAAGAATAAGCAGAAAAATAGAATACAGCTCTGGACCATCTGCTTTTATTAAATGAATGAAATAGATGAAAAGGTACGTTTTACCTTTCTCTTCATTTACAATAAAATGACCAGACCAGCTGGCCGTATAATCGTAGTGCTGTGTGTCCAGAGAGATCACACGGGAATGTGCAATAATAGGAGGAGTGCAGTCTTCTTAGTGTATAGCAGAGCTGTTTGAATCCTGACTCTCCTGGGTTAGTTGGGTTGGCCTTGAGCAAAGTTGATCTCTTGAGTTTACATGGTAAAATGAGAACAAATCTATTTTGTTACAAAGTAGTGTAGAATCAGCCCTTGAATGCCCAAGTTGTCCAGTGCAGTTTAGGATTTGTAGAAGAGCTAAGTTACAACATTGTAATGGCAACTAATTTGACTTTGTGTGTGTGTGTGTGGTGGGTTTTGAATACATGATTTAAAAACACAAATTAAGATTGTGGATGTTATCTATCCGGCCAAATGAAGATTTGGAAATCAAAGTCAGTTTATAACCCCGCTTGGGGAGAAGCTGTGAATAAGCTCATCTCTTACCCTGAACATAAGCAGGCGCCATCCCAGCCTGACGGGGTGAGGGACTGTCAGAGGAAGCTCCATGTCGGTCATCTGGGCTCAGCCGTGGCTGGGCACTTTCACCTCATGGTAGCCCACAATCTGTCAGTGCATGCTGAAGGATGCAGTCCCATATTGAAATCACTCTGAGCCTGAAGGGCTATTTCAACATAGAAGTCTTTATTACATCCACAGCAAGCTGTATATCCAGCCAACGATCAGACCCTTCCTCATCCAAAACAGGATTCATAAAAACTTACGGTGTGACACGGTGAGGCCTCTTCTTGCTAAAAAGCTCCCCTGCAGACTCGTGTAAACTGGACGATTTGCAACAATTTCCTTTAAAAATGTTGGCGGTGAAAAAACATAACACATATATAAAACCTCCCATCTTAAGTGTGCACATGGTATAACTTCTTTTAATGGTCCAATTCCATAGTGTTACATAAATTCACACTGCTGTGCACCCTGACTGTAGAACCTTTTCATCTTACAAAATGAAACTCTATACGTGTTCAGCAGCCCCACACTTCCTCTCTGGAAATCACCACTGATTTCCACGGGATCTGTGACCATAAACGTGGAACCACACAGTATATTTTCTTTTTGGTTTTGTGTTGTGATTTTTGTATTCTGTAACTTTGCTGAACTTAAAAAAAATTTTTCGTTCAAATAGTTATGGACTTATAAGAACATGTTATCTGCAGAGATAATTTTACTTCTTTCTTCCTATGGTGCTATTTATTTCTTGGCTAATTTTTCTGGCCAGGACTTACAGAACTATATTAATAAAAGTGATAAGATCAAACATCCTTGTCTTGGTCCTGACTTTAGAGGGAAAGCTTTCCTCAGTCTTATCATCAGATTTGATGTTGGTTGTGGGGTTTTGTATATGGCCTTTATTTTGCTGGGATAGTTTCTTTCTCCCGGCTTACTGCTTTCATCATGAAAGGGTGTTGAATTTTGTTAAATGATTTGCCTCCTTGGTTGAAATGATTTTGTGATTTTTTTTTGTTTTGCCCCTTCATTCTGTTCCTGTGGCATATTAAAATGATTGTATGTTGTACCATTCCAGAAATAAATCCCATCTTGTCACAGCGTGTCATCCTTTTAATGTGTTTTTGAGTTCTATTTGCTGGTATTTGGTGGTTTCACATCAGTATTCATCAGTCATACTGATCTTGTAGTGTCTGTCTGAATTCGGTGTCAGAGTATTCCTCATGGAATAAAGTTGGAAGTGTTTCCTTCATTTTGCGGGGGGTGGGGGAGTTTGAGGAGGAATGATGTTTAATTATTTAAATATTTCATAATGCCAGCTACAGTTGCACATCTATAATCCCAATACTCAGGAGGCTGAGGCAGGAGGGGCGTCACTGTAAGTCCAAGGCCAGCCTGATACATATCGTGAATTCGAGGCCAGCCTAAGCTACATAGTGAGACACTGTCTCACAAAAACACTTTTTTTTTTTTTTTGGTAGAATTCTCCCATGAAGCAATCTGGCCTGCATTTTTCTTTGTTGGCAGATTTTTAATTACTGATTCAGTCTTCATATTAGTTATAGATCTTCAGATTTTCGATTCCCATCCTAGTAGGTTCTGTCTTTCTAGGTTATCCAATTTTCTGGTATACATTTGTTCATGGTATTTTCCTATGATTTATATTTCTATGATATCAGTTATAATTTTTTTTTTTATATTTATTTGAAGTAGGGTTTCACTGTGTAGTCCAGGCTGGCCTTGAACTTGTGAGATAGCCTAGGCCAGTGATGGCAAATCTTTTAGAGACCAAGTATCCAAACAGCAACCTAAAACCCACTTACCTATTGCACAGTGCCAACACTGCAATTAAACCTGAATGCTGAGGTTTTAGTTTAGAAAAACAACTCTACATGAACACCTTTTGTCTTAAAAACACAATTAACAGAGCTTTCAGTGATACAAACAGCTTTTGACTGAAAGGTAAGATTTGCATTTGACATGCTTTTGCACATCAAGGTGATCTTTGCTGCTGTGGCTTGCTGATAATTTGTCAACACCTAGCTGAGGCTCACATGCCAGCAGAGAGAGCTCTGGGTGCCTGCTGTGGCCTGTGTGCCCTAGATTTGCCACCACTGGCATAGACCAGCCTTGAACATCAATCCTCCTGTCTCAGCCTCCAAGTAGTGAGATTATAGGTGTGTAACACCATGCTCAGCAATTCTCATTTCTAATTTTAGTTATTTGGATATTTTTCTTAATCTAGCTGAAGTTTTATCAGTTTTGTTGCTCTTTTATTATAAATCAACTCAGTTTTTTTTTTTTTCTGTTTCATTTATCTTTGCTGTAATTTTCTTCTACTGGGTTTGAGCTTAATTTCTTCTTTAGTTCCTTAAGGAATAAGCTTGGATTACTGACTTTTGAGCTCTTCTTTTTTACTGAAAGGTCTGATAGCTAAAGCTTACTTCTTAACCTTTGTTATGGTTTAGGTCTAGAATGTCCCCCGGAGTCTCATATATTCAGACTCAGGGCTGTTGGAAGGTGACTGGCCCCTGGGAGCCCTGCCCTCTGCAGTGGGCTGACCTTTCGATGGGGTTGTGTCTGACTGTGCCTGAGCAGGTGGGTCTGGTTGGGAGTGAGTACTGCCCAGTATTCTTGCTCTGGCTGCTCCCTTTTACGCTCTGCTTCCTGGCTGCTGTGCACTGAGCAGCTCTTCTTTGCCGTACCCTTCCACCTTGGAGCCAGCAGACTATAGACTGAACCCCTAAAAGCTAAATTAAACCTCTCCCCCTGTAAACTGTGGGTACGAGTACTTTGTCCCAGTGATAGGAAGCCAGCTAATACAGCACTGCTTCTACTACATCCGTGAAGTGATGGTATGGACACGCTTATTTCCTTGTGTCTGGAAATCTTTCCTAATTTCCCTTGTGATTTTTTTTTTTGACCCATTTTTCGGGAGATATTTTGCTTTTTTTTTTTTTTTTCTTGTATAAAAACCACATCTTGTGGTTACTGTTGCGGCTCGAGTCCCCAGGATAGAGACTGTGATACGGGGTTTTACAAGATGGTCAGTGAATTCCTGGTGAAGACACTTGGTGAATACAGTTTCTTTCCAGAGACCAGGGGTCAGGGAGCTGTAGGTCCTGCAGGTCTTAAGAGATGGCATCAGAGGTGTCCTTGGCACAGGTGCCCAGAGGGGCGGCATAGCCCCGGCTGAGGTGACGCGGTCATTGTTGCAGCCGTCAGCAGCAGCAGCTTCTGGGGTACAGGAGCTGGGACAGCTCCGGTGCCTCTGGGGACAGGGAGAAGCTGCACTGCACAAAACCACAGCAGGCTGTCACCTCCCAAAGGACACTGCGGGTCTTGCTAATCCTGTTCCCTAATAGCCTCTCTGCACAGGGACAATGAAGAGCTTGGCCAAAATGACGGCCCCTCAGAGGGCAGTGGGTGCCTCCTTGGAGCACTTTATACCCAGACCAACGTGACCATCACAGTCTCCAGTGGTAGCACATGCTTTGAACCTGGTCCACTGGTCAGCTCGAGTTTGCCTCTGCCTAGGAGTGGTCATGCTTGAGGAATGTGCCCAGGAAAGGGTCAGTGGCCTCCTTGCTGGGCAGGGAGAAGAGACAGGTCTCCAGGGCTTGATCTTCAGGTCCTTGACCAGCTAGTGCAGCTTGATGCTGGAGACCCACTCTCTATGTTTGGCATTGCCGCCCCAAGCTGCCCTCTGCCATGCCTATGGCCTCAAAGGCCACTGCTGATGTCCTTGGCAAAGCCTCCATAGCCTCCCACGCTGAGGACCCAGGGCCCCCAGGTCCTCCTGCTGCACCGGCATCATCTACCATTTGGTGTTTAAGGGAGGACGAAGTCCATGTATTATTCACCAGTCTGTTTGCTTTCTACGCCTTTCTGGATTTCCCAGTTTCCCCTGCGGCACTGATGTTTATTTCTATTCCACTCTAATCAGACTTGTGGCCTAAGTTAGTCAGACTTTTAGAATATCCCATATATACTTAAGAGCGTGTATTTGTTGTCACTGAATAGAGTGTTCTGTGTATGTTAGATCCACCTGGTCTACAGTGGAATCCACGCTGTGTGTTTCCTTATTGTTTTATGTGTGACTATTGGGTCCACCGTTGAAAGAGGCACCTTCTACTGTTACTGTATTACTGTCCTGTCCCAGTCAGTTGTGCCAATGTTTGCTTCACACATTTAGGAGCTCTCATATTTGGTGCACATGTGGTTATGATTGTTGTAGCTTACTGGCGAATCGCCCTTTTATCATTAGTGATACAAAGGCCTTCTTTGGCTCTTATCATTTTTTTAACTTAAAATCTGTTTTGTCCAGTATCAGTGTAGCTATTTCTGCTCACTTTGGTTACTATTTACCTGGAACTTTAGCTTAAAGTCTCTTGTAAACAAATTATAGGTCAATCTTTAAAAAACTATTCATAGGGGCCGGGGATTTAGCTCAGCGGCTCAAGCGCTTGCTTGCTAAGCACCTGGTCGTGAGTTCGATCCCTGGTACCCCCCCCCCAAAAAAAAAGAAAAAAGAAAAAAACCAACACTAATCATTCAGGCCAGGTATGATGGCACATTCTTGTAATTCCAGTAACCTGAGAGGCTGAGGCAGGAGGATCACAAGTTTGAGCCCAACCTGGGTGATTTAGTGATTTAACAAAACTCTGTCTCAAAGGATTGGGGATATAGTTCAGTGCAAATAGCCTGGGATTAATCCCCAGTACCGCCAAAACCAACAAAAAAGTCCATTCAACCAGTGTATGTCTTTTTATTGGTGAGCTCAAGCTATTTACATGTGATAGTTACTGAAAAGAAAGAACTTACTATGATTATTTTGTTATTTTCTGTATGTCTCTCATTTCCTTTCTTACTGCCTTTGTTTCATTATTTTAGTGCATGCTTGGATACTCTCTTTATTTCTTTATATATTCTAGAAACATTTTCTTTGTGGTTATGATGGGAAATTATATAAAACATTTTAATGTTGTAATAGTCCATTTTAAACTGCTGACAACTTTAGCCATATAGAAAAACTGTACTCAACAGTTCTGTCCGCATCTCAATTTATAAACTTTCTCTTTATAGATGAGGTACTCATTAGTAGAGATTGCAAGTTATTTTAATGCTTTTGTTATTTAAGTTCCATACCAGAATTCAAAGTGGCTGGGCAGAGTGGCACACACCCGTCACCCCAGCGTTTGGGAGGCTGAAGCAGGAGGCTCACTGGGCATTCCAGACTACTGAGGGCTACAAACTGAGACCCTGTCTCAAAAAACCAAAAGTAAATAAATAAATTTTTAAAAAGTAAACTTTGAATGTAAGTGCCAAAATTATAATAATTCAAATTTCTATATTTGTTCATATGGTAATTTTTACTGAACAACTGTATATTTTCACATGATCTTACCTTATCTGTAGCGTCCTTTTTCTTCAGTAAGACGGACTCCTTTTGGCATTTCTTCGGTCTAATGATAATATACCCCCCTTAGCATTAATTTAACTTGGAAAGTCCTGGTTTTTTCCTACATTTTTAAAGGATTGTTTTGCTGGCTATTGCATTCTTTTTTTTTTTTTTTTTATTGGTACCGGGGATTGAACTCACGACTATGTGCTTGCAAAGCAGGTGCTTATGCTGCTGAGCTAAATCCCCAGCCCCTAAGTATTTCCAGCTGAGAATTTTTTTTTCAGTACCAGGGATCAAACTCTTGACCTCACGCTTGCCAGGCAGGTGCTTACACCGCTGAGCTAAATCCCTGGCCCCGGGTATTATATTCTTGATGAACAGTTTCTTTCAGCACTTTGAATATATTTTCTCTGCCTTCCATCCTGCAAGATTCCTGCTGGAAAACCGGGTAATCTTATAGTGCTCGCGATGAAAAATACTTTTCTCTTGACACTTTTAGGGTTATTTTTGAATTTCAATAGTTTATGACAGTATGAGTCTCTGGCTTTATCTTCTTTCATTAGTTTTGGATTGGTATACCTATTTCTTTCTTTAAATTTGGTGTGGAGTATTTGAAAACTAGTATTTTTTAAAAATGAGCTCTCTACCCTTCTCTCTCCTTCTAAGACTTCTCATAACTTGGTGGTGGTCTGTAAATGCCTTAGGCTCTGCTTTTTCCTTATTCTTTTTCTCTGATTTTATACCTTGAGCTTGACTGGTCCTTTTTTCCTGTCTGATGAAGTCTGTTGTTAACTTTTCTTGTAAATCTTAATTCAGTTTTTTTTAAGTTCCAGAATCTTTTTTTTTTTCATTTTCTCTTTGTTGACATGCTCATTTTGTTCCTGCACTGTTTTCCTGATTTCCTTTAGTTGTCTATGTCTGCTCTCTCTTTTTTTTTTTAGCTCACTTACTACCTTTTCGATAGTGGTTTTAAATCCCCTCTCAGGTGATGATTCAGAGATCTCCATTTCTGAAGGATTTATTTCCGGAGATGTTCTTTGATTTTGTCTTTGTTGAAATTTGGACATTTGGTAAGACAGACACCTTTCCCAGTCCTTACAGACTGGCTCTGTGGAGGCACAGACAGCCCTGTAACTCTTCAGCCCAGTTAGAGGTTCTGGAAGTTCTCAATCCTTTTCTGGGGAGGTGTCTTTTCGGAACTTCTGTGAATAGGTGTGTATGTTTATTCCAATGCATGTGGCTGTTTTTAACTCTCTTCATGTCCGTAAGAAGTTCCCTTTCCCTATAACAGCTCTTTCAGTTTCTGTTGTATTTCCCTGTACTCTGGGGCTCCCCCAGTGCCTGCCTGCAGACCCTCACACTCCCTAAGATACTGCCACACATCTTCAGCATGCAGTCGGCATTCAAACCCGGGTACCAACTGCCACCAGTGCTCTGAGCCACTGAGAAACCAGCCCGCAGGCAGTGCCCAGACAAGCCCAACCCTGGACCGAAGTTCCATCTCTTTTTTTCTGTCCCCACGAAGAGGTGGAGAATTGGGAGGTTTCCTGCCTGTCTTTCCAAGCAAAAATGGAAAGAGGTGAAGGTGAGAAACATGCCTTTTGCTGCAGCCTCCTCCTGGCTTTGCAAGTAAGTGCCTGAGTGCTGCAGTTTCCTAGCTGGTTTCTCGAGTCCTCACAAAAGTATTTTGATGCTCAGTCTGCTGTTAACTGTCTCTGCGGGAGAACGAAGACCTGGCCTGCCTTCGTCCTCCGACTTGCTGGTTTGCTATTTACCTGTCTTTTGCTATGCTTGATATTTACACAAAGATGCTGATAAACCTCATGAAATAGTATCATTGGAAAACATGCTTACCACATTTTACCTACTGATGTACACATGTACCAAACGTAATTTGATAATAGCTCCAGTTACAGTTGGCCTTTTAGTAGTTAAAATATCACCACCTCAGAAGTTAACTGGGTAACTGTGATTACACAAATGTTTGAAATTTATTCCATTCTTATAGTATGAGCTCCTCAAGTTTGGCATAATTAAAAAAGGTTCTCAAATTTTACCCTCAAAAATACTTTAAAAAAAACGAATCTTGGAAACCTCAAAAGGAACCACTTCATAATTTTAGAAAAAAAAATTTCCTCTGATGAGGAGGATGTTTGCTATTCCTTGTTCTACAGAACCTTTCCTAATTATTGTGGAAAGTATCCGTTTCCAAAATTACATAGTGACAGCATTTGCACACTGCAGGGGGAGAGAGCCAGGCCCCACCGGGAAGGGATCCCCACCTGGAAACCATTATCATTTCCAGTGTTGGCTTGGTTTGGGGTGTATTCTCTTTTGTTTTGCCTGATTATGTTAAATCTGATGGCATGAGCAGCTATGTGTGATCTGAAGCGAAACCAGAGTATGAGTAGTAGCTATTTAAAAGACAGCAAGACATGCATATTATGGTGACCATTTTGAATTTGCTACTGGCTTGTTTTCAAGTCCTTTATTGCACTGTTTTGGTTTTATTGTTTCTATTCTGTTCTGATCTCTTTCTTACTATGTCTGAAGGTATCTACAGCTATTTTCAGGACAACAAAAGGCATTATGGTAACTATTGTTGATTTTGTAAAGTTTTGAAGTCCTGTATCACTTATACTGGTTTATTTTGATTGGTTTTATGGTTTTATTTTCCTTGGTTTTATCTTCTTTAAAATAAAATTTAAAAATATTACATAGTAATGTTAGAAATCCTGTGTGTTTAGCTTTGAGAAAACATTCTCAGTAAGAGGAAGCACTGTTAAGTGGGAAGCAAACATCAACTTTGTATCACATACACTTTTACTACTTTAGGTATAAATGGTTTTACTCATTAAATTTTACTTTCAGGCTGGGCAGAGTGGTGGATCCCAGTAATTTTAGCACTGGCTGAAGCCAGAGGATTGTACATTCCAGTCCACCCTGGTCAATTTAGTTATGTGTGACCCTGTCTCAAAAATACACACATTGTAAAAGAGGGACAGAGATATAGCCCAGTTAAATTCAGTCCTCGGTACCAGAAAAAAAACAAGAAAACAAAAAGCAATTCCTAGTTTCTAAGTGATTATATGCTACAGAACACTTAAGCCAGTACTGCATTATACTTGATCTTGCTTTGTGATAATTGTACTGCTAATTAGAATCTCTAATAGGAATTTTGCATTTTCAAGACCAGGTGCCAAAATAAACAGCTGAAAGAAGGCGAACTAGTAAAATGCTAACCAGCCAGCCCAACCTTACTTGTTGAGTCCGCCTATATTGTTAAGAGTAGCAGACAGAAGAGGGCACATTATGATGCAAATTCAGTAGGTAGGACACGTGTATTATTGTTAGCTGACTAGAAACACATTTCTTTAAATATATATTGAAAATAACCTGTTTCTAAGGTGGTCAGTCTTTTCCCGTGTATGTCTGTTATGATTTGAATGTGTCCCCAAAAGTTCTGCATTTGAATCCTATCTTCAATGTGGTAGTGTGGGAAGTGGGTGGGGTGGAGCCCTGCACATGGGTTAATGCTTTCATGGTCAGCTTTTTGTTGTTTTGTGTGTTTTTATTTTTTTATTTTTGAGATAGGGTCTCACAACGTAGCTCAGGCTGGCCTCAAATTCATGGAAGTCTTCCTGCCTCAGCCTCCTTAGTCCTGCAAGTCCAGAGCTGCACCACCATTCCCAGTGGTAATTTTCTTTTGCAGGCATCTGCTTTCTCCCTCGCCACATGTGCCTGCTTGATCTTAACCTTTCAGACTACAGACCTGTGAGCTAAAATAAATGTGTTCTCTTTATAATTTACCCATTCTCAGGTATTCTGCTGTAGCAACAGAAAATGGACTGAGAAAATATCCTTAAGGGCAAGTACCACCTTTATTCAAAACTGTCTCCCCAGCCCATAAATTGGTAGGCACTGATTGAGTTCAGTAAGTGTCCTGATGAGCCATAGGCATGAGCCAATCACTCAGACCTCAAAGAAGACTCTGCCATTTAATGGTGGTGTCTCTTCGCCTTACAGTGTTATCTGTGAACTCACTTGGCTTATGAAAGTAAACAGAAACTCTGAATTGTGACTAATTGTGAAATCACAATTCATGAAGAGATTGAGACAATAAAATTGGAGAAAATTATTCTTTATTGAAAAATACCAGTAATACTGACAGACTTCAAAAGCAATTCACGCTTCCAGAATACAAAATACTTAATACATTTTTAAAACACGTTTGTATTTCAAAGTTAGCATTTTGGTAAATCCAATTTGATAACCTAATTTTCCAGCTTTATTATTTAAGGAGCTACACAGCTGTCCAGGAGGGCTTGGGAGGCAGCACAGGGCCCTGCGCGACAGTCTACCGCAACCTTCCAGCTGCGGTGGGAACCAAAGTGCTGCAGAAGAACCGGCCCCTCCTTCAGTGTCAGAGAACCTTGTGAACAGCGTGTCGAGACACCAGTGTTTCTTACACTCTGCACACTTTCATTTCAGATTGCTTTCTAAAGAAAATATTTTAAGAATGCCACTGTAATTTAATATCCTCCAATAACTGAATTTAAAAATAACTATAAGAAATGAACTGTTACCATCCAATGGTCTTTGCTGAGCGGTAAGAATTCTAGGCTTTTTCAGAGGCAAAAAATTAACACGTATGCAAGATTAATTTGAAACCACACAAATGATGTATGTAGGCTCAGATAGTAGCAATGTTCCTGTAATCACTAACAGCGATCTACGCATTCCACCAGCCAGGAGAGCAGCACCGACATCTTTTGAAGTCCGTTATCTAGAACCTTATTCACTATGCAAGTCCTGTTCTTTGCGTGCTCCTATTCTCGTGATCTCATCTCACACCAGAGCAACAGGATTTGGAGGTTACTGTCTGCTGTACTGGGTCACACAGCATCCTGGGCTGTCACAAAGCAGAACACTGAGCAACAGCGTTTCCTCACAGCTCTACGCGCGAGGCTGCCAAGCGGACGGTGCTCATGCCAGCAGCAGGATTTCCGCGCAAGACAGCAGAAACTAAAGGAATCATGGCACAATGGATTCTGAGTTCTCTTATCTACCGTTGGTCCTGGGGCGTGGCACCTTCCCCTTGTAGACGCGCCCTGCTCATCATTCCAGAATCATCTTTAAGGGGAGAAGACCATCAGGTCATGTAGCGGGTGATGGCTCTCAGAGCATAAAGGAGTTCAGCTTGCATCCTAGCTTCTATAAGAAGCAGATTAACATGAACCTGCATGCAAGAGAGAACACCACATAGAGGATTAGAACACCGGAAGTAAAGGCTGCCCCTTGGGGTCTGCAGGGGATTGGCCCCCGGAGTCCTTGCACACCTCAAAACCCCTGGATGCTGAAGTCCCTCACATGTGAGCACATAAGCAATGTCCGTTCTCCCACACTGTTACTGGTCTCTATGTTCCTTGCACAATGAAAATGCTCTGTAAATAGCTATGCTCTACCGTTCAGGAGCTAATGACAATAAAGTCTATATATTCGGTACAGACACAGCTTTTTTCTGAGCACTGTTAATCCGTGGTTTGCTGCGTCTATGGAGGCAGAACCCGTGAATACAGGGGCTGCCTGCACACTTTCTGCGTTCCACTGCGGGTAACCTGAGCTTCGAGCCATCTGATGTTCTACTGGACATGTGTCTTGGGCTCTCATTTATATTTGCTCACATCGCTCCTTGGATATTTACGTAGTCCAGAAACCAGCATCTGCCAAATCATCCCTGAGCAACTAAAATGAGCTCCTGCAAAAGCATCATTTTTATCGGAAGTGGTGACAGCTCTGAGCCCTCCCACCTGTCTTTCTCGCTTTCTCCTTTTACGCCATCACCATAAGGAGGCTCCCTCCCAAGGGGCACCCAAGACAGCCACCCTAGAATGCTTTTCTTACAAATCACTGCTAAGTTACAGATTGGACACGCCACCGTAGTACAGGAACATACCTTCTCAGAGTGCTTGAACTGCCTCCAGAAGCCATCGTACATTCGTTTAGTAACCTTTTCAGGAGTGCAAACAACAGTTTTGATATAGACTTTAAAGCTACGATCCAACAGCTGGTTAATTTCACCATAGTCATAGTCATCGTATCTGTTAAAGGTAGACAAATGGACAGTGGTCTGTGTTGGTGTGTGCGTATCAATGATAAACGCTGCATTCTTTACCCTCTGTGTAGGCAGCTGCCCTCCTGAATGACACAGGTTAACCGGGGTACAACTGGAGCATAAAGGTAAAGGATTTAGGGAAAGGAACAGAAAATAATCTAGTGCCCAAGCAAATTACTCGTGAAAGCTGAGTATGTTAGCACTACCGTGCTGGGTACCAAGCAACAGTGTGTATTTACGGTCATAAACGAGGAACTGCACTGTTAGGAACCAATTCTGAAAACAGAGCTGGTGAGAAATGCTGAAATTAACACATTAGACAATTATCTTCTGAGATAAACACTAATCACCGTGTGAGAATTTGGGGAGTCATGGTGAGGGGGTGCAGCGTGGGAAGGCTGGCCTGCCCAGGGCCTCACCACGTCTTCACAGAAGCCACCCCGCTTGCTCCACTTGGATTCCAGATCAGACAGGCGCTCAACTTCCCTACGGGGTTTTTGCTTGGTGGAGGGGGGGACATTTTAGCAAAGCTGGTCCTACCCATCCAGGAGGCTAGGCCAGGAGTCCAACCACTGGTTAGTGCAGATTAGTTTAGGACTGGTCCAGGTGTGTCTTACATGCCCAAGAAGTTTACACCAAATTAAAGAGGATTTGTTTTGCCCAGGGTAACTGGTAAAACCAACAGCAAGAAAAAGCTGACTTTACAGCAAACACACCCAGAAAGCAATGCAGCGTGAAGTCTGCATCTACCACAAGGTAGCCAGCTGCATTTTCCACATGGAACACAGTAACGCATTGAAACCCCAACAGGAAGGACATGAGAGTTCTGAAAACGATGGAAGGTTATGCCAGGAGGTACTTTTCAAGAGGAGCCTCAACCCAGCCGGGGCGGAGCGGGGGCACGATCTAAATGTACTCCGAAGAAGTATTTGTCAGGCGAGAAAAGATGACACAAAGAACCTACACAGGGATGCTCCTGACACACTGAGCCTCCCTCCTCTTCCCTGTGTTTTGGGATCGGTTTGTCTGCCCGCCCTCCCCGAGAGGCAGCTGTCATACACCTCTTCTAAGTGTTCCTAAGGCTCTTCCCTCCTTAGGTTGGGGACAAAAAGTCCACGAAGCTGCAATAAAGTGATTCTTTGCACCGCAGGAAGTGTGAAAATAAGCTCTCGGATGAGGGGAAGGTTGTGAGTGTATGTGTGTGCGTCACGCACCTGAGTACGTCAGGGTGGAGGAAAACCCCTCTATAAATACGAGAAAACAGACTGACCGTATCCCAAACATGCAGTGAATATAGTTCCAAATAGCTCGTCTAAGCATTGAGGTATCGACGTCCTTGTGCGTTGCCATTGTGTTATAGGTAAGGTTGTAGGCGATGTGGAATTTCTCATCAATCAGCTGCCCCACATCGGGATAAAGGCGATTCACCAAAGAGTAGCCATGGTCCTCCCAGCAATAGTCCTAAATCCCGGGGAGAGAACAAGAGTGCGTCACGAAACTGCGGCTGAGCGCAGGTCTCCGCCTGCGGCTCCGGAGCCCGCGGCGTTTCACTCCCAACTGCCGGCCTCACCTGTGCCCCGGCCTGGGGTTCTCGGTGTCCCCACTGCACTGCAGTGTGAAGGGCTGTGCGGTTCACTCAGAGCCAGTGCGGGCACGTGTGCTTGCACACGGGCCACTGACTGACCGTCAGCCTTCTCTGTCCTTCCTCTCAGTCTCCCTGGGCACCTGCGTCACGGTCCACTCCTCCGTGCCATCACCATGGCCACTTCGATTCTGTCAATTTCTAGTTCTTTTCCTCCCTGTCTGTGACTTTAGCCTTAGGAAATGAGTCTCCTAATTCGTTTCCCTACATGAAAGTCTCTTCTTCTCACATTTATTGTTCTAAACTTCTCTGACATTGTGCCATCACTCTGGTCAAAACCTACGAAGCTCATTTTAATTTACACAAACTGCTCAGACCTTTAAGCCACACTGGAACAGTTTTAAACTAAGAGCCGTGCTTGACTCTTTCAGCAGCTCGGACCCTTTCAGCTCATTCTAGGCAAGGACACCCCACCTACGCTGTAGAGCCCGCTGCCCTTGGTTTTTGACTCTCAAATTTTCAAATTCTTACTCTCCATAAAATTCCCAACCCATAATGACCTCTTCAATTTTGACATAGTTTAGCTAATAAAAACAGACTCTTTACCTCTTCTTTTTGACCCTTTGAACAATATCTTAATTTCTTGGGCAAAGAAACAAAATCTTAGAGTTCTCAACTATTTTCATAATTCTGGTAAAACAGTTATTATTTCACACTGCCCCTTTGCAACAACTGGGAAAACTCAGAGGATCAGCTCCAATATGTACCTATCTAAATGAAATGTTTCAGCGGTAAGTTTCAGACATACATTTAAACTACAGTATGATTCTGCTCCTGAATCGCAGGCAGTCTGACAAAATTAGAGTATAAAAATACATTTTTTTCTAATTAACTGGTGCTTGTCAACTTTTGGAACTAGAGGATACAGCTCCTGTTGCTTCTTGATACTATGTGTAAAAACGTGTAGCATAGTTTTCTCAAATCTAGATGTCTCTTTCCCATAACTCAGATGGATACACTTCTAAACAATCATGTATATACAATAGGTTGCAATTTTACCTGAACTCGAAAGGTTGGAACATGCATCCCATGTCTAGAGAAATCTTTATAGCCGTAACTAGTATCCTCAAAGTGACGAGATACATCTCTGGCTGGTGTACCTTCATCATCATCTGAAATAATTTAAATAATACCATCAAGAGCTTTTCAAACTGGATACTACTTAACATTCAGTTACTTTTAACATGTGAAAGTAAGACAATTCATTTTCTGATCCTAAGTGACCAGCATCATCCAACGCAGTCTTTACCGCTGAAGGGAATGTAAAGGAGGTTGGCGTCTCTGTGGTCTTCATTTCCCCCCGACAGACCCTCTTTGCCATCTCTGCCCACGCTCCAGTTTACAGATGTCAGGTTCTTCTTCGAAGTGTATGTTCAGGCTGGGGACTTGCTCACCAGTTCAAGCGCTTGGCTGCTAAGTGTGAGGTCATGAGTTTGATCCCCAGAAAGTACATGTTCAAAGTACTAACATCCTTTTGGATAATCCTTGAGGGGTTAATAACAAGTATTACAATCCTCTGTGCTTTAAAACTTAGCACATTTGACTATTTTTGTTAAATATTAGTGTCACATAATGCATACTTAGGTCCTGTGTGTGGACACTTCTACAGGGCTTCTTGCATTGCTCCTAAGTCTTTTTTGGATTATCATGTTTAGACGTTAATGAGATTATAGTTTAGTAAATAAAATATTTTATGGTAACTGCACATCTTTAGGTAGAGATAGAAATGAAAGCTATCTCTTAAGGAAATACAAGCTAATACTCAAACTACTCAAACCTCTCTCTGCGTACATTTGTGGGTTTTTTTTTTCCTTTGTTATCAAGACTGAAAGTTGATGTCCTCTTTGTCCCACTCTATTATTATTGAAATATACTTGGAGATACTGTATGGATGTTTTCAAATTACCTGCGATAGGTAAAGGCTAAACAAAGCTTTACACTGTTGTCGGTAATTTAATAAACAGCTCTTTGTTTTACAAATCACAGAATTTAAAGTAAAAAAGCAATTCTGGGGTTTTATGAACTCAATTTCTTCATATCACAAAAAAAAAGAAAGAAAGAAAGAAAGAAAGAAAGAAAGAAAGAAAGAAAGAAAGGAAGGAAGGAAGGAAGGAAGAAAGAAAGAAAGAAAGAAAGAAAGAAAGAAAGAAAGAAAGAAAGAAAGAAAGAAGCCACTCATATGTTAAGTGACTCACTCGAGGAAGCTCACAAAGCTCTTTAGTGGTGATTTTAGTCCTAGAAGCCAAACCAAACGGGTCCCCCTCTTGGTCTAATGCTTTTTTGACTTAGAAACTTTCCTTAGTCGCCTGCTTTAAAAACTCTAAGGAGAGATAATACCTCCTGTGCAGCAGCCTCTCTGAAAGGAAAGACATGTGGACCGAAGTTGTTACAACTTAAGCTCTCTAAACAAAAACGCGGGGCTTGTGACAGAAATGCCATTGACTAGGGAGCGGCTGCTCTTACCTGAGGAGAAGACAAACATGCTCTCTCGTTTTTCTATCTCAAAACGTGAAGCCATCTCTTCCTGACTTGCCTCTTCCTCGTCTCGACATTCCTGCAACTGCCTCATCTTTTCCATGAGGGCTTCAACCTCGAAGAAGGAATCGCTTACCTGAAGAGGGGACAGACACAGTGTCACAGGTGGCAGACGCGGGACCGGTATCTTACCAGGGTACGGAAAACGCGGATTTTCTTACAATCTTATTGTAGAGGAACGAACGATGTAGTCCGTTAGGTATATAGGTAAGAGAAGTTTAAAATGAGAAAAATGATTTTAACGTGCGCTCATGTTTTTACCTTATATTAATGACATTATTATTTGTGCTACTTTAAAAATTAAGTACTTGTCAATTTAAAATGAAACCATATTTTAAAGTGAACTTCTTCTTGTTCAGGAAATAGGACACACAAATTAGAAGTGTTTTTTTTTTTTTATATATCAACTGTACACTGAGCATGCTGTCCAATGTCTATCATCTTTAAAATAGGAACTGTTCTATTTATACAATTTGCCAATGAAAAACAAAGCATGCCCTCACATGGCTGGACAGTTGGCCACCTGACCTTTGTGTGAGACTAGAACGTGTCACTTGCTAAATATGACTATAGCAGTGTCACATCTATAGTGATAGGTCTTGACACACAGTGGCAGAGCAGACAAATGACTTACACTTCTATCCTCTACTGCATCTTTACTATAAAATAAAAGATGGATCAAACATTAGGAATACACACTTTGCACCATGGGTATGTAAGAAGCCTTAAACCCTCAAGGTTCAAATACAAAAATTTTGTTTCTCCATTATACATTTTTTAAACCAGGAAATGTTTTTATTAAGTTTTATTATTTATTTCTGTTTATTTGAGACAGGGTCTTGCTATGTAGTCCAGGCTGGCTTTGAACTCTCTATGTATTGCAGGCTGGCCTCAAACTCATGGCGATCTTCCTGTCTCAGCCTCCCAAGTGCTGGGACTACAGGTACATGCCACCATGCCTGGCCAGGAAAAGTTCTTAAAACCTCCGACCTTCTTTTCCTAACTATTGCTCCTTCAAGTATCAGCTTATACTCCTCTCTCCCTCCAAAGCTCCAATTATTATCTTTCCTTCAGAGTACCAATCACAACTGATACAGTAATTGTTATTTGCATACTAACCCATGGCCTGCTTCATAAGAGTAAGATGTGTCTGTCTGATTTATTGGTATACATCCACAGTCTAGCACAGTTTGTTGCAGAGTGGCTGTCAGGATAATTCTCCATAATGAGATAATTCAGATTACTTGTGCTTCATATTTTTATATGGTCTGGTCATGCCAAACACCCTATACTAAGCCCTCTCTTTAGGATTTCTATGATGGAAAATGCTTCTACAATGGTGTTAGGATTTTTGGTCTGGGGGTTTACTTCAGTGGCACAAGTGCCTGCCTGGCAAGTGCAAGGCCATGAGTTTAATCCCTGGTACCAATAACAAATTTTCTTTTTCATCTGGCACATGTAGATCTGAGGTAAGGTCAGTAGTCAAAAAAAGAGGGCTGAAAAAGATTATACTGTTTACTAGAATTTATCAAGGTTTAAAAATACATACACACACCCTCAAGACTTCGGACAACTCAAGTTATTCTCATTATCTATTTTATTTAGGAAAAGGAAAAAATTACAGCATTGCATGTTAATATTAAATGTTAATACTATGTGCGGAGATTTATTGTTTGCTCTTTACAACCTGTATCTGAAGCACCGAGTCATGTATCTGTTACAAACCTAGGACAGGCTTTACCGGCTGCTGCAGTGCCATTCGCTCTAAAGCCCAGCATCACGGCAGGTGGGAGGTGCCAGTTCACACCGGCAGAACGGCTAAAGCCCAGCGCCAAGCTGGGGGCGGGCAGGACGATGCCCTTTGCTGCTGGTGGGATGCAAACTGACAGAGAACTTCACAACACCGAGTTCGGAGGCTTTGTGTCATGTAAAGAAATAAAATCCCAGTGTTTTCATTCTTACTTATTACCTTTTTTCTCCAGTATTGGGCATTGAACCAGGGACTTGTGCATGCTCGGCAAGTGCTCTCTACAACTGAGCTACTTTCCTGGCCCTACCATCTCTAGAGGGATAATAAGCAAAAGTAGAATATAGTAGTAAAAACTAGTAATTTTTTTTTTTTTTTACTGTCTAGCAAATCAAAGGCAGGGAAAGACAAAAGTCTCAGCATCCTGTTTCTCTCTCAGATAATCCTCTGATCATCATGCTTTGACAAATAACCAGTGGCCATACGGAGACCTACAGTATGAATGCAGGTAGCTCAATGCAGGGAGAAACGGAGAGTCTCAGCACTTAGCAGAACGGTGCTGTAGTCAACCACAGGAGGATGGTATTTCTCCAGGAGCTAATTTAACCATATGTAAATACTACCTCTTGATTTAGCACCTGATAAATACCAGGCACTGTAGCAGGCTTGCTTATTTATTTATTTATTTATTTATTTATTTTTTTTTTTTTTAGACAAAGTCTTGCTGTGTAGTCTAAACTGGCCTTGAAATCACTCTGTAGGCCAGGCTGGCATGGCAATCCTCCTGCCTCAGTCTCCCAGCATTTTACTTCCTTAGAGATATTTTGTTTAGCTGTCTCCATAACTTAATCTTTTACTTTTGTTTAGACATGAAAGAATTCAGAGACCTGTGATAACTTGCCCAAAGTCAAATATATAAGTTAAAATGAATTGGGATAACTGTGATTTTCTGTGAATTCCCTTTTCAAGCAAAAAATAAACCCTTCCCTTTTCATTATAGTAAGAGGGTAAAGGGAACCTTGACTTGTGGTACATAAGAATTAAAATTTGCTTACAGAAAATTCAACTTGTTATGACTGTTTCAAAGAAATAACAGAACAAAAAAAAAATGAGAGAAGGAACAGTGATGAAAGCATTTTAACAAATTTACATTCACTTGTCCCATCTTCCATACTTGTGCAAAGTTAAACATGAATTTTAAAGGGAGAAATTGCTAGGTCAAAGCTGAGTAAATCTTCCAAAAGATGAGCAATTTAGAAGTCAGCTGGTTCCTCCTGCAGAAAAGGGAAGAAAAGGATGTCATGGACACCAGGAAGTCTCCCACACCAGGCTAGGATGTTTCCTCTTCGGCTCTCGTCACTGCTGTAGCCATCTGTTAGTCGCTGGTCCTAATGGGACACAAGTTGTTGGCCGTGGACACTAAAATGACTGTGACCTTGCAGAGCAGGGGTAGAGAACCCAGGGTGCATGTGCCACACCCAGCAGTTTGTCATCACTGAGTTCTGAGGGCTCTGCCATCGCTATTCTAGAGGGACTTAGAATTTTGCATCTCTCTTAGCACCTAGACCACTGCTGGGCATTTGGAGGTAATAAATCCATGCTTATGGAAGAGAGGGACCTAATGTCTCTGTGAACTCAACAAGGCAGGTTTTCAAAGAAGCCAAATGGGGAAAATAACATTAACAGCAATTATCTGATTAGTTGTATTATGGTCCCATGATAAGTAACACTTACTGAACTGCTTCCGGTTGAGCTGACCTGCACCTCATCCACGTTATGATTGCCGTTCGTAATGTCACAGAGGCAGTAGCTGCTGACAGAAGGAGGTCTGAACGTGTGGCCACCATCACAGTGAATCTCTGGACTGATCCCACAGCCAAATGTGAACGAGGCAAGAGAATGATAGTGTGTGAGCAGAACTACCGCATGAACCAGTTCCGCGAGAGACCAGCTGTGCTCTTCAGCTTTCAAGAGCCGCTGCGGGTTGGGGAGACAGAACGTATTTTTATACTGGGGTGTGGTGTGGGTGAAACAACACAGCTCATCTGAGCATCTAGCTCATCTTAGCATTTAATTCACTGACAACAGTATCAGTCACTCTATGAAGCTTAGTCCCAAACTACAAACTGCAACATGCAGAACCCACAATTCGTTAATTTTATGAACATATACCCACAAATACAGCTTAACATTTGTTAATGATGCATTCATTATTTTGATTTTTTTGGAAATTTAAAAAAGAAAGATGAATAGATGAAGCACGATGCAGTGATAATACTTGTTATTCTTCTATATTATAAGAATATAGTATGTATTATAAAGTAATGGTATTATGACATCATGCCCATATGAGAGCAAACTCTCGTGTGACACAACACTGGTTCATTATTCACAACAAATGCACCTCATAAATCCTAGGTGCTAATAGTAGGAGGCTAATGTATGTTTGTATGAAGGGTTATGTGGTAGAAAATGGGAACTCTCTCTACTTTTGATGCGATTTTTCTGTAAGTAAAATGTTGCTCTAGAAAAATTTTAAAAATTGTTAAGTGATGGTAGAAATACATGACTTCACCACGTACCTCAATGTGTTCTTTGGTAATAAGCCAAGGTCGGTGGGCTAACACTTTGTTGAGTTCTCCTAAGTTCTGTAGTTTCTGAGGTGCATTCTCTAAACCATGGAGCCACTTGGGATCCCCCCCGACATGAAGGAAATCATTCACATGCAGGTTCACCAAGTAGGAACACTGATGTCTTGCTGCAGCCTGAAGAGAAAGCAAAGACACCCTAATTATAAATATTAACATTTAAACTATTATAAATCTATTTTCTTTACAACGTGAAAAAGTTAAGTTTCTGATTAGTATTTTTTCAAATTTTCTATGAACTATACCAATGAAGCTTTCCTATAAAAATTTATACCACATAAAACACCTCAGAAATATTCCAAAAACCAAATAAATGATAAAAAAAATCAGAATTTAAATCTTACATACATACTAACTTTTAGACCCTCAAGAAGAAATTCAAGTTGTCAACCGC
The DNA here is from genome assembly GCA_004027455.1 of Hydrochoerus hydrochaeris. Taxonomy (NCBI): domain Eukaryota; kingdom Metazoa; phylum Chordata; class Mammalia; order Rodentia; family Hydrochaeridae; genus Hydrochoerus; species Hydrochoerus hydrochaeris. Next base: position 216,139 of record PVLA01002328.1, on the reverse strand, counting down.
AACATCACAGACTATTCCTTACAAACTGAACAGGATGAGCTACTTTTAATAAGGAAGAATAGTTGTCAGCATTGTAAATAAACACGGTATATCTTCTGTTATACTTGAGAGTATATGTTTATTAAAAAAGAAAAAATACAGACTACTTTATAGGGTATCATAATACACAGCAGAGTACATTTATTTATCCCTATGTTTAAAGCATTTGCTCTCTCTTAAATGGATTAATAAAAGCAAGTAAAAATATTTTTCCATTTAATGTCTACACACCATTATTCCAATGTAGTGCCGAAAATGTAGGGGTAGAGGGCCGTCCATCTGCAGTAAATAGTGTTGAGTTTTCAAGAAACTTTCTAAATATTGTGGGTGGAAAACCATCACTAATGTAATGTTATCCAAACGACCCAAAGCAGCAAAAGAATCTGCAAATAAAGCATGCATCTGTGCGTCTTCACTGCCCACTTGGAGAATCTGTATAAAGAAGAAGAAAACCGTGGTTATGTAAGTTATAAGGTGGCATTAAAGAAAATATGCACAGGCAGCTTCATGGTGTTGGCTAGGAGCAGATTAGATTTGGCTAAAGAGAGAAGTTATGAATTTAAACTCAACTGGTAGCAAAACAGAAGGATAAATGGTTACATTATACGGTAGGAGATAAACAACAAAGACTGAATGTTAAAGGCCATCTAGATGGGCAGCTTGTAGACTTGGCCAGAATCCAGGCAAAGAAGCAGATTTAGAGTATCAAAGTTGCAGTGCTTGCAAAAATAAACCAAAGCCTTCCCTCACACGACCAACTATTTTCACTCAATTTAGGAAAACCAAAATTAACTAACAGCAAACAGTCCACATAAAACCAAAGCATAGAAGCTCTTCATATAGAGACTCAATTCATTGCTCATACCAGCCTGAGGAGATGGTCAGGACCAAGCAACTCAGTTTACAGGCATATCTAAGCAAGATCTAAATATAAGCAAGTGGGTATTACTAGTCAAAAACAAGTCTTGGCTTTACTTGATTAAATAAGGGTGTTTTACAGGAGTGTCATGAAATACTAGAAACCAACATGACTATAACAGCTTTCTAATACCAAGATTCATTGCCAAAACATGATTAACTGCAATCAACCCTGCCTAAAACACACTGTTGACCAATACTTGTTCAGATGCCAAGACACAGGCCATGAAAACCTTCCCTTAAAAGCGTATGGTTCACTATGCACTTTCACAAACCACACACCTCCTTTTCCGGGATGAATCTGCTTGGTCCGTGTCCTAGTGGTCGAGGAATTCTAATTCCAAGTTCCTAGAAAAGAAAATTACACCATCAGGCCTCCAGCAGTAAACAACATGTACTAAGGATACAGGAATGGCAAGCAAAAACAACGAGTCAAACAGAGACACGCTTGTTGTGGTGTTTTGTTTTCGTGGTGCATATCTCTCTCTCTCTCTCTCTCTCTCTCTCTCTCTCTCTCTCTCGATATATATATATATATATATATATATATATATATACACCCCAACTCTTCTGTTTGCATCACAAACAGCTTATGACAGCTTATAATACAACACTGACTAAAAACAATAAAACCTGTTTCACTAAAACCAGAGTTTTGCATAAAGTACTTGGCAGAAAGTCTAGAACAGAAAGTTCAGCACATAGCAGCCAACTCTGTGGGCTGTCTGTGATACAAAATAAGACTAAGTGTTTGCACATCCAAAACAACCAAAATATCAGTCCCTGTGCATCTTGTCAGGCAATACCTCCGTGTAGAAGCCTTAAACAGGAAAAAAGTGCAATCATTATCATGTCCGTAATAACAGCTCAGAGTAAGCACAGAACTATGAACAACTAGTTAAACCCACCAAAAGAGAAAGTACTACAGGGCATGTTTTCTCTGTGACTTGAGTAAAACGAACTGAGAAAAATATTTTGTTACTGTGTCTGGCTTAAATTTTCTTCAACAGTAAGATGTCATCAACTGTGCTTATGTTCTATTTCAGAACAGTTCAAGTGATTCATAAATAAATGGTTTTCTGACAGTGAATCTAACTTAAATAACGTAAGTAATGGGCAGAGGGGGCACTATGTCTCATTAGCCTTGTCTCATTTAAAAATGTTTTAGACTTTATGCAATAAAGATTAACCCTTGTTTATAGAATTACATGGAAATATTATTTCTACTCTTCCTCTACTATTTCCACAATTTCTTCACGATGCATAGTGCATCTTTTTTTTGTACCAGTGATCGAACTCACAACCTTGAGCTTGACAGGCAGGCGCTTAGGCCGCTGAGCTCACTCCCCAGCCCGTCCGGATGCTCTTTTTAAAGAAAAAAAAGGAGGAGGCACATTGGGCAGCAACCCAGGAAAGGTGGTCCAAACAAAATGCAAACCTTTTGAGCAGAATAGATTTTAAAAATGTAGCAGCCAAGACAACATTCAAAATACTCTCTAGGAGGAGAAATCAAGACTCAAAGTAGGCGTCATTTGCTACTACATCCATAAAGTCCTATGTAAATCAAATCTTTTATAGTGGAGGTCATTTCTTACCCTTGTTATCCTACTCTTATACTGAAGATAGTATATAAATTCTACTCTTCATTACATGAACCACAATTCACTAGTGTGGACATGTATATATCTCAGTTTTAATATCCTACAATAAATGCCAGGGGAAAACACATTCTTGTTATGCAATATATTAGCTCGGCAAAAATGCAGACATTTATGTAACTACTACCCTTTCTAGCTGAATCTGTAATACAAATATATACATTTTAAACAAAAGTTACTGGGGGTAAAACTGTAGGATTAAAACCAGTATTTAGCCTTTCTGATTTCTTTATTTAAAGTTATTAATCAAAAATGTAGTTTAGAGTAAACCTGTTTTAAGGTTTTATTACTCATTTATAACCTAAAAGCTACTATACTTGGGACCTCAGTATAAAATATAAGACAGATAAATCTGATGACAAAAGTACTTTCTCATGGGGAAAACTTAAACATGAATATAAAACTGGGGAACATATGTGCAACTTATATAACGAAGGGCTGATTTTTAAAATATAGACTCCTAGAAAATTCCCAAACTTATAGAAGTGAGCAAAAGACAAAGACAGTTCAAAAGGGCCTACAAATGGCTGAAAATAAGCTCAATATAGTAAAACCACTACAAATTAATTACACATAGATACCATTTTTCTCCCCAAAGACTGCTTATGACCAAAAGTCTGGTTACAGGCTGTGTTCAAAAGGTAGAGAAACAGTCTTGCTGCTTATACACTGCTGATGGGAGTGTTCTCAAAAGTGTGAGGAGGGAAATGAAGAATACAGACTATAAAAATATATATTGTGTAACTTCTAGAGAGGGCAACACAACTTGTAATACTGATCAGAATAAAAATGTCACATACCCTTTGAAACAAAATTCTGTCCTCAGTGTTAACTTACAGATGTATCTCTGAAATGTCATTATGTAAAAGGATACTCACTGCGACATTGTTTCTAGCAGTGCTAGACTGAAAACAACCTAAGGGCTCAACAAGGCCTGCTGGAGCAATGTTCAGTCTGACCAACACAAATGCTCTACACTGCTGGCCACTAGAGAAATGCAAATTTAAATGACACTCAGATTCTATCTTAGCCCAGAAACAATAGCTACTAGCAAGAAATCAAATAGTAACAAATACTGGAGAGGCTGTGGGGTGAAAGGAACTCCACTAAACTGTTGGTGAGAATGTAAACTAGCAAACCACTATGGAAGTAAGTATGGAGAAGTCTCAAAACACTAAAGCTAGAAATTCCATTTGATCCAGCTATTTCCCTTCTAGATATTTTCCTGAAAAACATAAAGCCACTCTATTGCAGTAATACATGCATACCCATGTTTATAGCAGCACAATTCATAATCGATAAATTTTGGAAGCAGCCCATAATTCATCAATGGATAAAGAAAACATGGTATTTATATACCATGAAGTACTACTAGTTTGCCATAAATAAGGGTAGACTTCAATCATTTGTAGGAAAATGAATACAGCTGGAGACCATAATGCCAAGTGAATAAACTATAGTGTTAAGTGAATAAACTACAATAAAAAAGAAAAAAATATGCAGTTCATACAAAGAATGAAAGTTATGAGCTGATTTAAAAATATTTATAAAATATATAGTTTTGGAGGTGAAAACAAAGGGCATAATGTGCATATTTTTTTTAATTTAATATTTGTAAAGAAAAGGAAAAAATTCTCAGTAATTCCATTTTAGGACTTTATCCTACAAATATATTAGCAACATTTGGATGTTACTTTTTAAATGAGACTAAACTGATATATGGACTTCTAAACAAAAGGTTGGGTTCTATCATTTGGGTCTTGTTTCTATATCAAGTACTGTATATATGTACCTGTGATGGCTTAGATCTAAAACATCCCCCCAAAAGTCTGACTGGTTCAGAGGTGGGACTTGCACCAGGTGACTGGATCATGGGAACGCTATATTCATCACCAGATTCGCCCACTGATGAGATCACAGTTCAGTATGCTGCTGGGAGCTGGGGCTGGGGTGAAGCAGTGACTTGCTGGAGCTACATGCAGGGTCAGCCTCTCCTCTCCGGCTCCCTTCTCTTGCTCCCCCCATCCTCTCCCTCTCCCCTCTCCTCCTCAACTGCTCCTCTGCTTCTTCCTGTTCTGTTTCCTGGCTGCCGTGGTTTGACACTTTTCCCCCTCCAGGCCCTTCTGCCAGGCAACTTTGACCTTGGAGCCAGGTCATCATGGACTGAACCTCCTGAAAACAGAACAAAGCTCTCCTCCTTTAAATTTCAGTGTTAGGTATTTTGTCCCAGTGGTGGGAAAGCTGACTAATGCAATACCGAACTATTCCAAAACAAAAAATTTTAATGGTTTTGAGAAAGTGGCTACAAACGGTTCAGAAATGGAGTATTTCCTTACTGGTATAACATGAGTCTTTACCAGTGGTTCTAAGCACTGCTAGAATCTCTGTAAGTCCACCCCTTCAGTCAATTAAGTGGGCTATTGGTATCAATATCTCCCCTTTCCTTGAACCGTCAATGGCCAAACCCTTTTTTTGTAATTCTATTTGAAATATATATTTTTGAAATGTATTTTTTAATGTGAAAATCCTATGTGTTTTCAAATAGGGTGTTAAGTTGCTGGGGGCACAGACCAGTGGTAGAGCACTGGGCTAGCATAGGCAAGGACCTGGGTTCAAGGTCCAGAACCACACAGTGTTCAAAAAAGGTAAACATTTTTCGGGATGGGTTAGAGATCCTTTATATAATTCCTCTTAGTGTTAAGATTATATTCATTCCTTGATAAGGGACAAGTCTGCCAAGAGAGCTGAGGACAGAACAAGAGACTTCAGGAAAAAACTGTACAGGAGTTCCTGATATTTGAGACTTCAATTTTATTACTGTCCAAGTCTAGTTCTAGGTAAAATGGAATTTAACTAAGCTCACACTTGGATTACCAGAACTGATCTGTGGTTAAATTGACAAAGTTGTGGTAGCTAATGCTATTTCATAAAAACAGTAAAAGAAATAATAGAAGACAAGTGAAAGAAAAGAGTTCTTTCTCAAACATAAAAAAAACTGATCAACACTGACTATAATGAGAAATATAGTGACTGCTACTACAGAATAAAATAAATGTATTCTCTTATCTTTGGGGCTAGACTCAAAAGCTGATAGCCCCTATGCACACCCCTTAAGCTAACAGCCTGGCACATGACAAGGATGTAAGAACATGACAAGACCTTTTGTCCTTAATTTCACGTCCAGGAGAAGACTAAGGGCTCATATAAGGCATTCCTGGCGAGCTCTGAGATTTGATCCTAAAGTTTTCCTAGTTCGGAAACTGACAGGAAACAGATTATGGATTTCATTTCGCCTCCCACTGTACAAAAATTAACTTCCAGAAAAACACAGTAGGTGACAATGACCTTGAGATCATCCAGTGGAATTTGTCTTCACCGGAATTTTATGAAGACCCCTCATCTAGCTGGGTGTGTAGCTCGGTAGAGCCATGGTCAGCAGGTGGGAGGCCCTGAGTTCAAGACTCAGCACCACAAAAACAAACCACAAAACAAAGCAAAACATTTTCACGCTGGGTAAAGCACTAAAAGATAGCCCTAAACAGGAACAATGCTGTTAACTGTCCTATGTATCATCTCCCCATGAAATAGAGAAAAATAAACAGCAGTCATATTTAGCCTCTAAACCGAAGGGTCCTAATCTGTACAATAGTGGTTATGATGATAAAATAGAAAGATCAGCAGTCCCAACTACCTGACATCATATAACTATGGAATATTTAAAAAATTACAAATATGCATGCACACAGGGGCTCTTATCAGATTCTAGCCTTATTTGAGGTACAAGGTCTAACAGATCTAGCTCTCTAGTTTTGTCAGAAACAGAAGAGGACAGTGAAGTAGTATGATTCCTAGAATTACAGTTGCCACCTTAACATCAATCAGCGATATCTAAGAATCAAATTGTGTTATACTTTTCTGATTATTTCTTTTTTTTTTTCTTTTTGGTACCAGGGATTGAACTCATGACCTGAGGTTTGCCAGGCAGGCACTTATGCCATTGAGCTAAATCCCTGCTCCAATTTTTCTGATTATTTCTTAGCTTATGAAAGTGTGCAAAAAAAAAAATCAATCTAAATAATAACAGCAGCAGTAACACAAAGTACTATAAGCCAAGCACTGTTTGAAGTTCTATTATCTACAAACAAGGAGCTTGTAATTTATGATATTAAAGTCGAGAAAAAGGTAGTGTTTTACAATCTTCATGTAAAAGAAGTCAGGAACTTAGACTGAGCATTTTATCAGTTTATGAGGCAGGAACTACTATCTACATTTTGCACAGGTAAATTATCAAAGAACTGCTTTTAAACACAAGTATTCCAGCTCAGAGTGTGTACTGTATTAGTAACTGACAAATCCCAGAAAATAGGATACTAGTCAGTATCCTTTAATTATTAGAGTCTCTTTCAAAGTTCTTGATATCTTGAGGATCCTTACAGTTGCCACTGTGAGTATAAGACAACATTCTTGGTATATTCTTGGTTTTTAAAAGCTTGAAAGTCCCAGTTTTGAAATATTTTCTCCCTAAGAAATTAGTTATGACTCTGTTTTCTAGCAGATGTTGACTGAAACAAAAGGCACAGAGGTATTCAAAGGGGTGGATGATCATAAACCAAAGTAAATGCATTTTATAACTTATTTTTTCTACTTGTAGTTGTTAGAAACTGAATTAAAACTGTGAACAACCCAGATGGTAAGAAACAGAAATATGAACAGAAAATGACCTTGCTGAAAAGCAGGTGTAGATGGTAATCACAGCATAAACCTTGCTGGTTCTCTGCAAGGGGGTGGCTGGAAAACTAATATGAAAACTAAAAGTCTCCTCTCTTAAAAATGCTAGTAACTATCTTTCCAAGAGATGGTAACAATACTGCTCCAAACCTCTGGTATGTTTTCTCATTAGTGTACAATACTGACATTAATTTCCAGAGTATGAAAATTCTTACTGGCTGCTGATGGTACCACATAGAGACTATGTATTGTGTAACTGTATGAGTCAGGGTTTGTGTACTTAAAGAACTGTTCAAATAAGATGTTTCAAATTTGTTAGACACATTTATGAATCTGTATCAACATCCTTAAGTGAAAGAATGATTTGACATAAACGCAAAGTGAAAGGATTTGTTGGTTTGTGGTGTGTATTTATTTTAAAAGTTGAAAAGTAAAATAAGCGAATAATCATCTGAGTTTTTTTAATGTACTTGGTGCATTATTTTCAAATCCTGTCTAGATGTTGTCGCATATGGTTGCTATAGTCACAATACTGTCATTATTCTTACTTTTAAAAATTACAAAAGCAGTATGTGATTTCTGAAACACATTTCAACAAGATAAGGTTCTGTAAAAAGTAAAATTCTCACTCTCACTTCTCTAGTAGAGTAACTGTCTGGAAGAATCACTGTTATAGCTTGGTGCTGGACTTTCAAGAAATTTAAATGAAAACAAAGATCTAAAAATACTATAAAAATGCCACAATTACAGCAAAATGTGTTAGTAGCCCCAAATTGTCATGAACACCATTAATAGTATTTAGAAATATAGAATGTTCAGGTGCCTATTTTTAGTGTGTGTCCTATGAACCATATCTTAGAAAATAAAAACTTATTTCAAAGTATTATATTTTGGGTGGGGACGTGCCTCAGTGGTAGAGTGTTTGCCTAGCACGAGACCTTGGGTTCAAACCCTACCAACACAAAAAAGTACTGCATTTTGAATGAAAGTTTAGTGAGGTCATATACTTTGCTAAGGATTTCTGCTTCTGAAAAGTGTTTAGAAAAATTATAAACCTTACTACTTGAAGGATCACAAGTCCTTTTGTGGGGATTATGTTTTCTATTTTTTTTTTTTAGTTTTTATTTCCTAATTTATCTTTCTACAAGTTGGATTTATTAAAAAATGAAATGTAGCTATATAAATCTTCCTGGTTTCCTGAACACAATCCCACAGGCGCTATAATCTATGTGCAAGCTAAAATGTATCTCTTTATCTTCTAGTTTACATGGCTATATTTAGAAATTCTGGATCTGGGCAAGAACCAGGATTCTGGTCACAAACAACACCAGAAATAACAGATCTATTCAGACATGACGGTTGAAGCTCATTTACTCAGAATGAGAAAGATTTGTTGTGACCTACAAAAGGAAAGTGTAAATACTAATGCAACACTTTCACACTTCTTTTTCCTTTAGTGAAGTTTCTAGAGCAATATTATAAGAGTTTTTTAAGAGTATGTGCTGTTAGCAAGGAACTTGAAATTATAATTTAGAAAAAATGTATTCCAGGGTGGGCATAGTGGCACATGCCTGTAATTCCAGTGCTTGGGAGGCTGATGCAGGAGTATTATCATAACTTTGAGGCCAGTCTAGCCTACTTGGTGAGTTCGAGGCCAGCCTCAACTACACAGCAAGACCCTGTCTCAAAAAAAAAAAATCACAGCCTTCATGAGGTTTATTTAAAGTTTTGTTACTGTACATGGTGTACTAACATAGATTATATACAGCAAAAAAGTTTATTATATCTGAGTCATTTTAATGGGCAAAGATGCAGAGAAATTATTCACATTTAGATATCTTGAACAAAGACAATACTGAATTCTGATTTTAATTCAAATTTAAGTTAATATTTCTTAATTTCTCGGTCACCTTTTGAACCGAGGCCTCTGAAAGGTTCAAATTTTAGCTAAGGTCACATCAGTAGCTTTCCAGTGGTGCCCTATTTGCAACCGCTCAGAAAATAATACAGTGTTAAACAGCTTTAAAGGCCGATTCGGATGCAACGGGGATGGTTTAACAAATGAGAGTAAACGCTATACATAAGTCACGGTGCCTGCAGACTCTATTTGTGCTATATAAATATATACACATATGCATATGAAACATGAACTTACATGCAATACAAATTTGTGACTGACCCAAATATACGTTGCTTCTTTTTCTCACATAGCAGGGGAAGGGGGTGGGGGCAGCCGGATAATCGGGTCCGACATTGACGACAGGAGGGAAAATCCACAGGCTGTTTCAGAGAGACCAAAGCGTTGCTGGGCTCCGGACTTGAGGGGTCGTGCACGGAGACAGCCTTATTTCTGCTTTGGAGACTGTCATTTAAACGGCCGAGCAGCTGTGGCCCCGGCTCGGCATTTTCCGGCCGGGGTCGCCCCTCATCGGAGGCCGTGGGAAGGTGGGGGCGCCCCCGCCCGGACCGGCACCGCGGCCGGCTGCGAACGTGGGAGCGACGTGCGCGACCTCCGCGCCGCACAGGGAGCGCGACCGGGTGACCCGCCCGCCCCTCGCCCGGTACCTCGTCCTGCCCGCGGCCCGCGCCGCACTGCTTGCAGCCCAGCAGCTCCGAGACCGCCAGCGAGGCGGTGTACGCCTCGTTCGCCGCGGTGGCCAGGCGCATGTCGGCGCGGAACGAGTGCGGACGCACGGCCAGGACAGCGCCGAGCGGCCGCCGCGGCTCCCGGCTGCAGCGCCTCCGTCGCCGCGGGGGGCGGGGCGGCGCCGACAAACAAGCCGCGGGCCCCGCCCTGCGCCCGTCACTCTGCCCATCTGGCGGCTGAGTCCACCAATGGCGGCCCGAGGTCGCGCATGGCCCCGCCCCCTCAGCGCGGGAGGGCGGGGGGCTGCCGGCGAATAGCTGAAAAACAAACCTGAAGGCCAAAGCCGGGAGGCGGAGTGTGGAAGGTGCAGCGAGAGCCGCCCCCAGCCCACCGCCTCAGGAAAGGCGCGTCTCTATCCCGCCCCCAGCCCTGCTCGGCCCGTTTACCTAGAAGCAACACTAGCCGAGCTCAGCAGACTGACCGATGGCACCTGGAGGAAGCCCCGTCTCCGTAAATCCTGTAAACTGCTGAAATTCCCATTGCTTCTTCCCTAGGGATAATGCCCAAGCTACGCTGGACTGGCCCAGACGACGGGAGCAAGCCTAGAGCATGGCCTCTATTCAGCCTAAAATTTATTTTTGGCAGCTCTGTAGAACCTATAAATATCACCTGCAGACAATAAGCCTCGGTAGCTGATCTGCTCTGGCTTTTCCCAAGTGTATGTGAAGATGGTGCAGCTTCCCTGCACAAGCACCATGGATTAGAAAGAAAGAACTTCTTTCTGAGAGCTGATGAGGAACTTGGGGAGGTAGGCACAGCAGCACAAATGACTGACATTGTGGGATCAGAACCCAAATCCCCCAATTCCTGGGTCAGTATTATTTCTTTCCTTACATAAATCTATCAACTTCTTTACAAAAAAAAAAAAAAAGACACACTTTTAAGTTAGATCTTATTTTCCATGTTTGCTCTTGGGTTTTCAAAAGCCAGCATGGTCAGGAGGAGGGGTGGGGGTGGGGAAGTCGAGTTTAAAGCCGCAAATACTGACTGAACCAGGGCCCATAAATGAAAATGTTTCAGTGTTTGGAGGTGACATTGTAACTGTAAGGTTACAATGCCTCGGAGTACACTAAGTTACTAGCTCTTGAACTGTTATATTTTAAAAGTAGCACATTAAATATGGTTACTTTCATTTATCTCCTCTAGATAAATAAATGTTATGTGCTCTCGTAAATTGACTTTTAAAAAATAGCTAAAGCAGCCAAAATACTTTTTCCTGGTGAGCAGAAGCAAAAGGCTCTACAGAGGCCTTTAAGATTTCTTCCACGGAGCACAGCCACAAAAAAAAACAGTATAATCAAATGCCCACTGGGCCATAAACAAATAAAACAAACCCAGTAAGTCATTCGAGTTGCAACAATATGATGTAGTCTCTAAGATAAACTGATGGTTAATGAGTGACTTAGAAACATAAATGCACTTGATGTATGGAGCTGTAAGCTATAAGAGCTAGTTTAAAAGTGAGGGAAGTCCATTAAAAATGACAACTCTCATCAAATAAATGGTAAACAATTATTTTCTTTGTGAAAGAATAAGATACTTTTAGTTATTTAGCAGGAATAACCATTTCTGTGACTTAAAATTATTCTCCACTGCAAAATGGAGAATGCTTGTCTTTCTGTTTTCTAATGAAAAGAGAGAATCATGCATCCTGCTGACCCCAGAATGGTGTAAAATAACTAAATGTAAGTTAAATCTGAAAACCACACAGGTAAGCTGTCTGATATTTAAAACCTGACAAATATTACCAAGGAAATATTTCAAATAAACTGAAATTGAATAGGAAGCTCCAAGTAGGACTCCTTTCTCCCCAGAAATTTTCAATATATTCTTTATTTTAATGCTGCCTTACATGAAAAGAAAAATAAATTTATACTGAGCCAGTGGTTTACTGAGAACCTTGAAGACATTGTGTCAGAATTCCTTTATGGCCTCTATAAAGACTGACCTAAATACTTCAAAGAATACTCAGTTCTGCTCTGTTGCACACAGTACAGCATAAAATATAACTCCAAATAACTACAGTGACCAAGAGTTCCAACAAGTGTATTAACTGCCCTGCAAACACTGCTGTATAGATTTTACTATTAGATATGTTTTGTTCTAAATAATTCAATAAAAAGTTTGTCTTCATCCAAGGATTTTGTTTCTTGCCTAGGCCAGTGGTCCTACTGGCGATTTTCAGTGCTGGACACATCTACTCATACAATAAACATCTGCTGGAAAGATGAACATCCTGAGCCCAGAGCAGTGCTTAGAAAGAAATGCACAGGCCAACAGCTATTTTATAAAGTCCACAACTTAAACATTTCACTTTAGGGTTTTTTTCATTTAGGAAATTTCCTGACATCTAATCAAAGAAGTAATAATAATTATGAGACATTTCCTTTCCTTTAAAAATGCATTGGCCACGTTAGCTGAATCAAAGCAAGGTTTGTTAGCCTCTGCATCTTTCCTTAGAAGGAAACTCAGCTTTTTTTCTTGAAGAAAAAGATGATATATCTATGTAAAAGCAGAGAGATATTAAATGACTTGATCTTGGCATAGAACTATGAAGTAAATAGGGGAACCCAAACTTGGCATGGTGGCTCAAGACAGGCCTGCTGAAGCCAACAACATTGAGCTCTATTTTAGGGGGTTTAGTAGAGAGGTCTTCACAGCAAAATGCGCGTGAGCATTTGAGAGAACAGAAGAAACTCAGCTCTTAGGAGAAGACCCAGAATGTGTGAAGGCCCAGAAGCAAGAGAAAGTGGTCCTTTGGGGAAGCCGGTAAAAGGAAGTTTAGTGGGTCTACAGCAGAGGGTAAGAAGAATAATAGAAAGAGTTTAGGTAGCAGATTAGCAATAATGAGGGACCTTGTTCCAGCTTCATTAAGAAATATGAATCTCATCCTTAAGGTTAGCGCGGAGTTATTGCAAGTTTTAGAGAGTATGTTGATGTCAGATTTGCATTTCAGTTAAGGTCTAGAAAAATACATTAGAGGGGGCAAAACTGGAGGCAGGGAGTGAATTAGAAAGACTGTTGCAATCTTGGCAAGGCAAGGGTGATCTGATGAAAATGGGAATGGAGAAAAAGTGTGAGGGTTGAAGCTGAGTTCTGTCTCTCCCCAAGACAGGGAGTTCCTTCAAGGAGGTGATCTTTCCTCCCTGTCCTCCTTACTGAAAGTTAGGAGACAACTCTCAAAACTATCTGCTCTCCTGACAGCATCTTCCCTGAACCCAGTAGGTTCTTAAAAATTATAATCAACTCATGACAAGGAACAGGTATATTGTGGTAGAAAGAACAGTTATCATGCTTTTATGCTTCACATGTTAAACCTTGATGTTTCCCCCAACTGAGTTACATTAATGTAGTACAAATTTGCACAATTATTCCTTGGAGACACAATTATAACTAATAACTGGCTCGAAAACACATCATAATATAAGCAGTCTATTATTAGCAGTAAAAGTCTTAGTGGTTTTAAATTAAAAGGACAGTTTTACTCCAAAGATTCAATCTTGAAACCAGAGAACTCCTGTAAGAGTAGGAGTGAAATTTGTTAGATATGCTGTTTAAGTATTCTTGAAAAATCCCCTAATGTCGTTTTAAAATTTCATTTAGAATAACTGCTGGCTTATAAGATTACTTCTGCTTACTAATTCTGTCAAGGTTTTTCTCCTCCTGCCCCATCTTCCTGTTTTTATATATATAACTTGCCTGCTAAGCACTTTGTTTTCCTTTTTGGCATCATTAAAATCCCTTTAGCACTTAACCTTCATTTTATAGTAGACTTACTTGCTGTCTACTTTTTTTTTTAAACTTCAATTTAATTTTAGAATTATGGTACTTTAAAGAAATGAGACTGTTGACAAATATTTTGTCTTTTCTCTCATTTAGAATTCCTTCTTTTAGGGAAGGACAGTGTGCCAGGCACTGTGCCACATGCTCGGAATTGCAGCCCTGGGAGATTGAGCCAACGGGGTCTTCATGAGGTTGAGGCCACTCCGAGCTACAGCAAGGCCAGCCTGAGCTACGTAGTGGGACCCTGTCTCAAACAAAACAAAACAAAACAAAACACACTGCATTTTAAATCTCTACACAGGGACTTAGAAATCTGGGCCATTACAAATATTTGTAAATAAGTAATATTCCACAGTGTTAATGGTTTTAAATTAGAAACACAATTTTACCCCGCAGACTCAGTATGCTAAAGTGTGCAGTCAGGTTTTCCAGGCTGATGATAAAAAGATCAGTAACTTCTCCTATGTGTCGGATGCATTTTTAATGTATAAGGCTGATGTGATTATTTTTACTTTAAAAATTTGTAAAACAGAAACTCATGAGCAACTTTCTCGAGGTTAGGATACTATAAGTGTAGTTTGAGATGTAGATGCAGGTTGTCTGAATCCAGAGCAGTGGCCTGCCGGCCTATGCGGCTCTTCCAGGGGTGGGGTGGGTACTGCAGACTGAACACAGGGCACTGCACTGAGCTGTAGCCTCCCTTTTACATTGTCTATTTTGAGACAGGATCTTAGTGTGTTCCTAAATTGCCCGGGCTGGACTCAAACTTGCGATCCTCTTGCCTGAGCCTCCCAGGGTGCTGAGATCCAGGTATGTGTCACCATGTCCAGTTAGGCTGCTGCTTTTTAATGAATATATATCTTTAGAATTCTTATAATTACGTTAGCTTAATTGCTTGATTTGGGGGACAAGAGAAGGCAGAAATAAAGAAAAATGCCCTCCTTGGTGATACTCAGAGTGAGATCCAAGAAGAAAAGCAGGCAGGAAGGAAAGAAATCATGGTATTGGGTCTGTCAGACATCTCTTCCATCTGTTTATCTTTCTTCTCAGGATCTTTTTTCAGACTTTTGGTGACCTCACACTGTATATCTCACCTGAGTATAATCTTATAAATGCCCCTTACATTAACCCCATTCCTCTTAGAAGCAAGTGAACTTTCAAAACCCATTCATACTCTTTATTGTGAGTGGCTGGTTTATGTATTTAGAATGTCTCCACAGATCATCAACTCCATGAACATCAGAGTGTAGTTTTTGTTCTTGCACGTTTATGTATCAAATGAACTCCAAAGAGATGTTTCCATTAGAAAACAAAACTAAGCCAAGTGAATGCCAATTGCTCAACTTCAAGCTCAATAGTGTTTTGTTAAGATTCAGGCAGTCTAGGTAAATGTTTTTTGAACTTGGAGGCAGCACACTATATGGGCAGCTGAGAATCAGCTTGTCCCGGGATTCAGCTCTGTCCAGTAACTTCTATTTTTCAGTCTCTCCCCTTGTCCGTGTTGGTTATTCACAGATAACTTCCATGCTGCTTTGATTTTTCTGTTTCTGTCCTGCACTACCAAGACAGCAGCTAGAAGAGTTCTGGCAACAGCACACATGGATCCCTTGTTAAGCCAGGCAGGCACCTACAAGTTAGACACTGCCTGTATACAAGCCATTGTTTGACAAGATTCATGGAACATTTTTTAACCAAGTTTGGCTTTAAATATCCTCAGGGCTAAGATGAGCCAACAGGAAAGAATATCAAAATTAAATAGGGTTCATTCAGCAATATATCTTTCAGAAGTTAATTACTATTCAGTAACATTAACTTCAATAAGAAGGAATGGGTTTAATTTGTAATACTCTGAGATTAGAAAAAAAATGATTGTGGTAGAAGATCAAGAGTTAGGACATTATATCATATGTTCTTAGGAACTACTGAACACTTTAAAAAAGGATACTGATACGAATTCATTAAAAGGAAACTGAAGGTACTGAGTATGTAACATATACAAGTAGAAATATTTCTCAACCTATGAATAAATACTGTATTATATGGGTTTAAAAATCATTTTTGTGGGACTGGATTTAATTCATACCTAAAAAAATGTGAACATCTGTGAAAAATTGTTAAAATTCTCATAGCACTTCTATTTGTGTGAAAAAGGTAAAAGGGTTAGCATATAACGTATTCCTTTAGATACAAAGGATTAGCTAAGTACAATGTAAGGTACCTTTTGAAAAGAGATTAACTTATTCTGCATCCATTGACTTGATGGAACTGAACTGTCAGGTTCCATTTCCTTTACAGAATTGATTTCAGTTATGGTTAAAATATTTGTGCTAAATGCATACTAATGATTTATTAGCTTAATCATTACCAAATTTTCTTTCTCTTTTCATAACCAAATTTTCAATGCTTTATTTATACTAAAGGATAACTTTGATTCAAAGAAACAAATGCGAATAACATTCTAGAATTTACAAATCAAGCTATTTTTTGTTTCTAACAGCTATCCTGTCCTTTCTATTCTCAAACCCATGATTTTTATTACCAAGAATTCTGCAATTTGTGCCTTCCTTGCACAGCTCAAAGAAACCCTACTTAGTTCCTTTGTAAGAATCTTTAGCTGTAGTCCTTTAATCCTTTAAATTGCCTTCTTTATTTACTTCCTTCTGAAGTCTCTGTTTTCCAAGAGGGTATTAAGTTGTAGACTCTTGACCTGAGCACAAAGTACAAGGCCACATTTGTAGATTACCTGCATGCTGAAACAAAATGCTATTCAGTGAACTTTCCCATGTGTTCTCTCTAGAATCCTCACTGTACCTCTGCAGACCATTTTCTCTTCATCCAAAGGGTGTGGGTACATTCAGGCTATGGTAGTTCAACAAATAAAAATGCTTGTTTTTATTTTTTGCCTATCATTCTGTTTAACGAAAACATTCTGAAATAAGAGATAATACCATTTTTAAAATTATGCTGATTACATGACTCAAATATAAAAACAATCGAAGATTATTGCACTTATAGTGATAAAGCTGATTTTTCTAATTTTTGTCTTTTTAATTTTTGGCAGATAATTGGGAAATACTAAAACATATTTTTGTTTCAGCTCTAAAATTCTATTCTTTTAACACCATTCCAAATTTTGGAAAAAAATTATATATTTTAAGCTAGCTAGTATCTTTCTGCTCCAGGCTTCTTGGTTTTCAAATTTGTGTGTGTGTGTGTGTGTGTGTGTGTGTGTGTATTGAACCCAAATGCTAGGCAAGTGCTGTAGGCCCTGTGCCACACCCTGAGACTTCAAATTACATTTCTTAGAATGCATTGCCTGCAAGCGCTTTGGAGATATTGTGAAATAGTAGATTTAGACTTTCTTTTTCAAAGAAACCTACAAATGTATGCCAACATTTATTGAAGAATATCGTATGCTATTACACAAACTCAGTTACTGGACTCAAAGCTTCATGCCCCATCTCTGAGTGCCTATTTGAGCATTTTTACCAATGTGTCAGTGAATAATACATTTTAGTCTTCTACTTGTTTGGTTGATTAGGGTTTTTTTTTTTTTTTTTTGCCAGTGCTGGGGATTGAACTCAGGACCTTTGTACTGAGCCACATTTCTATTCCCGCTCTTTTATTTTGTGACAGGGTCTTGTGAAGTTGCTAAACTGCCCGGGATGGCCTTCAATTTTTGATCTTCCTGCCTCAGCCTCCTGAGTAGCTGGGAGTGCAGGAATGTACCACTACATCTAGCTGTTCTAGTCTTTTTAAAAAAGTTATGCCTGTCTACTTCGGCTTAAGTAAAACCACAGGTGTAGTAAGTACTGCTGTGGGACTATACTTTAAAATGTAAGGAGAGGCTCAGGTAATTTTGCTAGCACATGATTTTGAAAGGGCATCACAGACAGTTTTGTAACGTCAAAGGAATGGACTATGTATTCTACCATGGTTCTTTAGTTTTGGCATACGTTGTGAATTTTGGTATTTCTTGTTTTAACTTTTACATTATGATAAAGAATAGAGGTAGGCATTTGAAATCAATCATTCTTTTTGTTCAAGAATCTGGTTCGGTTTACAGAATATCCTTAACCTTCAAAGGGAACTATTTAAGAGTTTTTATGGTTGGGAGTGCAGCTCAGTGGTAGACCTCTTGCCTGGCACTGTATGCGCCAGGTCCTCAGTTCAACTCCCCAAGTGTTTTCATTCAAAATGACTTCTCTGTGTGGTAGTAGGACTATAAGAAAACACAAGAATAAGTCTGCAACTACCATCCAATAGCCTCTTAATTTCAAATTTGATTAAAACAAAATTAGTCTCAGTTCACACTAATTGAGTTGATAATTTATTTGAAATTAAATCACTTGATATTAAACTGCAAGTTTTAGATATATATGTCAGGATTTTGGTAATATTGTCTGATTAGAAGCAACCAGCTCGCCTCCCTGGTAAGCAGCTGTGGCCTGGCAAGCTGCGGCCACTCCAGGGCAAGAACCATCAGCGTCTCCAGAGATCTGCACCATGTTGGAATGTAGGTCACTCAGAAATCAAGCAGCCAGCTCACCTCCCTGGTAAATGGCTGTGGCCCCACAAGCTGCAGCCACCCCAGGGCAACAACCATCAGCATCTCCTGAAATCCACACCATGTTGGAACTTAGGTCACTGGGAAACCAAGCAGCCAGCTCAGTGCCCTGGTAAGCAGCTGTGAGCTTACCAGCACACAGGCTGAGATTCAAACATCCATATTCTCTCCCCCGACCATTAGCAAGTGGGAGCCAGAGATCTGAGCATCTCTTGTAAGGCTGACTATATGCAATATAGCAAATAAGGGGGATTTCCTTCTACCATCTCTTTGAAGGCAAATATTTTTATCACTATTTTGCTTTGTTCTGATAAATGGTGTTGCTCCATTCAATATTCTGTTTTGATAAATTCTATAATGTTCTGTATTTCCTTTGATTTTGCTCTATCTGATTGAACAAACAACTATTGTGAAGATGACGAGATATACTATGATATCTATTACTGTTATCCTGGTAACCTGCTGTGAAGTTCTGTACCAATTTCACTGCACTGTCTCAGTTGGCTTTGTTTCGTCTTGTTCTGTGGTATTTTACTACTTTAAAAATTAAAAAATTAAAAAATAATTGTCTGATTAAAGATTATGTTGACAAATGAATATTTATTTACATACATGTCATAGCTAATGAACTCTATCCTAGAACTCACATTAATTTTGAGGGATCCAACCTAATCTGTAGCTCCCTACGTTACTGAAGACGGATCAGGATTTAAAGTTCAGAGAATGCTCTATGGATAACTACTGGTTCTAGCACAGTGCTGCAGGAATCTAGTTCAAAATTTTATTTCCAAATAGAGTCTCAAAGAGAAAAGATGCTGAGAATCACAACTATTCATAATGGTCTACTGAATTACAAACTAAATTCATTTTCCAGCAGAACTTTCATCTTCCCTGATCTGGTCTGCCACTGAAAGGATTATCAATCTTTTTGTCCACTCGTCAGAAAAATGCAAAGTCAGTCATCCCTTAGTGTCAAAAATGCCAATAAGATCAATAATAACCTTTGTCCTAAATCACAAAAATTTGAGCTAATAGCTATTACATTATACTTCACTTTACCTTTCAAATAAAAAAATGAAAGTGAAGCACCTTGGATTTCTTCTTAATAAGAGTATTACTGACATCCACATAATCTTTAGTGGCAGAATTTTTAAAAATGCATTTGCTTGCTACAATTTAGTACTTGTTTTATGTCAGTAAGTTCAGCTTTCAACTATTCAACCAGATTTTGAAAATTAAACCACAGAACTTTCATTTATACACCCTAAATATGCACTTAAAACTTGAAAAACAGGGATTTAGTTAGTGGCACAGCATCTGTCTGGCAAGTGAAAGGTCCTGAGTTCAATTCCTGATATCCTCCTCACCAAAAAAAAAAAACCTTTAAAACTTTAAACTACCAAACTCAAAGATTACAAGTAGGGTAAGAAATCTAAACTTCAAAAGCCTAAAAATGTGGATCCAAGAAGAGAGCAAAGCAGAGTCAAAAGCAGCAGGATACAGTTCAAATAGGTCACCCTCAACTTTTAACTCTCCCTAGGAACAAAAACACAAGCTTAGAAACAGTGTCCAGCCAATCACAAAGCAGACAAACAAGTAACAACTCAACTGCACCAGATACCAAGGAGGGCCAACCTTTAATTTTTTTTTTAATTATATAGGAGAGCAGAACACAGCTAGTTAAACAACAGCATACACTGTCTCAGGTTAACAGTAACCAATAAAAATAAAATCTCTTTACCAACTCTTGAGAAAATATATCAGATCTTCAAATTTTAATAATGCAGTGATAACTCATTTCATCTTTATTATGTCAGATACTATATAAAGTTATTACTAAAATATATTTTAATAGAAATAAAGAATTTCATGGGAAATTTTCTTTCATGCTGTTGATAGAAAATAAGATACGAATGTATATGAGAAAAGATTCTTTTTAGACATTTCCTGACATTCAATTTCTAAAATTCATAGGGAGAAAATTTCAACAGTGAAACTCTATAGTTCAAATCCAAAACTGTAAAATCTGAGTTCAAAATAACCACACACAAATACAACCTTCAAAAAAAATATAGGATCATGAAACTTGAACAAACTATAGGTAAATCTGTACAATTTTTTCTTCATCTATACCCTTTGAGAGAAATTATATAGATATAAAGCTTTAAATAACTCAGATTTTTAGTCTGATTTAAAAAGTAAATAAATGCTATAATTCATAGTTTGAGATTTGATAATATTAATATAATAGCAAAAACATATTATGGTTATTCAGTATCAGACACTGCTTGGCAATTTATATATATTTTATCTTATTCAACTTTCATAACATTCCCTTCGGGCTGGCGTTATCTACATTTTATAGAGGTTAAATAGCTAAGGCGAAGCCTACAGACCCTCCAGGAGCCCTGAGTAAAGGTAAGAAGTCATGTCTACCCCAAAGGGCGTTTCTTTCTGTTATGCTATCACGCCAGCTTAGTTTCTTTTAGGATATTAGTATCCTAGTGACTGAGTCTACACTGCTAAAGAGGTTCTTCTTATCAGTCCTTCCTATTTTTCCTCTATTATTTTCCCTGAAATCTCTTCTGTATTGCTGTTCACCTCACCCTTTGACCACCCAAATCTTCAAAATCCCGTTGCTCTGCAGGGGCTCTGCATTAGCTCCTCACTGAACCTGTTCCCAAAATGAAAACACTCCCGCATCTCTCAGTGCACGTGCTCCTTGGCTACTGCATTCCTCATCCGTGTTAATTTTATCCAAATTTCTTTTATTCCATTTGTTGTTCCCTTTTAAACTTTTATATATTTCTCCCTGACACTCAAAAATATTCTTCTCGAGCTTTCACTAAGTATTGTCATCATTGTGTTCAAAATCATCACTTCTTCAGACTTCTCTGCACAGAAGTTTATGTAGTTTGTCAAGCTAAATGAGGGACAGCTTCTACTACAGTTTACTACTGGCAGTTTACCATACTGGTATTGTCTCAATCTCCAAAATACCATCCACAATGTTTTAGGTACCATTACAAATAATACACAAAGATGTCCCTGTGTTGTTTTTAGTTTTAAGGTACAACCACAGAGTCTACACCTTGGCCTATGTTGAAGTTACAGTCTGTTTCAGATGTTCAAGGATTGGGGAGTGTATCTGTGTTTGTTTTGCTTTAAAATTATAACTATTAGTATATCACATATATGGGAGGTGTTCACATTTTCATTATATTGCAAGCTTTGCATAGAAAACAGTAAAGAGAAAGCAGTTTTGAATCTAACAAAAGTGATTCAATGAGTAAAATAATCTTTCACTGTAAATAAAAGACATTTTATGGAAAATGGAAAAATGAAAACCTGGAGATTTAAATAAACAAATAATCACTAAAGTCATTTTCACAGCCTTAAAACATGAGAAAATATTGGTTTTTTTTAGTGTCTTAATATGATATTGCATACTCAAAAAATGAAAGCATTCAGAGTGATTTTTCTTCATAGAATTAAATTCAATGATCACACATGTGTATGTGGACATCCAAGCCCTTGAAATGTTTTCAATACCTTTGAAGATCAGTGATGTTAGCCAAAACAGATGGTAACTATTGATACAGTAGTATCTAATGATATCTGAGTTGCTTTTTTCCCGTTTTCTTGAGGTATCAGGGATTGAGCTCAGGCTCTATTACTCAGGTAAAATTTTTTATGAGATAGGGTCTTGCTAAGTTACTTAGGCTGGCCTCAAACTTGTGTTTTTGGCTCAGTCTCCCTAGAGGAGCTAGGATTACAGGTATGTGCCACCACTGTCTGGATTGAATTTTAAAACTAATCTCCCAGCCAGGAGCTGTTGTTCCTCCTTCAGTCCACTATTTGCTGCCTACATTATTCCAGCTCTTCCCAGAACTCAGGAGGTTGAGGCATGAAGAATATCATGAGTTTGAGGCCAGCCTGGGCTACACGGTGAGTTCAAAGCCAGCCTGACTACTTAGTGAGACTGTTTCAAAAAAAAAAATTAAATAAGAAGTCATGAACAGAATTTAGTAAACAAGTTTAACAAAAAAGAAAAAAAGAGGAAATAGAAACCACAGAATTTATACATACGTGCTGCACTCAGAAGGATGCTCTTGGCCTGCCTTTCTTTAAGAGAATATGTGGTATGAAGCTATAATAAGCATGTTTATCTTGTTTCCAGGTCCACACTAACTTAAAAGAAGTAGGGAATTCTGCCATACTGATAGAGGAGGAAAAAGAGATATAACCAAGTATTTAATGATGGGGAGAATCAGAAAACTTCTAAACAGCAGAAATAGAGTGTGTATCGCCCTTTACTACAGAGGCAGAGGGCCCTTTACTATAAACACTCCCTTATGGGTCTCTGACAGGGCCAATCTCGACCCACATGTTGGGCAAAACATCTAAAAATACTCCTACAGAAATATAATTTAAATTACTAAACCAACAAAGTAATAGAAGTCTTCACAAGCCAGAAAGGACCAGCAGGAGGAGTGCAAGGAGACGGTGGCCAGTGAGGCCAGCAGCTATGGACCCTCAGCGACCTGGAGCAGCGGTACACAGAGGAAAAAAGAGACAAAGCCAAGGACTTAGGGAACTGGGAGGCGGACCAGGGACCCACCGCAAAAACCAAACCTCCAAGAACTAAATTCTCACGAGAATCATGAACTGGGAAGAACATCCCATTTACAAACGAAGACAGAAAATTTGCCTGTTTTAACTTTCATTCTTGGTAGAGAGAGTAAAATGTCTCTTTCTTAGTGTCCTAACATGAGACTGCATGCTCAAAAAGTGAAAGCATTCAGAGCGATTTTTCTTGATAGAATTAAATTCAATGATCACACACATACGAGAAGTCGGGAGCCGAATTCCGTATTATCTACCTTGCCTTATGAACAAAAACCAAGGCAGTGATTTAAAGTGGGCTAGTTATATCCTCCATCTCCAGTCAGAAATTAATATAGATTCTTTCTGAAGAACAGAACAGAATAGCAGAAAGACTGGGGTGTAGAAGAAGTGTGTTTGGCAGAGATTTTTTTAAGAGAAGCCTCTTAATACACACAAAGCTATTTCTATAAGAAAAAAAAACCTCATGACTTTTCAGGAATTATGTAGCTGAAGAAATGAAAAAACAACTGTACTGGAATTGTACAATGGTGCAAATGCTGATATGAGGAAGACATTTTTAAACCATATGTAAGAGTTACAAACTGTTCATTCACAGTACATGTAAAATGTACTAAATCTAAATAGGGACTTAGAGTTTAACTTGGTAATAGTCTAAAATTCTTATAGCTTAGTATTATTTTGAAACAGAGATTCAGTGTTGGAAGATGATTTCAGAATCATCCTCTTGGCTTCAGGAAAATATGTGCTAGGAAGAGTGATAATAATGTAGGCAGTAAATGGTGCACTAAAGGGGGGGCAACAGCCCTAAACTTTACAAGGAATTCCAACGACCTACACTTTCTAAGCATTATGGTCCTCTGCATCCTATAGACGTTCCTTAGCCACTTATGACTAAAGCCTCCATTAGGAACAGTAAAAACTAAGGTTTTAAAGCCCAGCAATTGAACCCAAAAGTTGAGTCTCTGATTAAATACATTTCACTCATGCCAGTTGTAGTATTCGGAATAATTTCTATGAGAAGCAGGGATGATTTGGCTTTATTAAGTATTTTACTGAGTATGAATGAGGAAGGTGTGAATGCTGAATTTCAAAATCTTGGCACCTTACCACCACCTCTCCTCTTCAACAATCTACTGCTTTTTCCCAGTAACAAGCAGATTTGTCTGTTCTGTTTTTCTTAGGGAGGAAGGTGATAGACAAATTATTTTCCTATATAAACTTGCATCCCATTAATGTCTATTTTGCTGAGCTCTGATCTCTTAGAAAGTTCTTAGGTATAGTCAGATTGACAAAGTAACAGAAGTTCTTTGATATTAAAATAACCAGCTCTCAAAATCTTAGCTATTCTTTCACCTGCTACAAGTGGTGAGTAAAAACAAAGTGGCCTGCTAAACTTGGCCACAGTTTTCTCAGAAATTTGTGTCACAGTGGCATGTGTCTGTCTCCTCTGATTCTGCACTACCTAAGCCTGCAATGGCATGGGAGGATGCCTAGCTTTGAAATCTTCAGAATCTAAGAACTTGACAAAAAAGTCATTGTTCAGAACCCCTGACCCCACAAATCTGATTTATAGAGATTTGACAAAAAATAAGGGAAAAAAAAAGATGGTGGGGGGAGAGAATATTTTTTTTGTTTCTGGAGAAGCAAGAATATCAGAAAAATGCTTTAATACTATGGATTTCCATAAAGGCATGATCAATGCTCTGCATCCATAGTATTTATGTTAGGGTACAGATTGCTAGTAATAAGTTTCCCCCTTTCCATGAAAAGTATGGGGCCAGGGGTAGAAGAGGAAGTGGGAAATTTCTTTTTCATGTCTCAAACTCCTCTCTTCTCAGCTGCCTAAATGATTTCATTCATAAGTTTGAGGATGACATGGGAATAAGTGAAAAACAGGAAGAATAAAAATAAGCAAGACCTGGGTTGGAGAGAAGGAAAATGTCTGAATTCTCAAAATTTTAGCATCTTGGAAGGGGCAATAAAATCTCGTGTTAATTAATGATTGTGGTTGTATATAGTTTTACGATCTACAAACCAATTGTCTTGTCCAATTTCTCACAACAAGCTGTGAGATCTAGCTCATCACGTTGGCATTACAGAAACCTGTCATGTAATGGTAAGTGGCAGAATTACAAGTCAAATACAGGCCTGTCCTGGCCTCAGGTTCAGTGCCATTTCCTTTGCACCAATCAAAAGTATAGAAGGCAGTGTAAAATCAAGTCGATAATGAAAAGACTCAGAAATAGAGAACACCCCAAGGCAACATGTAATTCTGTGTTCGGTTACATCACATAAAGTGCAAAATCCGAGAAGAGTCAGTAGGTGGAAGGGAAGGGCACATGGGACAGAAACACCTGGAGGAACTCAAGAACCAGTAAAGAGATCGTCTTAGCTCTAGCAGGGGACATGGATGACTAAATGTGTACTGGAAAGCAGAGTTAGTTTCAGGAAATGTAAATACCCATGAAAGAGACTGAATACTACAGGACTCAATAAGGAGCCATAAAGATTTTGAGAAGTGGTACAAAGTACTACAGGCAGTGACTCTCCATGCAGAAGTCCATGCATGTCTAAAGGAACAGTAGTGAGACCTACTCCTCCTCCCCCAGCCTCTTAATTCCAGCAAACTTTCTGACTTACCCACGGGAATCATTCCTGGACTCACGCACTTGCTCTTCCCTCCAACTAAAGTCTCTCTCCTCTAACCCTGGCCACCTCACTCGCAGTCTGAGATTAGAAAGCACAGACTTGGAGAAGTCACCACAGCCTCCCTTGTGTGAGTCACGTGTCCCCCTTTATAACCTTCCTGTGCTACAGCTTTAGTCTCGGGGCACCATAATTCCCAGTGGGCTGGCCAGTCTCCCTTATTAGAATGAGAGCTGTAATTGGTAGGAAATGGCCCATCCTGTCCAGCACCGACTCTCTCCGGAGACAGTGGGTGAATCAGATGACCTAAGGAGAGGTAGATGATCAGGAGACAGAATTGGGGCTTAACTTTCCCTAAGGTTATATGATAGTTAAGAAAATATACACAGATTGGCATGCTAACATAATGAAAAATGTGGATTGGAAGAGAGCCTCAATCTCATGGAAAGAGATATTTCAAGCTTTCTTTTCCTTTGTCTACCTAAGACACTTAAGGAAGGGGAGGGTTGGAGTGGGCTAGAGCTAAAGTAGAAAGAAGACACACATTCTTTAAATGTGAGGAAACCCATCAACTGCAGAGTGGATGAAAAAGATGTGGCATTTTTATACAATGGAATATTACTCAGCTATAAAAAAGGATGATCTTGAGGCCTTCATAGGCAAATGGAGACAACTTGAGACTATCCTGATTAGTGAAATAAATAAGAATCATATTTATAAATATCATATTGTGTCTCTAGTGTAAAAAGTGAGAACTACAAATGTAATAAAACCAAAATGTGTAATTGCTATTGTAAAAAAGAGAGGAAAAGAAAGTGCTTTAAGGGATATAACTGCATGTATGTTTGACTGTGTAAAATAGATGACCATATTGCTGAATCTTTGTGGGATCTTTGAGCAAAACTGCTTGTAGTCTGACTGTTTGAATATTTACTATGTACCCTTTAACTTTGCAACTTGAACAACTACATCCAGGATGACAGTACGTAATTTATAAATTACTGATTTCTTAGTGGGGCTTTTTCTCATTCTCCTTTTTCTTCCTTTCTTCTAGAATTCTGTCTTCTTGCTACCCTTTTTTTCTGTCTTGTTTTGTTTTTCTTCTCTTTAAATAAAATTTTAAAAATGTATAATTGCTATTGTAAAAAAAGAGGAAGTAGGAAGCGCTATAAAAGATATAGCTGCACGTATGTTTAGATGTGTGGGATTGATGACCATGTTTCTAGGTTCTTGTTGGATTGCTGAACAGACCTGTTTGCACTCTCACTGCTTGAGTGTCCATTTTGTGTGCTTTAATTCTGTAACTTGAACAACTATTTTTAAAAGAGCAATATGTAATTTATCAGCTAGCGATTTCTTACTGTTTATGTTTTTTTTGAAATTCTGTAATATTTCTCTCCTTTTTCTGTTTTATCCCTTTAAATAAAAAATTTAAAAAAAGAAAAAACAAATATGAGGAAAATAGGCTACAATATTTTAAAAAATATATTTTGTCTAAAAAGGAGCAAAGAATTGAGTAACTGTTATTAAATGACTGTCTATACAGAGCACAGTGTTTTTCAGGAACTCACAAAGGTATTTTAGAGAATACAAAGACGAATCGCAATTCTGGCTCTAATGATCCTTATAATCCAATAAAGAATCACATAAAGTAGAATTATGTTAACATAATTCTAACAAACAGTGTTATGGATTTAGAAGAGGGAAAACAGTCAATGGGTTATAAAACATGTCTCAAGCATGGAAATGAGGTGATGGAGCTGTGAGTTCAGCAGATTATGAGAACTCTGGGGATGGTCTGAGTTGTAGAAAGAAGCTAAAGACAGGTAAACTTCCAGTTAAGACAACGCGTTGGTCTAATTAAGTGGTAACCGAGGTATACACTACAATGATGTGGGTGGAATGGAATGAAGGAAACATTCAGTAACTTAACAAGGCAGATTCTTCAAAATTGACTGTTAATTAGAAGGAGAACCAGGAAGGTGGCACAATCCTGGAATCCTAGCACTCAGAGAGGCAGAGGCAGGAGGACCCCCATGAGTTCAAGGCCAGCCTGAACTGCAGTGAGACCCTGTCTCAAAGAACAAAAAACAACATGAGAATAATAATTGAAGTATAAAAGTTATTTCTTAAGAAACCTTTTGCTTCTTTCCATTTTATATTTAAACCAAATATAAGGCAAATGGGGCATTGTCAAAAGTGGTATATTTTTTTCTTGGTCTTCTTGAGACAGGGTCTCACTATGCAGTTCAGGCTGGCCTTGACCTCACTTTGTATCCCTGACTGGTCTCCAATTTGCAGCGATCCTCCAGCCTCAGCCTCCCAAGTGCTGGAATTATAGGAGAGAGCCGCCATGCCCAACTTTAAAAATGATTCTGATGGAAGTGTTTTTGAATAGGATAATGAAGTTACTTTTATTTGTAACTGTTCACTTGTGATTCCATGATCTCCCTATGCAATTATCTTCAGAGACTGGGGCAGCACAATTAAGTGGAAAGAATATAAACTTAAGATGAGACAATCTGGGTTCCAACCACAGCACATTATTTTATCTCATTCTGAGATTTCTTCATTTGTAACATGGGAGCAGCAGTAGTTCATAAGGTGGTTCTAAGCACATAAATAGAACACAGGATATAAAAACTGCTAGAAACAAGTAAGAAATAAGTATTACTATATTGTAGTTCCAATATTGTGGCATCTTCATATTATCAGATGGCCCTCTGGATAAATATTTATAAATCAAGAATGAGAATTCATTTAATATTGCCTCTTATAGTTGATTCAGGCTGAGTTTCTGTGGAGCAAGAAGATGACAATCAGATGGATTATATACTATTGCTTATTTATAAAGCAGATGCAAAGCACAGTGTAATACTAGAAATACTGGTTTTAGAGTACAGCAACCCAGGTTCCAAGTCAAAGTAAATCCCCCCAGCCTTCACGTCCTGAGGTACACAATGGGAATATTACAGTGGTCTCAGGGAGCCCAGGATTACATAAACTCATGCATAGCAGGTCATTAATAGTAACAGGTTGGTAAATATTAGCCATAGCCAGAGTTCTATAGCATAGTGAACCAGCAGTCCTGTCTTACCCAGAATAGAGATGACAAAAAACTGTGTAGCTCAGCATTTGAGAAACACCACAATTTTACTCTGGTGTTCTTGAACAATATGTATCTATGAGAAAAATTATTAAATTATTGGGTAGTGATGTTCTTTGTAAAATTTGGTATTTGTAATGGTATATGACCTCTTCTATTTATTCTGTAATATTTACTAAGTGTCTCTATACAGTGTTAAGTACAACCTAGCCTCACTGACTTCGCATGTGGATAGAATCTTTTTTTTTCTTTTTCTTTTTCTTTTTCTTTTTCTGGAGACAGGGTCTTATCATGAGTGCAGGTCAGGCAAGAATTTGCTACGAAGCCCAGGCTGGCCTTGAACTCACGATCCTCCTCCTCAGGCTAGGATTGCGGTTGTGTACGTTTCAAACCTATGTTTTATAAATAAAACTATTGGAACCTATAATTTAGTTTCTATATTTTAAAAATAAAATATTATAACCTACATTTAAAGAAACAGTATCTAGCGCGTCTTTGGCTATTTTTTATTACTGCTAACATTTCCAGGAAATTCTATGGTCAGCAGGCTAGTTCTTCCTGGGCTAATAAAAACCACAAATCTTTAACCAAGCACATTACTATCAGGAGAAAGACTGTATTAACCAGACTTCCTGGATGCTAGATGTGACCACCTTACTAAGTTTTTGCTAATGAGACATAGAAGGAAACAGAGTGTGCACAGGAAACGTTACTGACATGGGAAAACACATGCTCAGTCTCTCCGTAAATGTTTCCTGTCTGAAATGTGGGTGTGATGGCCAGCGCTGGAACAGCCATCTTGTGTCTATCTTTGAGATAACCGAACCTTGAGTTGGAAAAAGGGATTTGAATTCCTAATGATTGTGGCGCTTCTAAACCAGTCTTGGACTGACTGAATTTCATGAGAGAGAAATAAACTTTGACATTTAAATCCAAGAAGTCTTACATTAACGTTGCTGGCTCTGGAGTCTGATCTTTAAAAATATGGACAAAGTGAAATCCAAATTCCAAGATCACTTATTTTCTCAGTAAGTTTTTTCTCAACTTCGGCATACTTCATATTTTTCTCTTCCTTTCCTTGTTTGCAATGCAGACTTCTACATTGCTATAGACGCTCTTCTCTTCGACTCATTTCCACAGCGTGAAGGAAGACAAAAGTGGCGAGCAAATTTAGCTGCTCCACGGCTGCCATAGCTCATATCATGTTCTTAATTTATCCTTTACTTTCACATCTTCTAGGCTCTGCTTTGCTCTTTATCTTAGAGCAGTGACGATGAACGTTTTAGAGAGTGACAGACTACAACTCCAACCCTCTTACTCATCACAAAGTGCCAACACTACAATTAAACCTGAACACTGAAGTTTCAGTTTAGAAAAAACAATTCTACGTTAAGATCTTTTGTCTTGAAAGAAAAGTTCCGTCACATGGGCGCCCTAGATTTGCCACCACTATCCTAGAAGTTCAACTCCAAAAGCAAACTTCCTTCAAACTGGCATTTATTTATTCACTATTCATCAATTTCCATTGATTGTCTACTGCGTTAGGCACTGAAAAATGAACAATAAAATAGATCATAAAGTTCGAGAGCTAAACCAGTCTTTTAAAATGTGGGGCAAATTTTTTTCTGTTAATTTGTGCTCTATCCCCTTGTGGTCCCAAATTCTCCTAGGGATTAGCAAACAGGATGGGCGTAAAGGGATGGGAATAAACCGACTCATGCAGTGGTATGAACAGCCTCGGTACACAAAATAAGGTGTGGAAGGCGACGAAAGCAAAGATGTAGCTGTCTGGCAAAGGGAAAAGAGGACTGTGTTGACTTTATTTGGCTTCACATTATCTTTCTTATCCACAAAATCTCTTTTTACCCATTAATGATTGATAGGGACATATTTATTGCTAAGACTTGAGACCTTTAGACTTTAGAAATCAGCAGCTGTACTCCTTGCTCTTCTATCTGCCCTTTGAACTGCCCAAATCCAAGACCTTCAGAAAGCCTTCAATTCCAATTCTGGTCCCATTCAAAATTTCTACCATTCCTGCCTCTTACTGGAACTTGGTCTAACGCTGTTGCCTGAGGGATGAAGATGTTTAACAGAACAAGGAAGTAGGCAGTATTGTTGGAAACCCTAGCTAAAACTTAGCTTTCATTTTTTCATAGAAACACTGCTAAAATAGAATCTAAACATAAATTTGCTAGTTCAGCAATCCTGTAGTAGTAAAATCAGCTTTTATGGGTTGACTTTAGGATTGGCCTGAGTGACAAAGTGAGCCCAAAATTTTAATATGAATTTTAATTTTGGGCTATAATCCTTGTGTGAGACATAGCCCAAATATTATTCTTTGTCTGATATAAAAATGGCAATGCTATTGTCAGACACACAGCTCCAGAAGAATTAAAAAGCAAATCAGCTACTGATGTTGGGATCTGATGCTTCTTACTTATATCTTTATCTTAGGTTTGAGAGAAAGTTAATTTAATAAATGCTACTATCTGTGAAATTTAATACTCTGTGACATTATAAAATTTGTCTTAAATTGTGGTTTTAGCATTTCACAAGTAGTTTCTTTTCTTGTCTTTTCTTTCAGACAGCTCTGAGCTAAAGACCTGGAGGAAGTGCTACCACAATTTTAGCTTTCTTGTTTCCAGTTGAGCAGTTAGTCTCACCTTATCTCCCCTAGCAAAGCATCAGTATGTTCACTTACAGTGCTCTTTCCAACTAATTAAAATGCTCCTAAAATAACTATAGTAGAATAATAAAACAGAGACAGAAAAGAGGCGCACTGCTCCATCAGTAATAACAAAAAAGTTTACAGATGTTCAAAATTTTCCTTGAGTTTGGTTCAACACCTGAGTCAAGAAACTTCACTGATTTTTCACTTGTCTGTTTTCTACAGAGTCCCTGCCTGTAACATAGGGCCAAGATGTAACCCTATTATATTTTTGATATACTATAAAATATATCACACTAAGTAATAAAGACAGTCTTTCCCTTCCCAATGAGCCATAAGTCTGAAAAAACAAGTTACCTCATTCATGAACCATGCTATTTAAGACTCAATGATGCAACAATACCGCACCACTATTCTCTATAAAAATGGACTTTTTCAATCAAAATCTTAACTTAAATGTTGTCCAGCAAGATTTAAAAAATCTTATTTTTTTTGATGCTTTAAAATTGGATTTAGGGCCCAGAAGAAATGTATTTTTATTTCATCTAGTAAACAGTATTAGCCCCTAGAGACCATAAATCTCTACTAGCTAATAGTATTGTGTAACAACAGGGCAAAATTCATAGGGATGACTCTGAAGTACTCCAAGATAGTAAGATCCCTTAAATAATGCAATTATATTCTGCATCTAGTCTACATGCAATGTAATAATTATAGAATCTTAGAGATAAAGCAATTATAAAATAAACTGGGTGAAACTACAACAGAATTCGGAGTCGCTAAGTAGTGATAACACTCATTTTATAGATAAAGTGAGAACCAGAGTTTTAACATTGCTATATGTATCATACATTTTTTAGAAAGTTGGATGACTATGTGTAAAATTAGGACTGGATTTACAATTTGCTAGGGTAAACAGCTGCTTATTTGGCATAATTTCAGAACTACTACTAGTAAAACAAAACAAAACAAAATAAAATAAACAAAAAATCATAAAAGCTCGTCAGCCAGATTCTTCCTCAGGGATGAAAATGATAAAATGATAGCTAGTCATCTTTCCTTAATATATTCAGTGGAAACTCAACAATGCCTACAATTCTGTGACCAGATTAATTCCATTATCTTTTGTTTAAGAACAAATCTTTTATAAAAGAGAAAACCTGTTGCAATGGGTTGGATGTGGCTTGTCACTGAAAGGTTAACGTGCTTGGTCCCAGCATGGCAATGTTAGGAGGAGGGCTGCTGATGGGGATCTGGTCATGGGCAGGGTGCCGCCCAGGAGTGGGTTAACGCTGTCTAGCAAGGGTTGCTCAAGTCTCCTGTGACTGGATTAGTTCTTGAGAGAGCAGTTTGTTAAAAATAAGACCATTCCATGCTTTCGCCCCTTCTGCTGGTTCCCATTCTGCTTCTCCATAACCAAGGACTGCAAATTACCAGGAAGCACCACTGAGAATGCTTCCTTCAGCCCTCCAGTCCCCAGAATCATGAGTTAAATGAATCTCTTTATAAATTACTCAGCCATAGGTACTTTTACAGAAACTCAAAATGTATTAAGGTACTAATTCAACTATATAATGCATTCAAACCTCAGGTAGGTATGACATATCAAAATCACATACATACAATTAACCTTGAAAAGATTCTTTGCTGAAGAACAAACCACTTGTTAGTAAGTCTAAAGCAGACATTTCATCCTGCAGATGAGAACACTGGATCTTATTTGCTCTTTCACTACTTCAAGTCATTGGTTTTGTTCAGGAGCCTCGTATAAAGAAGGACAAACTCTTTAAACTCCTCAGTTACCCTCCATAAAATGAAATGCTCACTTTATGAGACACAAGCAGAAACTCAGAGGAAAGGGAATACAGCAGACTTCTGTTTCTCATTCCATGTTCACTTAAGTGCAAATGCTTACTGAGTTGGATATGAAACACAATCGTCTATAGTATTTACATTAAAAATATTTTCAGCACCCAAAATATTTCTGACCAGCAAAAATAGTTAAATTTGTTATCAGTTAAATGTATGAATGACATAAACTAAACTCTACTGTAGGAATTATCTGCTTTCCTAAAAGCAGATTTGGAGCAGGAAAAGAAGCAACAATGGATTCAGCCGAGCCTACTAACAGCAAAGAAGGGAATCCCCTGGGGGTGGAAGATGTTCATAGCTAAAGATAAATTTTGCTTGCTTCATACATTTTCTAGACTATAGATTCTATATGCTCCATAAAAACTGTTAGGTCAGAATAGCTTATTAACCACACTTAACCATGACAAATAACAAAGCATTGTCTTTGAGTTCCCTTTAATTTTGCAAGTAATATTAATGTCAAAATGTCATCACTGTACTTTACTATTTTCAATCCAAGATGAGGTCCAATCCATAGTAACTGGAGGCAGCAACATCAAATCTGCAAATCACAGAGCTGTCTTGTGACTTTTCTTGAGTACTGCCAGGAAGAATCAGCTATCTTTATCTTGATAAGCATGGCCAAGGAATCTCAAACAGAAGGGTCATAGTCCATCACTACTAATAAAAACTCTACATCTCCAAAGTGCATAAAAATGATTTATACAATTTACAGATTCTAAACTCGTTGACCCAAATAGCAAAATGATTTGCTAGAAATCAGAACAAGTACTTTCATAAATTAACAAACAACCCTATTAAGAGTTCTTTTGGCTGCCCTCTCAAAAATTACTTTTTCAAAGACTGTTGATATTTCTGTTTTTCCTATTGGAGCTTTGTTCATGCAAAAGATAAAGTGAATTATTGGGACTGCAAATCTAAAAGAAGTAGGGATAAAGGGAGAAAACATAGATAAAGAAGGTTACTTCATGGCCACAGCTGGGCTGAGGTTTCCCAAAAGTGTATGTGCCAGCAGTCAAATGGAGGACTGAGACAGAATGTGGGGTGCTCACTTAGGAATCAGAGGAGGGAACACAACTGATTAGAAACACATGACCTATTGGTGCTATTATTTCTAGCAAGAAAACTCCAGTTATGGGATTAGAGATTATTATTTGAATGGCTAATCTTCAATTGTAGCATTAACAAAAGTTATTTAAATTCCATCAAAAACAACTCTTCCCTGCCAGCCGGGGAAAACCAGCAAGGAAGCCCTGCAGACCCTGTGTACCAGCGTGGGCCCTACTGGCTGGGGAGAACCAGCAGGGAGGCTGCCTGCCCTCCCCCAGCCACCTCCTAAGTAACCGGATGCTATACGCAGGCTGAGATGATAATAACTGAAGTAAGGAAGCAACCTGACATTTGTGTTGTTTGATTGACTGTGCAGGCCTGGGACAGGTAGTCCGAGCAACTATTTGGAGGATAACAATATACAACACAATAATGATTGTGAATTTCCTACTGTCCAACCATTGTTTTGCTTTGTTCTGTTTTACCTCCTTTAAATTAAAAAAAAAAAATCTCTGCTTTATTTCACAAAAGAAATAATTATGTTAGGTCCCTCATGACATTACTTTTTATTATGCTTAAGTACATTTCTTTGAATTAATAAGGCACAGAAGTATTAGACTAAGGATCATGAAGTGGGGATAGACAAAGGATGAAGACTTGCATGCGATATTTAGGCTTTTGATTTCTCTGTCAAATTAAATACGGGCAAAAGAAAGGCTGGAGATGTGGTAGAGTGATTGCCCAGTGTGTGCAAAGTCCTGGGTCCAATCCCCACTGTCACCCCCACAAAGGGAAAAATGAAAATGTTACTGTTTTAGTTCTGCCATTCTCATTCTCTATGTACACATTTGTCCAAAGACTCTTGGGACAACTCCAGATAATTACATCAGGTGTTTTGCTACAATGATTAAATTAAAACAGGAGTCATTAGTATCACTTCCTCAATCTTATTTTGACTTCTTAAAAACAAATGAATTCTTGACCATCTAAGTAACAAAGTAGTATAACTTTTAAAATAATATATCCTCAATGTACAGAGGGCACATCATTTTTAAATTAAAAAATAAAAACAGCAGACAGTCCTTCGGTACTTCTTTAAGAACTCAGTGAATGTGCCAAACTCACTTCTATGAATATTGGTTTAATTATTAAGCCAAATGAGGGATTTTGAGGACAATGAATAAAGGATGTAAGTTCCCAGGAATCACATAAGGAATCAAAATTTAGTTAAAAATTTCTCAAAACATAGGAAACAACAGGGCCATTACTCAATATGTGAATAATATAAAATATTTTAATAATGTGGCAGTTGATAGTTCTGAATTGCTTACTTCAAAATCCTGAATGAGTGTGGTGACGCACACCTGTGATCCCACCACTCAGGAGGGTCACTGCAAGTCTGAGGCCAGCTTGGGCTACATAGTGAGTTCAGGCCAACCTGAACTACATAGTGAGATTGTGTCTTAAAAAAAAAAAAAAAAATCCTGGAATCTTTTCTTGTTAAACTGTGTCTTAATTCTTTACATATTAAATTTTGTAACAAAATACTTCAATATAGCATTGATAATCTTTTAAATAATAAGAAAAAGGCAATGCACTTCAAATGTAAATTATTCAATCTAGTAGATAATTTTCTGAGCACAAAATGTCCTTATACTCAAGAGCTTAGGCAGACCTGTTTAGAATGATGATGAATGTGTAGGCACTTAGTTAAAAACCTAAGTATTTCAAACTTTGTGCAAAATGCCACCAAAAAATAGCAAGATTTCTGGTACATACGATATATTTTATTAAGCACACATATATAGCAAAAAGAAAACCTACCAAAGTATTTGGTGTAACTTTCCTATACTTTTCCACCACAAACACTGAAATAATATAGACATAAACTAGTACCCACTTTAAAAAGAATTTTTTTCCTAGCAATATTTTAGATAAACTATTACAGAAAAGAAATATAAAAGCCTATTTTGTCTTTAGCCAAAGGACATGGAGAGAGAGGAACAACCTTGTAAGACAATACTTTTACACAATCACTACTCTACTGAAGAGAAACACCACCAACACTGCAATAACAAAAACAAAAACAACGGTGGCCCTACCCACACCCACACCAACAAACGCTAAGTGGGAAGCCTGGGCTTCTACCCTTGCTAGGAGGCATAACCAAGAACTCCAGCCCCTGCCCCAGCATTCTCTGTGGTTCAGAGAATGCTAAGGCTCATTCTGCACAGCAACACTCTCCACTCCCCACCACTGGTAGTAGAAGAGGCCACATGGGAAGCCTGCTCTTCTATCTACTCCTAGAAGTAATACGCGTCCCTCCCGTTCCCTGCCTGGGTAGTGTCAAGGAAGCCTAAAGGAAGACTGGACTTTCGACAGTGCCCCGAGGTCATGAGCCACCACCCTGTGACGACATGAGAGCACCAAAGAGGTATTCCTAGGTATTCCAGACAAGGAGGTGTCACTGGGAGCCTTCTGGAGAACTGAAACTTGCACCCCTGCCCCGAAGTGACAAAGTTTCTCCCAGCCTTGAAGGCCAAGTGCGGAACTTGAATTTCTACTTCTAGCTGGCAGTAACAAGGAAATTTCGTGTGTGGTAAGAGGGATTAAAACCAGGGCCTTCACAATGCATTATATCCCAACCCCCCAACCAGTCCCCTTTTTAAAATTTTGAGACTGGGTCTCATTAAGTTACTAGGTTTTCCAGGTTGGGCTCAAACTTTCAGCGATCCTCTGCCTCAGCCACTCCATTGTAAGTGTACACACCACTATGCCCAGTTCAGTGCCCACTTTTTTCCACTGGAGAGGTCTCGGAGAAAAGCCAAATAAAACAGAATCTGTAAATAATATGCAGAGTTTCATAGGGTAGTACTCAAAATGTACAGGTACCAATCGAAAATTATTCATCATATCAAGAACCAGGAAGATCTTATGTTAGAATAAAAAGATGTCTATGCTAATGTGAGGTGTTAGGATAGTTTTAAAGTAGACATCATAAAAATTCTTCAGTAAGAATTTTCATTTGTCTCAAGCTTCATTTATACTTGAAACAAATGAAAAAAATATAGAGAGGTTTGGAGTATAGTTCCACAACAAAGTTCTTGTCTAGTATGTGTGCGGCCCTAGGTTCAATCTCCACTATCACAAATTAAATAAATTTTCACGTGAAAAAATATATAGTAT
Organism: Hydrochoerus hydrochaeris; assembly: GCA_004027455.1. Lineage (NCBI taxonomy): Eukaryota > Metazoa > Chordata > Mammalia > Rodentia > Hydrochaeridae > Hydrochoerus > Hydrochoerus hydrochaeris. The sequence continues at coordinate 178,639 of PVLA01002328.1, read as the reverse complement.
CAGCAAAGAAACAGAAGATAAAAAGAAGAACCAAATGGACATTTTGGATTGGAAAAATATAATACTTAAGTAAATGGAGGGGCTCAACAGCAAAATGAAATAATGAAGTGAACTGAAAGATAAAACAAGAATTATCTTATCTGAATGACTGAGAAAATACACACAAAAAATGAACAAAACCTCAGTAACCTGTGGGATTACAACAAAAATCTAACATGTGTGTCATCAGAGCTCCAGTACAGCAGAAAGATGCCAGGACTACAGAAGTATTTGAAGAAATAAAAGCTGAACCTTTATCAAACTTGGCAAAAGACACTCCCACAAACTGAAGAAACTGAGCGACCCCAACAAAGAATAAATTCAACACACACAAAAAAACCCATAAAGTGCACTTCTTAAAAACAAGGAGAAAAAGCTTGAAAGCAGCAAGAGAGAAGTAACAAGAGAGAAGCAATGTGGAAGACAGCAGATTGCTCATCAAAAGCCAGAGAGGCCTAAAGGAAGTTGTACAGCATTTTTGAAGTGCTGAAGAAAACACCTGTCAACCAGGATTCTGTGTCCATTGAAAATCTCCTTCAAGAATGAAGGAGGAATAAAGATAATTAGTTACCAAGAGACCAACCCCCAAAAGTGGTTGATGAAAATTCTTAAACAGAAAAACAAACAAACAAACAATAAAAGAAAGAGATTTGAAATATTAGGAAGGAAGAACACAGAAAGCAAAAACAAATTTAAACTAATAGGCTCTGTCTTCTTGGGTTTTCTAAATTGATGGTTAGAGTGTCAGTATCTGATGTGGCACTAAAATGATACAGAGAAAATATTTAAAATAATAATAAATGGGCAAAAAATAATAAATGGGTGAAAGAAAAAGGACATAGTGGGATGTAAAGCTTTTATACTTTTGCAAACTAATGAAATTGTGACATTGGCATACTATGATAAGTCAGGTATACATAATGTAATACCTAGAGCAAACACTAGAAAATCTATACAGAGACACTCTAAAACACTGTAAGTACATAAAAATGGAACGCTACAAGAAGTTCAAGTAACCCAGAAAAAGGTAGTGAAACTAATAATGAAAAAGGAACAATAAAGTAGAAGAAAGGGCAGATGTCAGCCTTAATATACCAATAACTATATTAAATGTAGATGATCTAACACCAATTAAAAGACACATACTGGTAGTATGAATTTTAAAACCCGCCCAACTATAGGCTCTCTACAAGACATTTGAAATATAACCGTATGTGTAGGTTGAAAGTTAACAAAAATAGCTATCATGTAAACAATTAAAACAAAGCAAGGACTTTTTAGTAGCACAATATGAATATTCTTAATGTCACTAAATTGTAAAAGTGGTTAAGATGCTGTATTGGTTGTGAGCATTATAACAAAATATATGAGGTAATCAATGTATAAAGAGGAAAGGTTTATTTTGGCTTATGGTTCTGAACATCCTAATCCATCATCAAGTGGCTGCATTGTTTTGGACCTGTGATGAGGCAGTACGTCATGGTGGGAGCCCAGCAAACTACTTACCTCATGAGCCAGGAAGTGAAAGAAGGAACAGGCTGGGATCCCGCCATTCCATGGGAGGGTGTGGACCTCCAACCAGGCCCCACGTCCCACAAGGTCTGCTGCTTCCCAATAGCACCTCCCTGGGGAACCACCCTTTAACACAGTGGGCCTTAGGGGGACCTTCAAGGTTTAAGGTGTGGCTGTGGCGGATGGTACATTTCGTATTATGAATATTTTACCACACCGTATTTTAAAGAGTAGGAATGACTGTGTTAATATCAAATAAAGTAGAAAATTACCAAGGACAGAGGAGTAGTTTTTACATCATAATAAAAAGGCCAGTCATCAAGCTGATGGAGCAATCCCAAATGTGCATGCATTAAACACGGCTGCAGAGCTAAGCCTTTACATAAATTAAAAGAGAAACGCAAATCCACAATCATGGCCAGAAACGTAATCATGCCTCTCTTGACAACTGAGCGAAACTAGGAAGAAAACGAGCAGAGATAGAACTCAAAAGCATGAAACGACAGAATCTAGCCGACATTTATAGAACACTTTACTTAACAATAAAAAACACGCACTCTTCTAACATGTTCAGGGAATATATACCAAAATATATTAAATCATGGTCATGAAACTACCTAAATTTCCCTCTCCTCTACCCCTGCCCTTTGCTCCCCACTCCATTCAATTCATTGCCATATTGAATCCAGGGCCTTACTCATACTAAGCTCCACCACCCAGCTCTATCCCCAGGTCCTGAACATTTTTTAAAGGAACTAAACTCATACAAAGTATACCCTCTGATTACAATAAAGCCCAACTAGAAATAAATCACAGAAAGGTAACAGGAAAATAGAAACCTGGATACATTTGGAAACCAAAACATTTACAAATGATTTATGAGTAAAAGAGGAAGTATCAAAGGAAATTTTTAAAATACATTCAACTGAGTGAATATCGAAATACACAAAAATTGTGGAACACAGCTAAAGCAGAATGATTACATATAAGGAAAAGATAAAAATTTGAGATAAATAAGCCATTTCTACTTCAAGAGCAATGAAAACAAAGAGAAGGGGTAATACAAGCAAAAGAAGGAAGCAAATGGAAGGAAACTATTAAGACCAGAAATCAATGAAACTGAAAACAGAAAACAAAAGAGAAAGAAGTGAAACAAAGTCCTAGTTCTTTGAAAAGATAAAAATAAAATAAAATTTTAGCAAGACTTAGATAGAAGAAACAGAAAAGACAAATTAGCAGGCTCAGCAATGAAAGAAGATTATTACTGAATGACCTGCAGGGACCAAGAAAACTTGTGAACTCTCTATATTCAAGGATTTGAAGATTGAGATGAAATAGTCCATTCGCAATCTAATTTACCCTGGGGACCAAGCCTTTAACACAGGAGCTCTCCCTCCCTTTGAATATGCTTACAATGCTCACGCTAAGAGTGAAAATCGGCAGTTTCATTTCAGTTTAATAAGCACCACCTGCCGTGGGCAGGCAGCCGGCATGGTCAGCACCTCCCACAGGGGCCACACTTCAGTCAGGCGAGGAAGATGACAGCTGGGATCTGTGAGCCGCACACCCCTGTAGAAGGTGTTAGAGGAGCAGCCCTCCAGGCTGGGGCTTGGGTAGCAAAGGTACGGCCATCTGTCCTTGCTGGCCTGGGTTGTGCGTCTTTCCCCAGCAAAGCTGGGAAGGGTCATAGAGGACAGGTCACTGTAAAGCCAAGGGAGTGTGGAAGTGGTGGGGAGTGGGAGGCCCTCCCTGCCCTTGAATGCACTGTGATCTTCCTGCAAAGGCCCTAGGGCGGCCTGTGCCAGGAGGAAGCCCTGGCTCTGCCACGGTCAAGTCATCAGGGCAGTCACTCGCCTTCTGCTGTCTCAGTTTCCACTCCGGTAGCAACAGGTCACTTTAATACACCTATAATAAAAATTTAACCTGTGATTGTTTTTAAAACTCCCTCAAAGTAAATGTCCAAGTTCCAATGATTTCACTGCCTAATTTTATGAAACTTTTAAGAGGATCTAACAGCAATTTTATATAGTCTTTTTCAGAAAATCAAAGGTAAGTCTTCCCAATTCATTTTATGAAGCTAGTATTAGCCTAAGATCAAAAACAGTACTAGAAAAGATAAAGTCTTCATGAGTTTGGATATAAAAATCCTCAACAAAATATCCTAAAACAGAATTCAGCAATATATAACAAGCATTATGTACCATATTAGTGGGGATTTGTTCAAAGTAGACCCCAACTGTTTTCTTTTTCTTTTTAATTTTCTTTTAAGATCTGGCCATTGAACTCAGGGCTTTCGCAAGGTCTCATTAAATTCCCCAGGCTGGGCTAGAAATTGGGAGTCTCCTGCCTTGGGCACCAGAGTGCTGGGATTCTAGGGGTACAGTATTATGCCCACCTTAGCACCAAGCTTGCAAACAACATATCTATAAAAATGTGCGAGGAGATGTCCCTCACAGCTCCATTACGCAATCCTTAGCCAAGACCTCTTAGCCTAGGGGCAAATCCTATTTTCCACTCTAACCACAGGGCTTTCCAAGAGAAAAACAAAGGGAGCTAACAAAATACACACTGGTGCCAACAAATATGCAATCCACTCACCACCAGCCTCCCTTGCTTTCCAAACTCACGTTCCAGTTTTCAGATCCTGGTTTAGCACGGGAAGGGAACAAACACAGCCTAGTCGCGGCCCTCGCAATGTACACTTTCGCAAAAATAATATTGTAAGTAGTAGTTACACCTAAAAATGGTTCAAGCCACTCTATTTTTCAAGTAAGAAGGGTTTTTTTTGAGCTGATTAAACTATTCACCAATTAATACAGCTTACATACAGAAATAAAACAAGTCCCACACAGGTGATTTGTAAATTGACTTCTAAAGCAAAAGAGAAACATTAAGAAAGCAGAATGCATTTCAGAGGTCTGTTTCACAATGGTTTAAAATTTCTTTTTGATCAGTAGCTTTAAGGTTGGCTTTATAAAACAGCAAGGTTCCAGGCAGTTTCAAAAGAGGATCAAAATATTTTATTAGAAAAACTTTTGAAATTTTTGTTTATTGAACGATGGGACTGAGTCTGACGATAATGGTACTTCTTCAGTAAAAGTATAACAAATAATTTGATTATTTTTATCCTAAAAAGGGTTGGACAAGCTGAAACATTGTAAATTAATGAGTAACACTACATGAATTGACTCTTTGAAAGAGAAAATGTAGTCACTTAAGGAATGTTTAAACTAGGTCTCTCCTTATCACCTTTATACTTGTTATTAGTTCTAAGATAAAGTCCTAAGGTATGAGGAACATTACAAGATTTGTAGAACTCCAAAGAGTTTTGGAATCAGAGTTACTGGTTTCTATAACTAAATACAAGATAAAAATGATAAATTATTAATGTGGCATTATTTTAGAGACGGGGTACTTTGTAAGAAAGTCAGAAATTTATTTCTCACAGTTTGGGAGGCCAAGGTTTTGCTTCTTGGGTGCCATGTAGTAAACAGCTTTCTTCTGCCATGCTCTTCTCCTGTGCCATTTTTGCCTTGGAGCTGGCCACTATGAACTGAACCTACTGAAACCGTGAACCAAACAAACCTGTCCTCCTTTAAACTGCCAGTGTTGGGTATCCTGTCTACTATAGGGAAAGTGACTAAGACAAAGGAGACAGATATCAATCAACCAATCAACAAATCGACTTAAAATCACAACTGTGGTAAGTTGTAAATGTTAGGGATAAGGGGACTATTGTCATGTCACTATACACAAGGTGTTGGTATCTTTGTTATTTTTCTCTTTGCTGAGACAAAATACCCAATACCCAAAGTTAAAAGGGTAAAAGCTTACTTAGCTCACAGTTTTCCGAGGTTTGCATCTATAATCAGCTTGTTTCAAGGTAGCGTGGCACATGGTAGAGGGGCAACACTTCATGACAGCACAAGACAGCAAAAGTAACAAGCAAGATAAAGAAAGACATGGAGGGAGAGGGGAGGTAGGAAGGGAGGGAGGGGGAGAGAGAGAAGTTTTTTTCTCTTCCTTTTATCTTACACGCTGGGATTGGGGTGGTGCCAATCTATCCTGTGTACTGACTCAGCCATCAGTCTTAATCCCAGCATTGTATTACCAATGAGTTACAGACTCTAGATAAGGCTACCTCTGCCCCTCAGGACCATGTGAGGTTTTGGGGGGACATCTAGGTACAAACCATAACATTCTACCCCAAAGACTCATGCACATTCCTTTACACAATAGGCATTTTAGTCCATCTCCAAGAGTTGTCAAAGTCCTAACAGTTTCGGTGTTGCTGAAGAGTCTAAGTTCCAAGTCTCCTCTGAGACTTAAGGCAGACTCTTAACTGTGAGCCCCTGTACAAATGAAATTAAAGTTTAACACTTCCAACATTCAATGGCACAAAATGGACATTTCCATTCCAAAAGGCACAAACATGGGGATACAAAGAAATGAGACCAAAGCAAGTCCAAAATCTAGCAAGGCAAACATTAAGTTCTGTAGTTCCATGTGCAGTGACCCAGACAATCCGTGGCAAGATGTGAATGCCAAAGGGCTTGGGTGGCTCCTAGATGCCTCCCATGATTGCATGAGGTTTTGGGCAGGACATCTAGACATAAGCCATGACAGTTGGCATAGATGAGAAGTAGTGTTCACACATTCAAGAAGGTAGCTTGGAAATAACTTTATCTAATATTTATTAATTACTTTAGTTAATATCACTTAGGGCCTATGTTAGGTACTTTACGTGGCTTATCTCATTTTTTCACTTAATAATTAAACATATATATATATATATATATATATATATATATATATTTGGTACCGGGAATTGAACACTCAGGACTTTGTGCTTGCCAGGCAGGCGATTGTGCTACTGAGCTATATCCCCAGCTAATTATACTATCTTATACCTAAGAATTATTTTCCTTCATTCTACAGATAAAGAAATTGGGACTCAAATAAGATTATACAGCCAGTAAATAATGAACTGGGATGGAAAAATAGACAGTAAGATAGCAGAGTTCTTTATGCTGCATGCCCCACTGCCCTGCATAATTGACTTTTACACTAGGACATAAAAAATAGATGCTAAAAAAGCATGAGGTGGAGTAAAAAGGAAGAATAGCCGGTGAACTGAGTGAGAACATAGAAAAGCAAGGGGAGACGTGCAGCTGACAGCAGGAGATAAGGCCTGGATTAGCCAACATTTTCGTAGGTTGCCGGAAGCATGTTGTTCCTAAACGTAATGAGAAGGCGGAAGATGCATTTACTAGTTTTATTTGAAATTCAAATAGTTAAGGGGAAGAAAATTCATAATGGCTGGATTTAAGGAGGTAAGGACTACAGGTAAATATTTGCTTCAGATAGTTTTGAAATGTTTTCTGGAACCAACGTCATTTGTGTGTTAAAGTCTGAACACTTCAGAGGTAAAAGTGGTGGCTTTTAAATACCTTTTAAAATAAATTTAACGAGGCTTTGATTTTCTTTTCTGGGTCAGAGATGTAACAGCTGTGGAAGAGAATTTAATAACTAGAGACCAGTAGGACATAGCTCCAGGCTGGGTTGAGACAGGCGTGGATCAGTCAGGCCCACAGCGGGTCTATGGGTAGGAAAGTTAGCATAGCACAGGGATAAAGAGTAGGGTTAGGGACATTCTCCTGAGAATAAACCGGGAAAATGAGCTATTTCCAAGCTATGGGAGGTAAAGGTAGAGGACAAGTAGTAAAAAGTGTTTTCTGAATAGTCTTCAGACATCTTCCCTAATGTGCCAACAATCACAATATAAGATTGTATGCTGAGGGCCGGGGATTTAGCTCAGTGGCATAAGCCCCTGCCTGGCAAGCACAAGGTTGTGAGTTCAATCCCGGGTACCAAAAAAAGAAAAAAGATTGTATGCTGTTAGAAATTGTATTGCTTTCAGTAGATTGGACCTTCAAATAATACATCTTTTGTAATACCTGTTAAGATGCAGATCATTTATTCATGTACTCTTTTGAATCCCATAGGTTCATAATGTTTTGACTCCATGCTTCTGAATTCATGTTTATTAACTAGAATTATATCAATAGTAATGAATTTTGTCCATAAAATATTTTCTGAAGTAACTGAGTTATAAATAAATTATCTATATACTGTAGTATAGTGGGATTATATTCATTCTCTTCATTTTCAATTTTCCCAAAATTTGAAAGAAATTATTTTCTCATAAGTGAAGATTTGATTCATCCATCAGACTTTTATCCATATCAAACATGACCAAACATAGCAAATTTGCTCAATTCTAAGATTCTACCACTGTGTCTTTTGTGGTCCTTATTTTTACCAAGTCACATTTCGCCAAATCTGACAAGAAAATTGCAATTGGTTTTCTTTTGGTAGTAATTAAATTCATTTTGTACAATTTTAGTATTTCATCTTTATTTTAGGATTGTTATCCAAAATTTCCCTTGTCAACATTTTCTATTTATAATGTTACTGATTGGATGTTTCTTTTCTTTTTTTTTGGTAGCTCTAGGCAAAATTTCCCGTACATAGTTCTAAGTTTCTGCCAATTTAATTTTGTGTTAATTATTTGTATCAATGATAAACAATAAGTTTACTTAAATATAGAATACTAACTGGAAGTTAAGACTTACTGAAATGTAATTAAATAAATCTTAGCAATAGCTTTTTAAAAGTTTAGTAATAAAGTAATAAATTTGTGTATACTTAGTCTACACAAATTCCCTGATTTAACCCCCAGCACCACTAAGAGGAAGAAAGGAACAACTTGTTCATTAATTTTCTATTTAATAGAAAAGAGTGACATAAAGTTGAAACTCAGTTCTAAAGATTTCTTATATGATTTTTTAATAACCCTTTAAAATACAGCTAAGAGATTCCTTTACAGAACTACTGAATTATCATTTTTGTTTTAAGTGGGATTATTAAATAAAAAAGATAATAGTTAGGATGTTACATCAATTTATATTCCTATAAGCAGTGCCTGAGAAAGCATACTTTATAACATCATGACCCATCTTTACCATCCACAGGATGCATTCTACTAATGGGCAAAACAGTTGTCCCTTAAAATTTTTTCTGTTACTGTGAAACTGAACTTTTTTACACATTTGTTTGAAATTTTGTTCATAACATCTAATTTAAAATTTTTGTCTATTGCTTTTTTAATTGATCTTATAAACTTTTTAATACATTAGAATATATACACACATATATACTTTTTTCAGTTTGTGGTTTATATTTCAGTTTTAGGCACTTTTGTTTTCTTTTGTTTTGTTTTGCTTGGAGGCAAGGTCTCAATCTGCAGTGCAGTCTGGCCTTAAACTGACTATGTAGCCCAGGCTGGCCTCAAACTCATGATGATCTTTCTGCCTCAGCCTCCCAAGTACTGGGATTATACGCATGGGCCAGCATGCCAGAGTTTTTATGGGACTTTTTTTAATTTTAAAAGAAAAACAGAAAAAAAGGATAGGAATGATAGGGATTTTTTTGATAGACTTAATTTTATGCAGTAGAAACCATTTTTTCTGTTAGTGGTTTTTTCTGTCTTCTGTTTTAAAAGGTCTTCCCTACTTGAGGTCAAATTAGCAGTGATAAGGGCAAAGGTGGTTCAATCTTCATGATGTTCCCCAAGAACAGTTGTTTCAGTACACTGACAGAGCAAGCCCCTGACCCAGGGGATGTTTCTGAGGATGACCACTGCTCTTGGGACTGTAATCCTCAGCTTTACCATGCTAATGGTTGGTTGGAGACCCCTCCTCTTCAGTCTGAGTTTTTAGAGAGAACACTCCTACCTAGCTTCTGGGTAGAAAGAAGAAAGTGAGGGTGATTCTGGTCTTTATCTACCTTTCAATTTATTTTTTGCATCCAATCCTCCATCTTTTTCTAGAATTCTTGTGTCCCTAGTTTAAGCTTAGCTACCTACTACTCTCACGTTTTCAAGTTGTACGGTATTTTTCAGAAATGTAATCTGGTATTAACTACTAAGACTAAATAGAAAACAATAATGCTCAAAAATCTAGTAATCATGAAAAGGAAATGATCCAATGAAGTAGTAGGTGGTAGAGATTATGTCAGATCTTCCAAAAATGTAAACACCACAGTAATTGCCCCTCGTATATGGTAGGCAATCAATACACTGTTGTTTGGCAGAATTTCTCTGAAAACAGATATTCGGATACTATTTCAGAAATTTTGTGGCCAAAATATTTTATGCAAAGAAAGGTAAAAGAGCACAGAGGAGAAAGACAATAAGCAAAGATTCCCTCACAAGAAATCACATGATGGATCATCATTTAGTAAACTTCAGATATTTTCTGGTTGCTAGGCACTAGTGAGAGTTTTGCTTATGCAACAACTAGAAGAATCGTTACATTTATGAATAATTTGAGGATTTGAGGGGGGTGCTTTTTATCCACCTTATTGATTAAATCTTTTCCTGGAAAGTGAACAATTAACTCTAAGAATAAACAGTACAGGCAAGTTAAAATAGCCACCATCATAAAGTGCCCTACTGGTGACAGACAAGGGACATCAGGCTAAAGCAACTCCATTCCCAACTCCTTCCTCTTGCCTAGGGAGGCATCTCTCAATATCCCTTGAGAGGCCAGGAGACTTGGTTACGGCCAGTGAGACACAAACGGAAGCTGGCGCACACTGCCTCTTTCCGTTCCCTCTGACTGTGGAACTTATTTGTGATGCGTAATAAAATGCCTGTAACATGTCCCCTGATACTCTCATTCTTGTGCTGTTCGCTTCTATATTTATGTTTTATAAACCTCCCCATATTCACATTCCCATGCTATTCCCTTCCATATTTATTATATATTTTATATATTTATTATATACTCTTGTGCTGTTCTCCTTCTAGATCAGGGTTATGTGACAGAATAGAGCAGAGATGGTATCTCACTTCCAAAATTAGATTCTAGGGAGCTTCTCTCTTGTTATCTCCATATTCTCCCTTGCATGCTGAAGCCTGTCTGTCTTTCTCTGTCCCTTTCTCTCTCTGTCTCTGTCTCTCTCTTCTCTGTCTCTGTATCTATCTGTCTCTGTCTCTGTCATTTGTTCTGGGGAAAACTTACTCTGTGAGCCTTGTGAAGAGCCATATGGAGAGGAATTGCACCCCCCTGCCAACAGTCAAGGGAGTTCGTCTGGAAGCAGAGCTCTAACTCAGCCACACCTTTAAGGGCTGCAATCTCGGGAGGGACCCTAAGCCAGAACCTCCCAGCTAAACCACTCCTAACTTCCCAACCCTCAGAAACTATGTGAGTAATGAATCTCTATTGTTTTAAGCTGATATGTTTTGGGGGGTAATTTGTTATGCATCAGTAGTGGATATGCTAATTCCAGAAGGGTACAACAGCCATTTTCTGATCTACAGGACAAAAATCACATTCTCAGGATAGAAAAGGGTCATTATTAATTCAGCTGAGCACCAACATGAGCCCTGGACTGCCACAATAAGACGTCCTTTCTTGTAGATGGAAACGTCTATCTGCTCATACCATAAAGTAGGGTCTTCCATTATTTGAAGTCACATATATTCCTGACTAATCCATTCAACAATACCCAAATCCTAGTATGGTTTCTAAAGTGAGGTTACATTTATTCAAGAATCAGAAGTTCGTATTTCTCTTATCTTTTGGAACCCAGTTACTCATTTCCTGATTGAGAAAAAAAACCCAAAAACCTGCTAGGCTGTCCTGTAGGCATTCTTGGTATTTAAAGACAGTGGCTAGGACCACCCCTTTATTTAGCAAGTGATTATAATTTTTTAGCACAGTGGCTACTTTTTAAAACATGTCTGCCTTTGACATACACTTCAGAAACTTTTTTCAGTTATATCCCTAAAACACAAAGAATTCAGCAATGGATTCTAAACTGTGAGTCTTTCTTGAGGGCAATGCACTTTGTCAAACGGATTCTAGAAACGTTTCAGCTAAAATGCAGGGAATGGCTATCACTCAGTGAAGTAGAGGAAAAGCAGTAAATGTTCAGCTCAGAAAAATTTCTTCTCCTAAAAAGCCAACATTCCCTCTTAACCATGATACTTTGTGTCTCTGTCTCTCTGCCTCACTCTCAAAAATTGGTAATACAAAACAGAAGGAAAGTTTCTTTTGGCACAGAAGTAGAAGTAATTTAAATCCAGGGGCTTTGCTTTGTTTTTTTCTTTCTAAGAGTGTAACTGCTCAGAGATAGAGGCAACACAGCCCCAGAAGAGCAAGAAAAATTACAGGAACTCCTAATCCACACTTAATCCATCATCAAACAATCTAGGCAGCTGGTCTTTGCTTATATGATGACTTTTAAGTTGTCAGAGGTTTTTGGCAAATATAAGAACAGAAAATAAGTTCAGCAAACTGAGCTCTAAAAGGCTAGTGTTCTCATGGGTCTCTTATCCTTAAAAAGGATCAGGGGTGGTTACCTAAGAAAGGAAATTTAGCCCAGAGCAAATCTTCTGCTCCATGAGATAACATAACCTGAGAGATATCCCTACACTGTCTTTAAGGAAACATCAAATTGAATATGAAATTTTCCAAAATTTATATAACTTACACTTTACATTTATAAAATTTATAGATAATAATTTTTTAACATGTACCCAGCTGAAGGAAGCCATTTCATTTTAACTTTGAGATATAAAAAATGGTCTAGGATCCTTGAAGCCTGCTGGGAGTACACTCCTAGATTCTAATAGTACTATTTCATCATAGTCAAGCAGGAACAAAATGTTGTTTCATAGAAATGTGATAGCTGCTCTTCTAATGAGCACTAAATTTGCTTGTAATGTTTATTCGATTGCACATCTTCACAACATGTCAGGGGTTTCTAAACCTGGACGAGCTCCTTGATTTCACAACACAGTGACTTCTACAAGGTCTATATTCATTAAAAAAAAAAAAAAGAGCGAGACAGATGGGTAAAATTGGAAGTGCTAGTTCCTACCCCACAGAGACCCACACAGCACTCTGTACAATGCACCTCTGTGGAATTCATTTAGGAATAAATTCAACCATACTCTTTATTCTCCCTTCTGCTGCTCCTACTGGCCCTCCCAATAACTGAGGCTAACATATTGTTCCACAAGGTTATTTATAATATTCCCGAGACTTTTCTGCAATTTGAGTATTTCTTTCATTCACAGGAAGACAGGCTTAGACTGTAACAATGAGAGCGAACTCCACCAGAGGCAAGACAATGCCAGTAAACTTCGGGACTTCCCCTTTGCTGTGCCTTGGTACTCTCTGACCTACTTTGGTTTTATACAAATCACCCCATTTGTTCTTAGCCTGAAAACACCAAAGTGAGGCCTCCATTAATCACTGAATATTAATAAATTATAATAATAAACAATAAAAAACATGTCTGAATACACATACATTTATATTAGAGAGTAAATATCATACAATCTGTGGAAAAATCTACACAATTAAATAAAACATTAACAAAGGATAATTCGTTGAGGTTTTTTGTTTTATTTTGGTCAGGAATAGAAACCGGTGACTTTAAGACAAGTCTTTAGGAAATGTTGTAATAGTTTTTTTAAGTAATGCCTTATGTGTGTATTCCTAATCTACAGATCCAATCTTTTTAGTTTAAAGCATTTGTTATAAAACTTCACCAGTTCTAACTGGAGAAGGAGAGAGATCTGACCTGTTAGATTTGATTTGCCAAGTCCTTTCTCCTTTGGGAGGAGATTACTTCTTCCTCAGAAAACCAATGAATTCAATACTGCAGACTTTATTATAAAGATTCTACAAAAGTGCCATGTGAAAATAAATAGCAATGACAATGAACTATTCTCCTCTAGAGGGAAATTCTCTGAAAGCATAGATAATTCCTTCCCTCATTTACCCTTTTAGGTCAGAAAAAGTAGGCCATCAGTTGACTCTAATTAGTACAGTGTCTATAAGAGACTTAATTTCACTTTAACTACATAGAATGATTTAAGCTTATTTAAATTATGATTAAGTAAAATCAGTATGGATTATCTCATGAAGTTACTAGTAAGCCTCAGGATATTTGTTAATATAAGGCAGCAAAACCAAGACAATCGAGCAACAGAATCAAGAACAATGTCGTGCTCTTCCTCCCTCAGTTACGTGTATGCCGGGCACCTTTTGACACTTTGAAAGCTCATACTGCTGCTTCTGTTTTCCCCTCGCAATCTTCCCATTAGTATTGATCAACTTCAGATAGATTTAAATTTAAATTGATAATTTAATAAATGTATCTGTACACTTTTAATTTGCGATCAAAATTGCTACTTAGTTTACTATTTATTTATTTGTGATACCGGGGATTGAACTCATGACCTCATGTTTGCCAAGTAGGCACTTACACTGCTGAGCTAAATCCCCAGCAGAAAGTTAACTTTAAAAAAAAAAATGCACTTTACTGTTTGAACTATCTTACACATAGCCATATATAATCTGACTTTAAAATGGGCATATCTAAAATTAAAAGCATAAATAAGTTTTTCCAATTATATAGTTCCCTTAGGAAAAAAGAACAAGGAATCAATATAAATGTGAACCACATTTGACCTGTGAGCTAACCCTAAGTAACTGAAAGGCCTTTATGTAAGGAAAAAGCCTTCAATAATTTTTTCAACAAATGTAATGAATATAGGAATTTTAATTTTTGTATAATGTATAAAAATGAGACATTCAAATTCTGAACACTTTTAATGATAAATTTAAGACATATCATTTATTTTAAGCAAAAATTGAAGGATCTATACTAGAATTAATTTCACCATAATACTTTCAGATATGCAGTAAACTTGATTTTAATTTTTCTCATTTAAATTAATTCACCTAATAAATATTTATTTAGCTTTCACTGTGTGCCTGAGTGACAAAGAAATAAACATTAAGAAAATTTCTTACCTACAGTAAGCCTCACTCTAGTGGGGGACAGACATTAATCCAAGAATTATCTAAATGTGATAAAGTGTGGTACTTTGAGAATAAGAGAGAAAATCGATCTAGTCAGGAAAGTTTGAGAAGTGCTCCTTGAAGAAGTTACAACCAAGAAAAATCTGAAAGATGAATACTCTCATGATTGTCAATTTGATCGGCTTGAGAGGTACCTAAGTGTTTTGCAGGCACTGGAGGGATATGGGAGTGTGACCCTGAAGCCTGGATCTGCTCCCTGGCCCCTTCCTTTCTGGAGCTCTTACCCTGTGCTCTGCTTGCTAGTTACCATGAAGTGAGCACCTTTCCTCCACCACACCCTTCCGCCACATTCCTGCCCTGGTGCCAGCTGATCACTGACTGAAACCTCTAAAGCTATGAGCTAAATTAAACCTCTCCTCTTTTAAGTTTTAGGTGTCAAGTATTGTGTCCCAACAACAGAGATACTGACCAAAACGGGAGGAATTTATTAAGCAAAAAAGAACACGGAACAATTTTGTTTAGGTGGAGGGAAAATGCAGGCAAGAGTAAATTTAAGAAGTACGTATACTCAAAAGGGTAACCGAGACCAAATGAGCTGTCCCAAATCGATTCCCTGCGCCTAGCAAGCACTAACCAGGTGAAGGCCCCTGAAGTTTGGCTGGCCCAGTGGAGAGGGGCAGGCACACGCAGCCTCTGCTTACACCTCAGTGACAAAAGCAGGCAGGAGAGGGCGGAAGTCCCTCACCAGCATGCTTCGGAGGAAACGTGGCCAACAGGGAAGGGGGCTGGGACCTGCACTATAACCTGTGTGGAGAAAGCCAGGGCCATGACAGGAGAGAGAGGCAGGAGGAAGCCCTCAGCTCAGAACCCTGAGAGCCCTGATCCAGGAGAGGGAAAAACAAGGAAGTCTGAGGGCCACAAACACGCAACATTAGACATGGCTTCAATGGACATTAAGAGATGTCTTTGGGACCTTGTAGATGAGCTCAGAATTGAAATATTAAATCAGGTAAAGCAAGATATGAGTAGAGTAATAAAAGAAATGCTCTCAGGAAGCATCTCTCAGGATGATACAGACAGAAGAAGGAAGGAACACCAAAAAAGGAGAGAAATATTCGATAAAGAATATAAAGAAAATATAGAATACATGAAGCAGATTCAAAGAGACTACCAGGAAATTAAAAACTCCATTGAAAGCTGGCAAAACACATTCAAAGTAACTAAGGATAGACTATCAAAACTTGAAGACAAGTTTGCAATGTGTGGTCATGAAAGGAAAGAGCTCTTAAAAATAACAAGGAAACAGGCAGTAATAATACAAAGGCTAGAAGATGACAAGAGAATCTATAATTTAAGAATAAGAAATGTGAGTGAAGAAGCAGGAAAACAGGCAAATTACAAAGGCTATTCATGGAAATAATTAAGGAAAACTTTCCAAGCATGGGAAAAGAAAATGACATTCGATTATGTGAGGCATACAGAACTCCAGCCACCTACAACCAAAACAGATCTACATCCAGACATATAATAATCAAGATACCAGAAATTCAATATAAAGACAGAATATTAAAAGCTGTCAGAGAAAAGAAGCAGATCATCTATAAAGGTAAGCCCATCAGAATCACGGCTGACTTCTCGACACAGACCATCAGATCAAGAAGAGCTTGGAGCAAAGTATTCCAAGCCCTGAAGGAAAATAACCTCCAGCCCAGATTGATGTACCCTGAAAAACTGTCACTAGAAATTGATGGAGAAACAAGATGCTTCCATGACAAAGAGGAACTGGGCGAGTTTGTGACCACCAATCCAACCCTTCAGAGAATACTGAAGGACATTCTAGAGAGAGAGAAAAAAATACCAGGATTTTAGGAACAGTGGCAGAAAGGCCTCAATGAGTGGGGCAGGCAGTAGAATGAAGGAGAAAACTAGACAAACAAAGGCAGAAAAATAGCATAGCAGAAATGAGGCAGAGAAGGATGGCTAGAATCTCTAACATAGGTGGCCTTGATACACTATATTGTTAATAGTGCACCAGGATTTAAAACCCACATTACTCACACGACTCTGCTTAGATGTATTATATTCTGTTCCAGTCATTCTACCTGTACTAGATTTGAGGGCACAGACAGTAATCCAGACAATAACAGGATATAGCATGGTAATCATCCTTAATTTCCTGTTAAGTTAATCTAAAGCTCTGTAAAACCTACACTGTTTTACCATGACTGATTGTAATCGAAACTGGTTTGTTAGATCACTGTTTTGTATTGATATATTTTATTCAAAGCTGTTATGATTGATAGTATCAAGTCTGAGAGTATAGGCAACTGCACTTAAGATGACAAGATTCACTAGAATATCCACTCTGGTTTGATTATTACCTGCCTTTGAAGTTTTATGCTGTCTACAATGTTTTATTTTTACTAATATTGTTATGTACTGCTATATTCAATTGTACTGCTATATTCATTTATGCCTGATGATATAGACAATTCTATTGAAGATAATAAGAAACAACACAGCAATCATTGTAAAACACCTTGTACTGTGGTTTTATATGACTTTTTGGCTTTATGTTTTTATAGGAATTTGTTTTGTTTTGTCTTGCTAAGTTTTGTTTTTCCCTCTAATACAGAAAGTATAGAAATACATGCCAAGATTCATTCATGCGTAGCTGTTTACACTCTCAATGTTTCAATATCTACTTTGTATGCTTTAATTTTGTAACTTGAACAACTATTTCTAAGAGGACAATATGTAATTTATCAACTAGTGATTTCTTATTGTTTATCTTTTTTTTTTTGAAATTCTGTATTATCTCTACCCTTTACATGCTTTTGTTTCTCTTTAAATAAAATTTTTTTTTTTAAAAAAGGGTAACCAAAAAATGCCTTTGATTCTGGAAGAGAGAGGAAAGAACACATTGCAAGATGAGGCTACAGAGATGGTCAGCAACTGGACCAGACAGGGCCTTCAGGGAGGTGACTCTTCATTTTGCTTTACTATTACCCTATATAGTTCCTCTGCTTACACTGCCCCGGTTTGGATGATGAGTTTTGTAAGGCTGTGTGTAGCCAAGACACCACGATAAATCATCTATAAGGGTGTCTGTATGTGTGCACCCACGCCCATGGGGAATGGGAGTGCAGGGGAGAAGACACCACTAGAACGTGAATTCAAATATGACGGCAAACCTAGATTTGCTAGAGATTGCTTCATCTGTAAAGTCTGACATTTATTTCACCGCTGGCCTCAGGGAGAATAAGATGTGAAATGATACCAAATGAATGGAAGGAAACAAACTTGCCTCCGAGAGAAGCAGCCACTGAACAGTTGGTCACTGCCCTGAGTCCCACTTCCTGGCAGAAGTCAAGCAGGCTTCTGGCCTGAGGGAGGAGGAGGAATATGTGTCAGTGAGGATGGAGAAACACCTCTGGATGAAGATGAAGATCGAAGAGGAAAGGAACTGCTGGAATAGGTCTAAGCATAACTGTTTGAAGAGAAATGAGTGTGTGTGTGGGGTATGGCATGTGTGCCCCTGTTTGTAGGGCAGTGCTGCTCTTGAGGAGGGTAGTACCAGGAAAGGCCAGAGCCGAAAGGAAATAACACCCTAATGGTTCGCCTCACGGCGAGATCTTCCGTGGGCTTTACCCAGCAGTTCAATCATAGTAACGGGATGGCAGAAGATGGGCATGACGTGGAATGTTCAAGAAGATGAGAGCCATCAAGAGAAAGTCTAAGTGAATGAAAGCTGAGGAGCTGTCTGCCCAACTTGCTGTCATGCCACTGAAGATGAATTGTACTTAATCCTTAATGCTGGAAGTCTCCTCTGAGATGAATACTGAGGTTATTTCCGTCTTTGCATTTTCCTGTGTACCTTGGCTGATTCTTAGGAGCCTATGTGTGTGGGGGAACCGAACGAGGAAGCACTGGGCTACAAATTTTTCTTTTTAATTTTGAGACGGGCTCTTGCTAAATTACCCAGGCTGGCCTGAATTTTCAGTCCTTTTGCTTCAGCCTCACTTGAGCCTCCTAAGTAGCTGGGATTACGGTTGTGTGTCACCACACCCAATTTGCTTTTAAGACATTAGTGATATTTTGTATCTAGTGAGTGTTGTTTTATCATTTTTACTGTGTCTTCCCACTCACTATATAAATTCCTTACCAAAGAATTTCATCTATTTGCATAAAAGATACATTTTATATTGAATTTATTTTAGTCTAAGGCAAGAAGAACCTTCATTAAGAATGAAGGAATTCCAAGGAATTGATGTTTATGACATGAAACTTAACAATGAATAATCATGAAACAGCCTTAGAATTTAGCAAATTAATATTTAATCTTGCCACCAAACTGTCCCCTTCCAAAGGTTCTGATCACTGAAATGCTCAGCTATACCCTTAGGTTTTTGAGTTATATACCAAGATGATATATGTAAAAGTTATAGATGATGCCAGACTTATCTCAGGGTCACTTAAACCTGAAGATGACCTATGACACACATTAGGCTGCCATGGGAAATAGAGGATTTGCCTCCAAAGCATCATGAATCCAGATACCCAGATAAACTCTGCCCAATGATATATTAACATCGAAACAGAAAATGTTTTAAGACAGTATCTACTTAACAATGAAATGAAGATCTGAAAGCCAGAGGCCATCATCGCCACCAAATCAAAACATGGGTTATTATCAATTTTTAAAACAAACAGCTTATGTGAGTGTCAACTCCTAGAAAGGGAGGAAGACAGGGAGAGAGGGAGGAAAGACAGAGCCACAGAGAACATGGAAAGTGTAAATAAGTTTGTATCACTAAGGGTGTGCTTTAATGTTGGCAAAATATGTGGATAGGAACTAGTTTCTTAGTAATTTTTTCTGTTGCGAGGACAAATACCTGACACCCACAAGTTACAGGAGGCGAGCTTTGTACAGCTCAGAGTTTATAGAGGTTTCAGTCCATACTCGGCCTTGGCTAGCTCCAAGGGAGGGTGGCACAGCAGCAGGGCATAGCAGGAGAGAGAGTCCATGGCCCAGCAGGCAGGAAACAGCCAGGCCGGCCTCCTTTCCTTTCATATTCCGTCCAGCCGGTCAGTGGTGCCAGTCGCAGCAGGTGGGGCTTCTGTCTTCAGCAAACCCCTTAGCAACACCCAGAACTACTCTAATCCAATCAGTGGGCTGATTCAGTCAGGACACCCTCAGTCCTGTCCCTCCTAAAGTGCCCACCTGGGAGCGCATGAGTCTTTGGGTGGAGGACATTTTTAGGTATCAACTAGTAACAATTCAGCAATGTTTCTCTACGCTAGAGGCCAAGCAACTACAGGCCCTCTCATTTATACTTTCTACACTCATCTATCTGCATGTTACTAAATCTACTGTGACAATGTAAAAATAGTTACAGTAGTAGAGTGCACATTGAAGGCCCTAGGTATGATTCCCAACCCAAAGAAAAAAGAAAAAAAAAGGAAGGAAGGAAGGAGAGAAGGAAGGAAAGAGGGAGGGAGGAAAGGAAGGAAAGAAGGAAGGAAAGAAGGAGGAAGAATTAGTTATAACAATACTGTGTACTCTTGTTTCCTTTACCACATGCATCACACAGGTTAATCATCACATAAGAAACTGTGCTATTTGAGCAAGATACATAAACTAACTGGGGTAGTATTAACCCCATTTTACCCTAACTACTACTTGCTGCCACTGGGCCAACTTTATCATTCACTAAACTTGATATTTTACAGTAATTTTCCATCTTCAGTCCCTGAATTTAATAGTTCATTCACTCTTTTCAATTTGCTCCTCCTATTATTTCTCATTTTCATATCATCTACCACAATCTTAGCCGTGAATTTTCTTAATTACAGACATAACTGAGAATCATTATCACTGTCACAGTTCTTCCAGCTATATAAAAAAATGTGACTATTACTTACACGATGCTTCTCAGATAAGAATAGAGTTAGTTTTTCCTACTTACATTTACTCACTTAATTTTCAGAGATCCATTTCTTTTTATCATTCAATTTTAAAAGAAATATCAGTCCTTTATAATTTAAGTAACTGAAATATAAATGCATTTGTTTTCTTAAAAGCATTTAGTCATCCTCACACATTGCTTTCTATTTGACAGTGCAGACGTGCGGAGGATACTCTGAAGCAGATCATTATTCTGAAATAGCTTCAAAGGTGGAACAAGAAGACTGGAGAATTCAAAACACAAGATTATCCATCCTAGTAAGGAAAAGCCATAAGCCAAAAAATAAAACACATATGTACTCAGGTATAGAAATTTGTCTTTTAGACATTTGTGGACACAATTATTTTACTATTCTTGGAATCTCATTATATTTATGATTAAAGTCAGAAAAAAACATAAAAACAATCTATTTTAATATATTGCAAAAACACTTATAATCTAACACATTGAAGATATTTCACAAAGATTAGAATTTATTTTAGTCTAAGGCAAGAAGAACCTTCATTAAGAATGAGAACCTTCTTTAAGAAATCCTAAAAGAAGCAAGTGTAAGGTGGCTAAAAGAATTACTACTATGTATGCAATGAAACCTAAAATTATAAAACTAATGCAATACTTTAGAAATCTCGCTTTTGCATTTAAATTATTTCCAAATACTATCATATTGATAGATAAAAACAATCTATTATTAAACCTTGTATCTTAATTTCTGGTTTAACATATCTGTGCACTAATAATAAAAAGACATAAATACAGTTTCTGCCAAAGCCTTTTTTGTACCTTTAACCTTTGCTATAACTTCCTCATTGAGAGAAAAGCAAAACACAAGCTCTCTTATCTTAGATCAGTAATGTTTGGGTGGGTTTTTTTTTTTTGTCACTAAAGTTTGATGTGATTTTTTTCTTTTTTTAGAGGAGGCATTATTCATTCTACTTTTTCCCTACAGCAAGAGTAATGGAAGTATACGAATCCAACTGGGACAGAATAAAGAAGCCAGGTAAAAATCTTACATAACCTACTTTATTTTCCTTAGGAAATTTTGGCCAATTTGAATAACTAAGACTTGGGCACAGCACTGACATGCAATGGCATTTAACATTTAATAAAAGTAAGACAAAGCTAAAAAAGTTAGATAATTTTCTATTTTCAGTAATGTGTTGCATGAACTGAAGAAAAGAGAGATTTGAAGATAATATGGTAGAAACTATAACTAGCAGATTCAAATTAATACTCATTTTGAAAGAAAAAAATAACTACCTCAAAAAGGAAAACACTGCCAAAAAATAAGGAAAATGTTGCAATAATGAAAGATAATGCTAAACCTAAAGTTTAAGTGAGTCCATTCACAAAAAACTTTGCCTGAGCCAAATGTCAGTGAAGATTTACAGTGCAGTAAATATAAGTCACATGTGAAATAGCAAGGAGATGCCAGAATACAAAAGAAAATTTGAGATCAGGAAAACGCACAAAAAAATTATCATAATCTCATTATATCCTTAGACCTGGTTGCTCTGGTATATCATTGTAAAAATTGATGTTGTTTCCCTGAAGTTAATTTTTAGAAAAAAAAAATATATTTAATTTGAGGAAGCAGGGTCTCCCTATGCAGTTCAGGCTGGCTTTGAACTCATGCCGATTTTTCCTGCCTCAGCCTCTCAAGTGGATTCCAGACATGTGCCACCAAGCCCAGCTAGGATTTATGCTATTTTATTTTATTTTATTGAGAATAAAACTGAAAAAAATAAAATCAAATAAAGCCTATCAGAACAATGAAAGTGATACAGGACTTCAAAACAAGATAATAGGAAACCAACAATGGCTACTATATCTTATCTTTTAAATAGTTACCCATACTATCAGATATAACAAAATTAACAAAAAAGACAGAATAAAACAAAACCTAACAATGAAAATGATACAGGAATTCAAAGCAAGATAATAAGAAATTAACAATGGCTGTCACCTTCTTTTTTATACATTTCCTCCCCTATCACTTTCACAACATGTTTTGTACATTTTGGATCCAACTCCTTGAGTGTTTATGCTAGAGAGACAACACAATATTCACCCATATGAGTCTAAGCCATTTCAGCCATGACCTGCATCCCCTTACCAACAAGAGCTTCGAGATTATCCTTCTTTGTAGCTGAGCAGCTTTTCATTGTATGAAAATACCATATCTTTCTTATGCATTATTCAGTTGATGGGCAAGTTACTCTTGCTTTTTTCTGGTGTCCCATCACATGAAATATTGTTTTCTCTCCTCTGACTTTTGATCTATGAATTTCCTTTTGAATTAAATGTGTTTCTTATATACAATGTATTGATGGATCTTGTTTCTCAATCCACTCTCCCTGTGTTTCTTTTTATTGGTGAATTGAGGCCATCTACATTAATGGTTACAAGCAGCATGCATTGGCTCAACTCTGCCCTGCTACACTCCTGCTGTCGGCCCCCCTACTTTTTCCCTCTGTTCAACTGCCTGCCTTGTTTGGTGATCCCCCTCTGCTGCTGTTCTTGGAACCGTGGTCATCTTGGTCTCTCTCTAGAATACCCTTCAGTGCTCTTTGTAGGGTTGGGTTGGGGGTCATTAATTCCTTCAGCTGTTCCTTATCATGGAAGTATCTTATTTTTCCATCAATTTTGAAAGATAGTTTTTCAGGGCACATCAATCTGGGTTAGAGGTTGTTTTCCTGCAGGATTTGAAGTGCTTCAGTCCAAGCTCTTCTTGACTTCATGGTTTGTGTTGAGAAGTCTGCTAGGACTCTGATGGGTTTTCCTTTATAGGTGACCTATTTCTTTTCTCTAATAGCCTTTAATAGTCTGTTCTTGTACTGAATTTCTGTGATCTTGCTTATTATCTGTCTGGATATAGATTTATTTTGATTATGGCTAGTTGGGGTCCCATATGCCTTGTTTATCTGAATGTCAGTTGTTTCCCATGTTTCAGAAGTTTTCTGCTATTATTTCTGTAAATAGTCTTTTTATGTCATTTGTGTCGACTCCTACTTTTCTGCTGACATCTCTCAGTCTTAAATTATTTTTCTTTGTATCATCTTACAGCCATCAAACTGTTCTTTCCTGGTTCCTTGTCATTTTTAAGAGATCTTTCCTTTCATGATCTCTAGCTGCAATCCTGTCTTTAAGGTCTGAAAGTCTCTTTCAAGAGTTTCTTCCAGGGCTGGGGATTTAGCTCAGTGGCATAAGTGCCTGGCAGGCACAAGGTTGTGAGTTCAATCCCTGGTACAAAAAAAAAAAAAAAAGAGTTTCTTCCAGATTTTGATGGAGTTTTTAATTTCCTTGATAGCTTTTTAATTCTGTTTCATGCTTTGTCATTCTGTCCTATATTGTTCATTCAAGGTTTCCATCATTTTCCTATGTTCCTCTTTCTTTTTTATCTATGTCTTCTTTAGACATGCTCAGCAGTGCTTTCATTATGTTTGTGATTTCTTCATACTTGAGATATTATTTCTCATCTGATTACTTTTATGGCCTCATGAAGTTGTCTCTTTACTTCATTTGCTATCCTTTCAGAAATTTCAGGTGTGTGACTTCCAATTTCTTCCATGTCCATATCTCCCAGACTTGTTCTGTGAGGGCTAGAGGTCTGAGATTGCCTTTTGCTCCTTTGTCTTGACATTTTCCTAGGTTCCTCCCAACAAGCTGGTTGTGGGGTCCCAGGCACTTCCTGTGTTGGCTGCCTCTCCATGGTGTAGGAGAATGGGTCAGACACCTGGGTTTCTCTGAAGCCAGGTTCCGGAGGAGGCAGTGGGGCATGGGATGGGTTTCTCCAGACCCAAGCAACTACACTGAAGCTTCCCTGATGGCCATGCATGCATGGTAGCAGGAATGCTTCTTCTCTAAGTCTGAGTGGCTACACAGGGAATTCTCTGATGGCAGCAGGCACACAGGGGCATGTCTATCTGATTCTGTAGGCCTGCACAGGTTACCTAGGGGAAGCAAGTGTCTTGACGGTGGCAGGAGGGCAGGGGCAGGTCTGGCTGTTTCTCTCTCCCACACTGGCTGCCTGCAAGAAGCAAGTGTCCCAAGAATTTATGCTTTTTAATACTTCATTCTAACACCATTTAATTTGGTTCCTTTCTGATGAATGACAGAATACATAACCCTAAAAGCTTATGGTCCAGAGATCCTGTCGTTCTTCAGCTCTTATTACTTAACAAAGTAGCTTGAACATTAATGAATTCCTACAACTTTCCCTCCACAGTCTACTGAGGGGCTAAGGTGTGTCCCTTCCACCAGAGCCCCATTATACTAACCACACTTCTTTGAGCTTTTCTGGCACCCCATCCCCACAGCACCACTTAGCTTTTGTTCCCCAAAGCATCACTGATATATAGTAGTCATTGAGTGCAGAGGTCTTTTACTGACATTTTTGATGTAAAATATAGTTACAATATGGAGAGAAAAACAGTCTAAAAATGAATGCTAAGTATGACTGCCCTCCAAATTCAAAGAAAGCAGAAACAATGTGAATGCTTTAAAGAGATTCATTTCATTAGCAGACACTCATTTCTATGGTTATAACCCTTCCCTATTCCCTCTCTCTCTCTCTCTCTCTCCAGAGTTTTCCATTTCTCTCCTTTTGTTTCCGAGTCCTTAAATCTTTTTAAAAAAATTCTCTCAGAATCTTTAACTGTTCTTACCTTAACTATTCACCAGCACAATTTATTTTTGTTACTGCCTTCTCCTACTACATTGGCCCCAAGTGCTAGTTTTCTTTCTTCCTTCTTCCTTCCTTCCTTCCTTCCTTCCTTCCTTCCTTCCTTCCTCTTCCTCCTCTTCTTCTTCTTCTTCTTCTTCTTCTTCTTCTTCTTCTTCTTCTTCTTCTCCTCCTCCTCCTCCTCCTCCTCCTCCTCCTTATCCTCTTCCTCCTCCACTGTGCCACTGAGCTGCACTCCTGGTCTGCCACTTCTTTCCTACATGAAAATGTCTTCCTAAACATGAAATAGACAGTACATATAGGCCAAACAGTCTTTATCTGGCTCTCCATATCATGAATTAATTGATCTTCTTTTGGATTATCACTTCTATGGACTGTATCATTGGGTTTATGATTAGGTTTCATTCAGTGAGAGGCACCAGAAGACTGAGGGACAGGAGAATAGAGGTCAGGATATTTATGTTCTCAATTTGTTTCCCACTAGGTTGAGGGCTAAAACTGTATATATTCCTCTAGTGAAGGTAGCTTTCTCTTAGGCAATCTTCCCCTATAAGTATAGGTCTTACTGGATTCTAGTAACTACTCCCAAGCCTTGCTTCATTGACTTTCATCTATTATTAGTTCAAAATGCTTAGCATCCCTTGTTAATTTCCCTTAACACTGTCCACCCCATTCCAAACACTCTCATCAAACTCTCTTCTGTCATACCTTTTTTGAGTGTGACATTCATTTCCTACTAGGATCTTGGCTGATTAAGTAGGGAAGAAAAGAAGCTAATTAAAAATGTAGTTGACATCCTCAGTGAATAAAACACTCACAATACAAGAATTGGTTGCTCTGAGAAAGGAACAGTCAGAATAAGAAAGAGTTCTTGAATAAATAAATTCAAGATGAAGGGCAAAACTTTAATTTGAGGGTAAATTCAGGGAGCTCTCCAAGATACAGAATATAAAGACAAAAAAGGTCACATGGCAAAAGGTTAAGACAGAGGTCTAACATATGTAACTAACTATAAGCCAAAAGGAAACACCCAGGCTGGGAATGTGGTTCAGTGGTAGAACACTTGGTTGGCATGTACAAGATCCTATGGTCCATCCTCAGAACCATAGGGGAGGGGAGTAGAGGGAAACTGAGGTAAGGGGAGGGGCAGAAAAAGCAGGCAGGGAAGGGGAAAGGTGGGGAGGAGAGGGTAACACATAGTGAAGTAAACAAATAATCTGAAATTCAAATCTTCATACTATGCAAAAGATTCATAACAAAAGAGAGATAAAGGACACATGGTAATATATATAATGATGAAATTTCAAAAATCTAAGCATAAAAAAAGACAGCTTAAATTCCAAACATGGATCTTGTTCTTAGGAAATACGTGGGAAAACATTTAGGGACAAAAATGTTTAAAAACAGAAGAGAAAAAATATAAGGAAAGCCATTGTGGCAAAATGTTAACAATCTGTTTATTTAGGTGAAGGGTATATGGTATTTACTTACTACCTTTTGAACTTTTCAGTAAGTTTTTTTTTTTTTAAAACAATGGATTAAAAAAGAAAAGAAGGCTCCTAGGAAGGAGTGAAATAAAACAAACAAAAATAGCTTTTATACAAAAAGAATGAAAATTAGATGGTCATGAGACCTTTCATTATAAACACAAGATGTTAGAAAATAATATCCTCACAATTTTTAGAAAAAATGAGTTTAACTTAATATTATGATAGTCTATACTGAAATCTGAGGTCAAATTAAAACCATTTTCAAATATTCAAGAGCCGTAAAGGTTAATTTCCACAAACTCTTTAAGGAAAAAAAAAAATGTTTCTCATACAAGTGATCACTTTAAATCCCCAATCTGAAAAAAGTAATCTCCAAACTAAAATATCTTGGTGGTTCTCCAATTACTGTTAAAACCCAAAGCCTTTAAATGGTCAGTACTTGACAAACTATAACATGCATTTGAATCACATGGGGATTCAAGCATGATTCAGTGGGCTGGCTGCAGTGGAGCCTGAAATTGTGTTTCAAATAATGATATGTTCCCTGCAGGGCACATGTGGAGTAGAGAAGGTCCATCAGAGATTCACATTCTCTGATAAGGGAAGGAGACTTTCCTCCCGGTCAGGCAGATGTGAGGGAAGGTGGGTAGAAACTGACAAGTATTAACAATAGCTAACATTTATTCATTCATTCATTTCCCAGGCATTTGTATACACTAGCACTGGCCTAGAGGGTTCAACAATCAACAACAACAACGAAGTACATCATCCTGGAACTTTCAATCTAGTAGGACAGATAAAAACAAGTAATTAATAAGTAACAATATTGGTCATTTGGTGTTTGGGGGTAAGAAGAAAAATAAACCAAGATAAGGAACCCAGGGTAGTAAGAGTTACTATTTTAGACTCCTAAGACAAATTTAAGGATAAACTTTGTTATCTTTCTTTTGTAGGGGTGGTACTGGGGATTGAACTCAGGGCCTTGCACATACTAGGCAATCACTCTACCACTGAGCTACATCCCCAGCCCAGAATCTTTTTTATCATACTAAAGATGAAAGCAAGAAAAATGCTAAATACCTTAAAGGGATCAAAATACTATTATCTTTATTTTCCTGGTGATAAAGGTGAAGCTTTGTGGGGAAGGAGAGGGGCAGGGAAGGCTTGATCGATGCGTGCCAAGTTATAGTAGGAGCAAGAAGCACTGGTGATTTCTCAGCACGTGCTGACTAAAGATAACAATGACGTACACACATCTCAAAAAGCTAGAAAACAAGGACTTTGGAAGTTTTTGCCATAAAGAAATGGTAGATCTCGGGGAAAATAAGTATACTTAACCTCATTTAAAGAATATGCAATCTATACATATGCAAAAACATGACAGGGTGCTCCATTAACCTGTGATTCCATTTCTACGCAAGTTAAAAATAAAAACAAAAAACTAAGCCAAATACTCTAAAACTGAAGATATACTATTACCTAAGGCTAAACACTTGGGCAAAACCAAGATATGTGCCCTGGCAGACTAAAACCAATTTCAAGTTTAATACATATTTCTTTCTCATGTTACAGAGCAGCTGCCACTCTGAGGAGCTCACCTGGGAGTCCTGCATCTTCATATGCTGGAAGCCAGTCTTGGAACTTTTAACCTGTACAGTGCCATGTTTGAACCATCCACTTTATGACTAGCATCATAAGAAACCCAAGTACAAATAACCATCAAGCATACTCCAAGAGCATCAGCAGACCAACATGGGTGAACTAATGTCTAATCAATAAATTTCCCCACGTTGATTTCAAACTCCCAAATATCAATCACTTAAAAAATTTTCACTGTGCCAGGCATGGTGGCTCATGCTCTTAATCCTAGCACTTGGGAGGCTGAGGTAGGAGGATCTCTGTGAATCTGAGGCCAGTCCAGGCTACACAGTGAGTTGAAGGCAACCTAAAACTACATAGTGAGATCCTACCTCAAAAAAAATTTTGTTGCACTAAAGTTTAAGAAAAATAAGTTTTACATATAAGTCACTCAAGGTCTAGCACTGTTTCTTAAATTTCTGGGGATCACAATCTCTTTGAAACTCTGAAAAAACTTGGGCTCTCTCCCCCTAAAAGTACAAGTATATACAAGGTTGTTGTTGTTAATGTTTTTTGTAGTACTGATGTTGTTTTCCAAGGCCTTGCACATGTTAAGTATGTGTTCTACCACTGAGCTACACCACCAGCCCTGTATACAGAGGTTTACATGCAAATAAAAGAGCAGAGAGTCCTTAAAAAGCCACAATCCTCAATTTGAGGATCCTTAAATTGTACCGTCTTTCAAAATAGTCTTCTGTTTTGAAAATTTTTCTTTTATTCACTAGTCACCTTAAGTGTTTCACTTTTACTGATTATTTTACTGATTATTTCATTTATTTTATCTTTTTGCATTGGTCCTCTAATTTGGTGTCTTCTTTAGATATGTTCAACATTTCTTTCACTACTTTTATCATTTCTTCTTTTAATAATCTGGGAGATTATTTCTGATTTGAGTTCCTTTATAGCTTCCTGGAGTTGCTTCTTTATTTCAGTTGATATCATTTCAGACATTTCAGGTATACGGCTTATATTTTCTACTATGTACATGGCTCCTAAGCTCTCTTGGGATGGGCTGGAGGTTTGAGATTGCATTTTGGTCTTTCATCTTGTGATTTTCCTATGTTTTTGTGTTTTGAGCGATGTTCCAAAGCTTCTCCAGGGGCGTGTTGGAAATCACCTCCTGTACCATCGGCTTCTGGGACTGAATGAAGGTTGCTGATGAGCGTGGCCCAGGAGGCCCACAGGACCTCCTGTGCCACCTTCGGTGTTCCAGGAAGCTGGGCGGGCTCCTAACCTCTGGGGGTGATTGTCCAAAGCTCACCCCCAGCTAGCGCTGGAGCACTGGCACTCACCTCGTGTGCTCTCAGCTCCCTGGATTGAAAGAAAGTCACTGGGCATGGTCCAGTCAGGCCCGAGAAACCTCCCGAGCCTAGTCCAGTGTTTTAGGGAGCTGGCTGGGCACTTAACTGCTGGGAGCGATGGTCTTAAACTCTCCCCAGGGCTGGCCTATTTTGTTTATTTTGTTAACTCTAATTACTAGCACATTAAAAAGGTTTTCACCTAAAAATTTTACAACAAAAAAGACAAAGGCTCTAGCTAACTAATAAAAATTACTTATTTCAACTTCCTTGAAGGCATGTTTTACTTCTAGATTATGTGTGAATTAGTCCAAAATATTTTTACTCTATAGTGAGTGATTTGCCTTGTTATAGTTAGTGGCTTATGATGGTATATTCTGAATACAGCTCTGATCCTTGAGAAACACAGATACAATTTCACCAAACCAGGTATAATTCTTTCTTTTTTTTTTTTGAGAAAGGTAGGTTGGTCTCTTGCTCCCCAAATCATGAAATGCAATCCCAGACTAAGAAATTTGGAGTTCTTTATCATTTTTCAGTTTCATGGTGTATTGTGGAATTTAATCTACTTTTTAATAAACAGTACAGTACTATTAAAACACATGATATGTGGAGGGAGCAGGCATTTAAAATGCTCTATATTTTCTTACACAACAACTGAATCACAACCTCATAGAAGTCTTACTGATATAACACATCCAGTTATTAAATGGCTAATATAGGGAGTTTAAAATAAATAAGGCTATATCAATGCCCAAATATATAGTTAAGCAATGCCAGCTGTGTTTGTGACTTTATCTATATTATAAGCTAAATATGATATAGTTGACTATGGAATCACTTCAAAATAAAAGTATTTCTCTAGTTAATTTTTTAAATAAAATTGGCAAAAATGTTTGAATTGAACAGGTTTAAGAATAATTATAAATGGTAGATGTGGTAGTCAGGGGCTGCAAGGAGAACAAATACATATAGCTCACAGAATTTATAGTATTATTTATAATGATCACCCAAGGAGTCAAATACAAAGAAGGTGCAGGGAATCTGTCCACACACTAAAGGCCTAGAAAATCCAGCCCAGGGCCTGGATCCCATGCAATAACCTTCATGAGCTCAGCTGAAAACCCAGAGCCAAGGACAATGACCCAGGCAGGCCTCTCCCACGGATCTGCGCTGGGAAGGCCCAAAGGTCGGCGGTGGAAGCTAGAAAGCCTGTGTCAGCTGGGTGAAGGATCCGTGCCAGCAGCCTGAGGTTTCTGCAGTGGAGCCAGGAAGCGATGCTCAAAGTAAGGACCAGGGCTCCCCTGAAAAGTACCACAGCCACCCTCAGTGACAGTGAGGTCCCGAGCTCCTCTGATGGTAACAGCCGAGTTCATATCAGAAAGCCAATGTGACAAAGTTCTCCTGGAGATTGAACAGCACACATCTTCCCCTCCGGAGCCAGGAAGCGATGCTCAGCGTAAGGACCAGAGCTCCCCCAAGGTGAACCACAGCTGCTCTCAGCAACAAGGTCCCCAGCTCCTCCGATGATAACAGTCGAGTTCATATCAGGGGAGCCAGCGAGACAAGCTTCTCCAGAACCAGTGACTCCAAACAACGGCACTCAGGAGACCCCACAACGCTGCTCTTCCTCCTTTTATGCTGGCAGAGTCCTCGGGTGGGCCATCCACGCTCAGCCCCACACTGATTCAGTTCGGCTGGTGTTTCAGTGGCCCACCAGTTACCAAGCCACTACAGTAGATTTATACTATTTGCACTCAACAGAATAAAACATATTTTAGTTTCAAGAGGCAGTATAGCACTGACATTAATAGAACAAGCTGGAGACCAAATGCCTGTGTCTGAATCCTACATCTGCTAGATGAACCTGTACTTTAGCTCCCTCTTATGAGGTGAATGAGGGAAATAGTGAATGCACGTACAAGGAACTTAGTCTAGAACCTTGGAAAAAAAAGTCCCAGCACTGGAATGTAAGCTCTGTGAGGGTAGTGATTTCTATCTCTTTTTTCTCACTCATGTAGATGAGTGATTAGAACAGTCCCGAAGATAGTAGCAACTGTTTCATAAATATTTGTGGAATGATCATTGTTGTGATCACTAATACGGCTATTTCAAGATGGACAGAAATTACAACTGGTTAATCTTGTATATTTAAACTCGGAATCATTCCTTTTCTCCCCAAACTCCCCACTAACCAAAATGGAACATGCGTGTTCTTGAATTGTGAGTCCGTCTTTTCTTGAGGCCCACAGCGCCGAAGATGATAAACTAGTTTAGTTGAGCAAGAGTGCCATCTAGTGCTCATAAAAAGCTACAGCAATTTGAGAATTAGAATACATTTTTATTCAGGGTGAAGATAAAGAGATTGGGGGGGGGGGTGCAAAACAAAACATACACAACTGCAATATTCCGAAAGGGAAAAACCTGCTCTCCCTTAACAGTCAAAGTCTTGGAAATGAAGAGATTTCTAAAGGAAATCAAAGAATTGCCACTTTTAAATTTAGTATATACCATGTTAGAGGAAACATTTCAAAGAGTACATGGAATTCTACTTATCATGAAGATAATTTTTCTGTAAATAAAAAGTGGTGCACGGGATTTTCTCATAATTTTCTTTCCCCTGGTTTTGGCTACCAATAGTCGCCAATGGCTGAAGATATTAAATAGATAATCCCAGAAATAAACAATTCATAATTTTCATATTACACACTGTACTGAGTAGCATGACGGAATCTTGTACCTCCCATTTCATCCTCTCTGGAACATGAATCATCCCTTTGTTTGCCGCTTCCACACCATATATCTACCCACATTCGTCACTCGGTAACGATCTCAGTTGTCAGGTAACTGATACTGGCTACTGCAGTGTTATGCTCAGGTAAAGCGTTCACGGGAGCCCAGTGCTATGTCTCAGTACCTACAGCATTTATTGTAATCTCATGTGGGCACTTCAGTGTCATCTGACATCATAAAAACAAGTATGAGTACATTACAGTAAGATATTTTGAGAGAGGGAGAGAGACCACATTTATATACCTTTCATTACAGTGCATGATTATAGTGTTCTACCTTATTATCACTGTTAATCTTTTACTGTTAACCTCTTTATAAATTTTATCATAGGTATGTATAAAAAAAGTATATATAAGACTTGATACTATCCAAGGTTTCAGGCATCTATGGGAAGCACTGGAAAATATCCCCTTAAGATAGGGAAAATTATTGTATTGAAGTTATTTTCTTCTTAATGACATTGTTTGGGCTTATAAAAATGAATGCATTCACTATAAAAATTTTGGAAATGTAGGAAAAAGCATAAACCATTGCTGAGAGATAAACAGCATTTTGTATGTGTATCTATTTGCTTCCTAGCTCAAAGTACATATAAAACAGCTCAATGTTTGACCAACATACTAAAAATGAAATGAAAATATTATGATAGTAAAGTATAAAAACTTGAGTTTGGGAGAGCTGAATAGAAATTTGAGTTAGCATAATATTTAATCTCCTTTGTTATTCATTTGTGATACAAAAATTTGAGATTTGTTTTTAATTTATTTTCACCCCAAGTCATAGATACAGCTTGCATTAAATCAGCCCTCACTAGATAACCCTCAAATGATGAAAAGAATGTCTGTCACATTCCTGCCTTTTTCATGAATTTCATGCAACTTTTAATGCAATAAAGGAAATGGGAAATGTCCTAGGGTTGCATAGGAGTATGCAGGAGAGAGCTATGGGGAAATGGGAAAGAAAGAGGAAGCTGAAGAAGCTACTAGCTGCCTCTCCCACTGAGATTTAGGGGGTGCCAAGCAGTGACGCGGCACAGTCCAGAGATGGATGCCCATTAGCTTGAACGGCCTGTGATACCTGCATTTGCGGACTGCTTACAAGGATGAGGGGTCACTAAGCTCAGACCGTTACTTGGTGCCACATACTCATTAGTTAGGTTCCTGAGTGTATAGCCTGGATCCTAAGTCTTCACAGTATGCATGGAGACCTTTTTCTCCCAAGGCCTCTGTATTAGTCAGCTGTCCTACTCTTGGGACCAGTCCTTGACATACACACCTTCCGGAAGGGTTGTCTTTTGCTGTTGTTGCTGTTTTCCTCACAGTTTCTGAGGGTTCAGTCCATAATCAGTTGGTTCCAAACAATAAGCACATCATGTTGGAAGGGCTTGGTGGGGTTGGTGGGGGAATCCGCTTATCTCACAGTGGCAGCAGAGCAGAGGCAGGGCACAGTGCTACAGAGACAGGGAGCCAGGGAGCAAATATAGACCCCAGAGTCTGTACTGATGTACCTAGACACACCAAAGTATGGTTTACTAACGTCCTACACAGCCCCACGCCAATTCAGTTGACAGTCTTGCTTCAGCAGATAGGTTTTACAGTTAACTGCTTTTTAACATCACTCCTAAACATTTCCACCTCTTAGAATTCATCCTTCAGGTAACCTCCTTCCCTGGAGTACAGGCTGGACCCAGTGATCTGCTTCTAATGAAAAGATTAGAGCAAAAGTGATGAGAGGTCATTTCTAAGAGGTCAGAAAAGAATGCAGCCCCTGTCTTGCTGGTATTCGCTCTGGTTCTTCTCGCTGGCTTTCTCTGAGGAAGCAAAGGGAGAGGTCCAAGAGGCATGGAACTGAGGGCACCCTCTGGCCATCTTCCAACAAGCAACAGGTCTTCGTTTTATCAATACCTGAATCCCACCAGAAATCATGTGAGCATGGAAGTAGATCTTTCTCCATGAGCCTTCAGATGAGACCACGGCCTTGGTGACACCACAGCTGCAGCCTTGTGGGAAACTGTAGCAGCCTCTTGACTCACAGATGTTGTGAGATTTAAAAGATATATACACACACACATACAGATTTATGTATATATAAATATATGTATATGACATATTTTATATAAAAATATATGTATGTATATATAAAATATATATTTTATGCATATATAAATACATGTATATATGTATGTATATAAAATATACATATGTGTGTATATATATATATTATTTTAATCCACAAAACTTATTATGAAGTACTAATGCTAATTCAGTTGTTTAACAAAAGCTCTTCACACTACTCAGAGGGACTATACATAAGTGTTCCCCCCCTTGGCTTATGTAGTCTCCGGTTATCATCTAAGCCTGAGCCCCACTTTTGTGGGCTTACAGATTTGATTTTCTCCAGTTCATCTTCATGGTCTCTCTTGCCTACTCAGGGGCTTTTGCACCTTTCAAAACATCTTTAATAAACAACTGAACATCTGAAAAAAATCTTCTAGTTCCATCTTTAATACACAGACCAGTCTGGCGTGGTGGCATATACCTGTAATCCTAGCACTCAGGAGGCTGAGGCAGGAGGATCATTCCAAGTTCCAGAGGAGCCTGGGCTACATAGTGACTTCAAGGCCAGACTGAACCACATAGTGAGATTCTGTCTCAAAAAACAAAAACAAAAAACCAGACCAGTTTGGAATCTAAGTGCCTGTGTAATTTTCTAATGTAAACCATAAATTTCAATTATATATTAATTGTATTGCTTTGCACAGTTTCTATTTACTATTTGCCAGCTGGTATGGAGATACTTCAGTAATTTGACAAGTATTGTGGTTCCAATGCATACTTGTTAAGCATCATCCTAATTTAGACTATAAGGGTAATTCATTTGACAAGACTGAAAATTCTAAGTCTACCACCTATCAGTGAATTTTATTTTTTTATTTTATTTTATTTTTTATCAGTACCGGGGATCAAACTCATGACCGCCTGCTTGCAAGGCAGGCGCTTATGCCGCTGACCTAAATCCCTAGCCCCTCAATGAATTTTAAAATACAGAATGAGTGAATGAATTTGAATACCAAGTATAGTGACATTCCAGAAAAATAGCAGTTCTCCAATATAATTTTACAACTTCTTTTAACCATCTCGATCTTTAAATTATGATGGTATAATAATGTAGTGAGAATGTAGTATAACTTTGACAAAAGTTATAGCTACAAGTTCACACATCTCCTAAAAGATGGCACAAAGAAAAAAAGTGGACCACAAAAAGGAAACCAGAATGAGGCCAAAATTTCTGTGTGCAGGGAAGAACAATGGAGCAGTAATTACTCTGAGGCAGGCATGAGAGGTTTAGTTTGAGCTTGTTGAGGACAGAAGCAGTGCATGCTTGTGTAAACTGGCAGATAAACTGAGAAGAAAGTTAATTATTACATTAAAACTTGCTGGCCCTATTAAGCTATCTGTATTATTCTAACCAACCCTGAGCTTTCTTCGCTCTGCATTAATGTAACACTTTTTTTCCCAGACTGATTTTAATTTCAATATTAAAATAATACATGCTCATTGCAAAGAAAGGAAAAAACTGTAGAAAAACAGATCAGTGTTTAAGAACATAGACCTCAGAATCATACCTTATGACTTCAGTATTCACTATTTGATTTAAAATACTTAATCTTTTGGGTCTGCTTTTTCACCTATAAAATGTAAGATATACAACACACAGAATTGTAGGTATAAAATTAGAGATTTCAAGGAACTTTCAATGAAAGTTCAGATAGAGTCATGTAAAATTTTCCAAAATATGGGTGTAAACTAACCGTAAAAAGGCAACAGGAGGGCAGAACTGGCTTTTGCAACTCCTGTGTGTTCCTAGCTGGCAGACAGCGTCAACAGCTGTTACACGCCCCTGTGGGAACACTGGGGCCCAAAGCACACGCAGCACGGCTGGGCTGCTGTGCTCTTCTCAGGGACAATGCACAGCGTCTGGGAAGCTCCCATTCCCTTGGCTAGGTAAATCAGGACTTAACCTAATCTTACAGTGAGCGGGTCCTCGCAGTTTTATACCTGTTCGGTTTGGGGAAGATCTCTTCTTCCAAATGTGTGATTTACCATCACACTGAAAATACTACATGCCTATTATGACACTTGGCAAATGGTAAGCACTCCATAAAGTTATGTAATGATTATTATAAAAACTCAAATCACTAATATTCCCACTCTAAAGAGAACTATAGTATTTTAGTATAAACAGATTTCCTGACTTTTCCCTCCTCTAGAAATATATAATTTGCAATATATTTTAAAGCTGCTCTTTTCAAATTAAAATGTATTTTGTTTATGCATATATGTTTTTAAACAATTTTCAATAACTGTAACAGCCCTGTATTCACACATAATTTCATCACTTTTATATTGGACATTAAAATTATTACCTATTTGTATATAAAATACATATAGGAAAAATGCTTATAAGTAGCATTATTGTGATTATTCTTGTAAATAAATCTTTTTTAGCTGATTCCTAGAAGTAGAATTACAACACACACTTTTAAGGCTTTTGACTAATATCCAACTGTTTCTGGAAAGGCTGGCTGTGTCATACACTCCTACCAGCAGTTACAGTTATCAACATTATACCATAAAATTTTACATTTTAGCCACAATCTTGATCTGCTTTTAAAATTTTTTCCTTCCCAGATACTGTAAAACTCTTAAGGGTAGTGGCTGTCTTGCACTTAAAAAACAAAAGTCTCTCATAGCTCTAGAAGAATGTCAAAGCAGAAGGATTTAAAGTGAATTATTTTTCAAAAGCTACTCATTTTAGCCTTAAATAAAGGGAAAGTTTAGCTATCTAGATGTTGTGGGATTTTTTTTTTATTATTTTAACAAAAGAAGAGGAACTGACCAAATTTAGTTTCATCCCAATCAGTAAAAACATACGTAGTATGAAAACAAAGAATGTTTATCTCAAGGTTTGAATTTTCATGTATTACTATTCATTGATTTCCAAATTCAAAGAGGAAGCCATCAAAGACTCTTGTAGATTAGAATTATATACCCCTTAAATATAAATAATTCCCAGTAGCAGAATAATAATGAAACACACTTCTAATTGCTTGGTGTAAAATTCTAGTCTGACGTCAAATTTTTGTTTAGAAAGTTTTCTACATGAAGCTGAACAACAATAAAAAAGGAACAAAAGAGTCTTCTTGACATTCGTACTCCACGACTTGACACAGATTTAATCACAAGATATGTTAAGTCTTCAGCTTCTGGGGCGGAGCAACTAAGAATTACCATAGCATAGTTGTTCCTCAGTCCCTGCAAAGGATTGGTCTCAAGACCCCTGTCTGCCAAGGACACCAAAATTCACAGAAGTTCAAGTACCTTATATAAAATAGTACAGTATTTGCATATAAAATATATACCTCTCCACATACTTTAGACCAACTCTCAATTCTTGTAATACCTAATACAATGTAAACGCTATCAGTTGTTATACTGTGTTGATCAGGGACTAATGACAAGAAAAATAGTCTGTAGATGTTCAATCCAGATGCAATTTTTTTCCTAAATAATTTTGCGTTGTTTTTGAGACAGGGTCTCGCCGTGTAGTCTAGGATGGCCCAGAGCTCACTACGTAGCCTAAACTGGCCATGAACTAATGGCAATCCTCCTGCTTCATCCTCCCAAGTGCTGGGATTACAGAAGTGCACCACCATGCCCGGCCCAAATAATTCTGATCTGCAGTTGGGTCAATAGTGCTGACATAGAACCCATCAACACAGAGGCAAAAAAAAAAAAAAGTAAAGGTAATAACTTGTTAGTAATTGTCATAATGAGGATTATAGTACTTTGATTTTCTTCATTTTTTATGACAAGGTCATTTGCCAAAATCATTATGTCATCATTTTATAATAGATTTTTAGTGCATATGCCACAGATACCAAAATGTAGTAAGTTATATCCAGCATATAAAATGGCAGTTGTGAGCCAGGCATGGGGGTACACACCTGTAATCCCAGCACTCTGGAGGCTGAGGCAGAAGGATGACAAGTTTGAGCCTAGTCCGAGCAACTTAGCAAGGTTCTGTATAAAAAAAAAAAAAAATTGCAAAAGGGCTGGGGATATAAGTCAGGGTGCAGGTCCTGTAGAAAAGTACTTTTCTACATTCTTTAAACATGACTTTATGATTCTAATGACAGTATTTTATTACTGAAAAAGGCATCTAAAGACTTTAAAGTATTCATGGAAGATACGCAAATGGAATAATCATTTTAAAATGAGCTCAGTGTAATTATAATATCTGAGCTTGCTTTCTAGAAAGACAATGGAGGCCCCTTTTCTTTCGCTGTAAACAACTTGCTGTATGACTTGTAACGCAATACCATATTTTTGAAAATTTCAAACATTCATAATCCACAGGAAAAATACTCAATACTCCTACACTATTTTTTTAAGCCCACAATAGTGCAGTCTTTCAAAGTGACAAGCCAGCTATAAAACCAGTACTTTTCCACTACAGTTACTTGCAGGGCGGGTAAGGGGACTTTCAGCAACTGCAAACGTTAGGGTCTAAAATAAGATCATTGCAAGGAGTTACTACAACACTGGCACTGCCAGCACTGTCATAGCAACAATGAACTAGCTGGGAGAACGCTCTCTTAACATTCAAAGCTAATCTTGAGTCTATTACTCATGGAAATATACCACATTTTCTTTTGGGTAGTGCTTTGAAGAAATCGTCTTACTTGGAATTTAAAGCAAAGATAAGCCTTTTATACCCCACGTTTCTAGGATCACAGTCCACAGGGCCTTGCCAGTCAGCTGAAATCTATAATGACAACATGATGAAAATTATTCACCACAATGAAACACAAAGATTCGGTAGGGTTCAAGTTCAATTTCGAGATAGGTCATGGTCTAAATAAGAACTTGATATGCAATTTAATAATATCCTTTCCTCTAAAAACACCAAAGTTTTAAGTTTTACCTTCAAGGTAAAGTAATTTGGGAAAGAAAATAATATATTTCCATTACTAAGGATACTTTATTAAGTTTTTATTCAGACAGTAGAGTGTAAGGATGAAAAGTACAGACTTTCGAGTCTCATAACCTCAGTTTAAAACTTGACTCGTCCTGGTATGATACTGTGAGCAAGTTATTTAACTTGGGTGGGCCTTGATTTTTCCTAATGCATCGAGTGGGGATCATAATGTGCCTACCTTTGTAATACTGTTAAGAATGACTATGATACAAGCTAAAAACAAGCCTGGCATAAAGAATGCCTATTTTCCCTATCTTCAAAACCATGCAGACTGTTGCCAGGTATGGTGGTACATACCTGTAACCCCAGCTACTCCGAAGGCTGAGGCAGAAAGATCTCAAGATTGAGAATACCTGAGAAACTTACTAAGACTGTTATGACTTCTATCTATATGTCCCCCAAAGCCTCAGGAGGCCATAGGTCGGGAATTTCGAAGGTGACTGAATGAGGGTGTGTGAAAATGGATTAAGGTGTGATTCTGGGATTAAAAGTGTGGATAACAGAAACCCCACCCGGGGTACCAGGGACACCCATCAAGAGGTGTGCAGCCCAGACGGACTATAAAGGGATGGAAAGAAGGCAGGTACGACTGCTGCTTGCTATGACCTGTTTCTCCTCTTCGTGCCCCTCTGCCGTGCCACCCTGCCTTGGAACAGCTGACTATGAAATGAAACCTCTAGAAACTGTGAGCTGAAATGAACCTTTCCTCCTTTAACGTGTGGGTTGTCAAGTATTTTCCCTCAGCAACTAGAAAAGTAAGACACAGAACCTGTCTGAAAATCAAAAAATACATTTTTTAAGGGCTGAGGATGTAGCTCAAAGGTAGAACATTTGTGTTCAACCCCAGGTACTTGGATTGAACAAAAACAAAAACCAGATACAGACTGTAGCAGATGATTCAAGGTACCTCGGTTCCAATTCTGTGGCACATTTTGAAGTAGATAGGACAGTCTGTTGCTGCCTCTGTTCCCTCACCCTATCTGAAGACTATGTGGGGGACAAGCATGAAAGTTCAGGGAGAATAAAACACTATCAAGCACATTGGAGAAATCAAAGCTGGTATGCAATTTGTTCGAATTATGTTTCCTCTTCTAGGACATCTTCTGGGTAATGTGATACTATTTACTTTGTTCTGAACTGAATCAAGCTCTCTGGGCGGAGCCAATTATCAGGCAGGAGGGAAAGACCCGTTCGGTGGACTTTGTGCTGAGTATGCCAGACACCCATAGAGGCATACAGAGCAGAGCACCTCTACTGCCCCTGGCAGACCTCTCGGGCAGTCCGTCTCCGAAGCAGGTAACGTTCTTGGAGTATAAGACCGGCGCTGACCAGGTGCAGAGATACATTTGCTTCCTGCCTACGTTAGCGTACAAACCATCACTTGTTCTCCTTAAAAACACATTTGTTTGAAAGTAAAATATCTGTAAATGGAAGACTAACGTGACATAAAGGGAATCTAGTTCTTGGAGTTAAAAGGATATTTATAAAATCCCTGATTACGGTTTCTAGAGATGCTACTTCCCACAGACCAGGGAACCTGCAAAGTAGGTAAAAGCTTTCTCAATTGCCCAAAAGCTCGAGGGATCTTAAGGGAACACTGTATCAGAGAGGGCTTGACTTCTCTTTAATTCCACAGAGGGAGGAGCAGAAGAGAATGCAGTACTTCTAGGAGTTAACATTTATGGAGTACTTGCCGGGTTAGTGTCAGCATTACACAAATGCTACCTCTCAAATCTATGAGGGAAGTGGGGCTGAAGGATACACATGTGACTTGTCCCAAAATCAGATTGTGGCAGGCATGGCCATGATCTTGATCATTATCCTTTAATGCTGCCCAGGTACAGGCCATGGGCCTCTCAACTTGCACTTGATCACCGGGATGACTCATTAAGTCACCTGCTCGCTGCTCCTTTCTCTGAGTGCCATAATGATGCCCCAGAATGGTGTTGGACTCCAGTAAGTAGGTGAAAACCAGTCCTGGTGAAAATCTCTGGGAAAAGTTCAACACTTACCCGTCACAGAGAACACTCTGTAACATGGCTGGACATCAGCATTAATCTGCTAATATATGAAAATCAAATTTAATGTAAAAAAGGCATGATATGTG
Organism: Hydrochoerus hydrochaeris; assembly: GCA_004027455.1. Lineage (NCBI taxonomy): Eukaryota > Metazoa > Chordata > Mammalia > Rodentia > Hydrochaeridae > Hydrochoerus > Hydrochoerus hydrochaeris. The sequence continues at coordinate 137,166 of PVLA01002328.1, read as the reverse complement.
CAGATAAAAAGTGTGAGATACAGGAAAGTTATTATTAAAAACTGATACAGTCCATTCCTAAAGTAATGCCAACTTGGAGTTGAACTCATCTGGAAGACACAGATCAAGTTCTTTACTGTCACCAATATTTATTGAGTGCTGTAATATGCCAGGTCCACTTCTATAAGCTTTCAATTTAATTCTCAACACTATTCTGTGAGATTAGTATTTTGTACTCATTTTGAAGATATGTAGGCAGAGTTCAAAGAGTTTATTCGTAATTAAATTTGTGTAGTATACTGGATGAAAAATGCTTTACTGATAGTACCGCATTTAATTCTTTTCAATTATATCACAAGATAGATAATAAAATGTCAATTCTCAGATGAAGAAGCTGAGAGCAGAGGTTAACTTATTCATGTGCAGTAATAACTGAGTAATTTTTCAAATGCTATTCATAGCCTAAACACAGCAAGGAATTCTTCCAATCATGTGATAAAGATCAAGCCTTGCAAAATAGTAAAGAAAACTCAACTTGATCCGAAATAGTATCTCTAAGAGTCAACATGAGTCTACAGACATTTAGAATAGTTAGAAAATAAGTCTGAAAAAATACATGCTTCATTTCTTAAATAAGAGTTCTATTAAAATTAAATGTATAGCTTTTTATTTCTCCTCTCAATAAATAGGCAAGCACAGTTTTTGGCATATGGTGCACACAATAAATAATGGAAGAATGAAACAAAATAAAATAATTCACTAAGTTCAATGGTAAAAGCTGCCAGGCATGGTAGCACACACTTGTAATCCCAGCAATTAAGAGGCTGAGACATGAGAATCACCAGCAGTTCAAGGCCAGCCTAGGCTAAATAGTGAGTTCAAGGCCAGCCTACCCTAGATAGCAAGAGCTTGTCTCAAAAAACAGTGTATCAGTGGTAAAATCTATACCGTCTCAATAAAATTTCAATTATTTTTCACACTCAGCACCCTTGACATAAAACCAAACAAATATTGGTTATATTTATAATATCGTTCTGTTGTGTATATATCAACTTGTTAGATGAAAAGGTATATGCTTTTAATTTGGGGTATGATCACTATCAAAAACATTGAGTAATTTTATTATGTAAGAAAAACCTATCTCCCTATCATTTAAATTATTTTTTAATTTTGAAGTTTCTTTTAACTATGTCCTTCAGTATCATTGAACAAATCACTCTACCACTATTTTGCAAGGCTTGATCTTTATCACATGATTAGAAGAATTCCTTGCTGTGTTTAGGCTATGAATAGCATTTGAAAAACTACTCAGTTATAATTATAGACAGCTAACAACTGCCAACTTGCTAGAAAATGAAATCATGTAAAATTTAAAGACAAGTGTGCGAAGCTTGTCAAACACTGAAGTATCAAAACAGTAAATGCTCACTTTTAGTAAACCAAGATTCTAATTAGACTTTACTGAATATTATACATAGAATTAGCAAATTATCTCTGTTACATAGTGATTTTTAAAAGCATATATTTATAGCAGCTTGTCAGTTTAAACACTTGACTAAGTGACTGTGTTTGTCTATTAAGTGAATATATTAGAAGTTTATTACAGTAGTATAACTGACAAATCTCCTAAGTTTTAGTGCCTTTAGTATGAGGTAAAAGCTCACGGAGGGCTAGGGATGCAGCTCCTTGGTACACTGTTTCCCACGCAAGTGCGAGACCAAGTCTCAGCATTCAAACCACAGGATGTTGTCTTAAGGTAATTTTATACCATAAGTACTAATAATTTAAGGAAGACCTTTCAAATTTTAATTTAAAAGTAAGTGAGATTTAAATAAAATAAAAAAGTAGTTTCTTAAAGACAATTTTATATGTCATTGCAGTTTATAAGTATTTTATATGTCATTGCAGTTTATAAGTATTTTTCTGTATTTTGGCAACACAAAAGTTATCACATAGTTTGAATCACATTTAAAAAAAATATAAACTGAAACTTGATTTTAATGTATTTATTTGAACAGTGCATCATAAACAGTTTACTAGTAATATACATTTAACAATAAAATGCCTACTGAAAAAATCCAACACATGGTCCTATAGTCATGGGCCTATAGTCATAGAAATTTCCAAAATACATTCAGTAAAAAAGCAATTTAAAGAAACAAGCATATTTTATTTATTTTAATGAATTTACACATTTATTTACAGAATGAGGATTGAACCCAGGGTCTCTACACTGAGCTACATCTCCAGGCTTTTAAACATTTGTTTAATTTTAAGATGGGGTCTCACTAAGCCACCAAATTGCCTAGGCTGTGTGGGTGCATGCGACTCTCTCACCTTAGCCTCTCAGAATGCTGGGATTTACAGGCATGTGCAACCAAGTCCAGTTTAACAAGCATCTTTTAATTAAAAGTCCTTGTTCATATACACTAATATTAGGGTAATGGTATCTCTATCAACACAGGATTAACTAAATATGATAACCAACAAGTAGAAAGCCAAGGATGGCTACATTTCCAATTTTCTACTATCTTTAGAAATATAATCACCAGGCGAGGTGTGGTGGCCCACGTCTGTAACCCCAGCACTTAAAAGGCTAAAGTAGGAGAATCACCCTGAGTTCAAGGCCAGGCTGGGCTACATGGCAAGACCCTAACTCAAAAAAAAAAAAAAAAAAAAAAACCAACCAACCAAACACAATCATCGAATATTCTGAAAATCTCCCCAGTCTGATATCCTGAGTGTACTGTTTCAGTATAATTATAGTAGTAGGTAATTTCTTTGAAGTCAAATTAAAGTCTTATTCACTTAATCTAATAAATAAGTGCTTAAAAAAAGCCAGATTAAATTATATTTTCCATTGACTTCCATAAAAATTTTTAGATGTTTTACTCACAGGGGAAAATAGACCTAAAAGTTTTGACAAAGAACAGATTAAAGGTGGGGGCAGGCTTGCGTGGTACGGATGGACTTCAGGCGGCATTTCATTCTTCCACGCAACTTAAGTGCTGTCTCCTCCCTTCCCAGCATCAATTCTGTCCTTCCACAAATTCTAAGATTTTCTCCACATTTGGTTTCTTCTGATAATTTCTACAACATAAACACTGCCTGTTTCTAATTACAAAAACGTAACCCTCAATAGTGCCTATTTTACCAGAATTTTAAGTATTTAAGAGTCCTTTAATAGGCCGGGTGTGGTGGCTCATGTCTGTAATCCCAGCATTTGGGAGGCTGAGGCAGGAGGATGATTGTGAGTTCCAGACCAGCTTGGGCTACAAAGTGACCTCAAGGTCAGCCTGAACTGCATAGCGAGACCCTGTCTCAGAAAGACCCCTCCCCCCCCAAAAAAAGAATACTTTAACATAACCAAGACTCAGGTAAAAATTTCAACAAATATTTAAGCTGGTTGCACAAATTATCAATTGTTTATTCAATTACGGTTTATCAAAAGAAAATTTATTACGGTTTATCAAAAGAAAAATATTCTAAAAGAGCACATTACATCTACTATATAATTTTTTACTCTGTGAATGATCTTTACATACAGCACCTTAAGGGCACATAGTATTAAGAAAAAATTCTAATTAAGTTAAACTTGTTTCAGAATGCCCTCCTTGCTGTCTAGTATAAGCCAGAACCTTAAAATGAAATTTAATACTCAAATTTTTAACATTTTTTTTCTTTGAACAAAATGTCACATCCTCTTTACAAATAACCATGTTAGGAAAAATCTTTAAATGAAACACTTCTGTTTAATCAGAAGTTATCTGAAGCACTATAGCAGGAATACGTGAAAGTTAAAAACTTTTTAAAAAGTATCTTTGTTGGCTTCAATCTTTTTGAAGATTTACAACAAAGAAAGAGGACAGGATGTACTTATATATTATAAAGAAGACACTGAAGGTAGATAGAGCAGATATGATTCATCTTGCAGGCCATAAGGTCGGGGGGAAAGCTCTATGCTTATACTCCAGTCACTTGGGGGCGAAATGGGGGAGATATGCCTTCAATTTCTCCATATTGTGTATCCAGAAAACCCCAGAAAACCATGGAGTAAACAGTGTTCTCCTCTAAGTTTGAAAGCAAGACAAGAAAGTGGTATGAGAGAACTGAGAAATAAGCCACAAGGCTCTCTGAGGGAAAGGGGCTGAATTCTTACTGTATCAATAAAATAAGAAAGGTCAGAATGGTGGATATGAGAGAAGCTTAGTGTAAATATTGAAAGAGAACGCTCGTATTTGCTATGATACCTAAGAGTCAGCAGTGAATGTTTGAGATACACTACTTTTGGCTTTGACTAGCTGGCAGTAAAAAAGAAATCAAAGTAAAACAATCATTAAAAAAAAAAAAAAACTGAGCTGGGTGTAATAGCTCACACGCGTAACACCAGCTTCTCAGGAGGCTCGAGGCAAGAGGATGGCAAGTCCAAGATCAGTAGAAGCAACTTGGAAAAAATCCTGTCTTGAAATAAAAAAAATAATGAGGGCTAGAATGTAACTTAGTGATAAGTGTGCCCTTGGCTTCAGTCCCTGTAAACAGAAAGAAGAGGGAAGTAGGAGGAAGGGACAAAACCTACTTCTAGAAAGTTCCTGACCTATTAAAAAAATTATATTTTGGGCTGGGGATATTGCTCAGTGGCCCAGTGCCTGCCTGACAAGCGTGAGGTCCTGAGTTCGATTCCTAATACCAAAAAACCCACTATATTTTATGGTTCCACTATAAATGATTTAAGTATACTTCTAATCTAATAAAATCCAAATTACAAACAGACCAAGTGATATATTATCTAGTTAGATATTGGTGCAATTTTAAAAAAAACATCTCTAACTAGACTTGACTCGCTCCTGTCCCATTTGTTTTTCACCAACAGAAATTCCCTATTCAAAGGGGCAGGGACAGAGATGAAGGTGTCTTCCTGGACCTCAGAGGCTGAATGCTCTTTAACCCAAACTAAAAATACAAATGCCCAATTGCCTTGCCAATGACTGGTTTAGAAAAGAACATGTTACCCAATCTTGGTTAACAGACACTGAGAGGAGTCTACTGGACGGTTTTGGAGAAAAGCTTTTCTTCCCTGATAGAAACATGGAAGAAAGCTTTCTTTTGGCTCTAGATAGCTGTGGCTGTGCTTGGTGCCTTGGACTGCTGGAGCAACCCTGCAACCACGAGGGAAGGTTCACTTGCTCTGCTAAGGAAAAAAGACAGGAAGCAAAACGATATCATGGTTGAGCCAAAGAATCAAGTAATCAAGCTTGAAATTGTGTAACATCCAGATTTATTATGTGAAACAAGAAGCCAGATCTACAAACTTATATATTACCCAACTAGATACCAAAAAGATACTCCAACTCCAAAGTGCAGTTGTAGCAACTGTACGGTACACCATACCTAATAAGTGAACTTTCATTTCTTCCTGGGTATGTAACAATCACTTTGCTTAAGTGAAAGCTTCTGCCGCCCCACATAACAAAGTATTTTTGTAACTTAAGTCTAAATTTTCTATCTTAAAATTACTTCTACACAGTGTTAATTACTAGCAAGTTTATAAGAAAAGTTTTTTCTTTTCATAGTACAGAAATAAAATGAGGGCTGGCAAGGCAGCTCGGCGGTAGAGTACTTTTCTAGCATATTTGAGGCTCTCGGAACCTAAATAATGATCGTCCCTGCAAAAGTTCCAATTTAGATTCTCCTTATAAGTTTCTGAAATGCACTCATATCTTTCACCTTAGTTTTACATCAAGACTATAGTTCGATAGTGCCTTGTATTAGTAAAGTGGGCCTTGGTTAACATCTCTGTTCCTTTGTTTAGGGAATTAAAAGGATCAAAAAGGTATTACAGAGACTTGTGTTGAATAGAATTACATATATTGATAAGTCAAATAGATAGCAGGTGTATAAGCAGAGGATGCTGCCTCTCAATGTGCTGGTTTTTTTTTTAATGGGGTTAGCTATTTGGAGTTGAATCCATCCTAGGACAATCTCATCATTTTCCCCTTGCCAATTATAATCATCCGAGTTGACCTAAAACAAGCATGCAAAGGTCTTCAGTAATAGCTGCAAGAATTGCCTATCCAGTTGAGCTTTTGTTGCTTTACTAATGTTTAACAGAAAGCATTATGGAGCACCACATTTGAATTTCTATTTCATTTTCCATGTGAGATTGATGCTAGGGTGCGAGCAGTGAGCCAGAGGGGTGGGGAGTAAAGGGAGAAAGGTAAACTGAAGCTAGAGGATGCTAGACATCATGTGACATTCTGAAGTTTACATTCTATTCTCTTACAAAAAGGTTTCGGGCAGGAAAGTAACTTGGCCAGATTTTCATCTTAGATAAATAGCTTTGTGGTGATACAGAGGAGGAATGAAAAGGTTGAGGACGATCTAGACAAGGAGAGATAACAGAACTACAATAGTGGTGGCAGGGCCAGAAGTCTACTGAGCTATTTCCACCTGGTTGTCCAGCTGGCATCTTTATCTCAACATGTCAAAAACAGAAGCCATTTTTCTCCTAAACTGACCCCCTGCCACTCAATGTCTTAAGAAATGACTGCACTGTCGCCAACCAGTTCAAACCAAAAACTTCAGAACCAATTGTGCTTATATTTTTATTATTTTCCAAATCTAATATAAATACCATTATCCTGTGGTTTTTAATTCCTTGATATCTCCCAAATCCATTTTCTTTTTTCACTTTCCTCTACTACATCCTACTTCACTATCATTCTTTTTTGTATTTTATTTTATTTTATTTTGAGACAGAGTCTCATTATGTAGTTCAGAACTCTGAACTGCCTGGGCACCACAGGCTTGCCTCAAACTCTTGGTGATCCTCCTGCCTCAGCGTCTGATTGCTGGGGTTACAGGTGGGCACCACACCTGGATTCCACTTTTTTTTTTGTACTAGGGATCAAACTCCTGCCAGGCAGGCGTTCTCTCCACCATCATTTTCGCCATAGATCCATGGAACGATCGCCTAATTAATGTGATATACACACTGTTGACCTTGGAACTTCCTTCTCCACTCTGCTTCCAGAATGATCCTTCTAACTCATTACCAAGTATGTCATCATCTCTGTCAGAAGTTTTCTGTGGCTTCCCATTGTTCCTAGACAAAGTCTACAATCTCAAATCTGGATCTTGCCAAATAACAGTTAAGAATACCTAACATTAATGAGTGATTAATTTGTGCTATGTGCTGCTAGCATTATTTCGTTTTATTCTCAAAGCAGCATTGTGAGGTTGGAACTATTAAATCTTCCTTCTTTTGCACGTTTGGAAACTGAGTCAAGGAGAGATTATGTAAATTATCCACAGTTGTATAACTAATAAGACATTGGACCACACTTGTCTGTATCCACAGCATGTGCTCTTAAATTTTCACAGTACTGTCACTATTTTAAGCATATTGAACCATTTTCAGTTCCTAGAACTCATTTGCTTTCTTGCAATGAGGCCTTCACATATACTCTCCCCTATGTCTAGTTAATATTTATTAAGTCTCTGTTTAAATCATTGTTTAGGGAAATCTTTCTTTACTATCTAAAATTAAAGTTTTTATTCATTTACTACTTTATGGTCTGTCTCCCTCCAGTGAATATAAAAATTGTTACCACTGGTCCTCAGTTCTTAGTATGAGATTCACCAGGGGTTCACTTAACATTTGTTGCAGGAATGCATATATGATGTGGGGGTAGAAACTCCCTAAAATGGAAATTTCATTTATCTAGACAGAAGAGAAACAGAAAGAAGGCAAAGATAAATTTGGGCATTCACTGCATATTTATTTTGTAGCTTTCAGGTCCCAGGCAATATTCTTGAGAACTTACAGTCCTGAGGGAGACAGACACATAAAAATGCAATTATAGCACAATATATATAACCATGGGAGGAATAAAGTACATTATATGCAGAAATGAAAAAAGTATAAGTCTATGGGAAATCTTCACAGTAGAGGAAATTGTTGAAATTTCTGCAAGATGAATGAGTCTTGAAATATATTTCACAACAGTCCATGTATTTTACTTGTGACAGGAGAGAAGAAGCATCCATTACATACTCGGGTACTTTATGTCCTATTTAATTCTTGTTACAGTTCTGTTCTTATTTTCACATTATGGATGAGAAAATCCAAGCTTTATAATAAAGGTCAAGTAACCTGTCCAAGGTTACATCAGCACATTAATGAAGGAGCAGAATTTAAGACCAAGACCGACTCCAGTACCCAACTGACTTGCCATTTATATTGCAATCGTTTGACACAGCACTTTTCGGAGCTTGTTTACTTTTATTTTCAATACAATTCTTAACAAAATTGGTTAACTAGTTTCCCACGTTAATATAAATAAGCAATGAAATGAAAGGCCGGGAAGAGACTGAAGTAAAGTATACTAATAGCAAGGGAAAGGAGAGAAACACTATCCAAACCTGGACACATGTTCAAAACACATGGGTCATAAAGTCTTTCACAGTCTACAACAGTACTTGATGTGCATTATGAAAACCAAAGGGGTTGTTCTAGTGTGACTACAGTTTAAGAGACACAAAAATAACTGTACTTAAAACAGTAAACTTCAGGTATCTAGAATATTAATTCCTCTCTGATAAAATAAATAGTAAAAATTGTTTCCAAAGTGTCTGTAAGAGAAAAATACCCCGGTATCTTAAAGTTTTTATTTTATGGCTATGATGACTTTTTGTTGGCTTTCAATTAAATTCAAGCCAGTACAGAAAAACTGCCAATTGTAGCTTAAATATATATCCAAATAAATTAAACATTTAAAAAATTTCTTCAGCTGGGCGTGGTGACATAGCCCTGCAATCCCAGCACTCAGGAGGCTGAAGCAGGATACTTTGTCTCAAAAAAGTGAAAAAAAGTAAAAAAGAAAGAATAAAGGAAGGAAGGCAAAGGCAGGCAGGCAAGCAAGGAAGCTAACTCATACATGACTTGGAACAACACATAGATTGGCAAACATAAAAGTGCTACTGAGCAGTCTTCAACGTTTTCTAAAAAACCTTATCAAACAAGATAAATTATATACAAAACACGAGCCAGAGGGGGACCCCAATATTTTTCATCTACTACACTCAGTTTAAACGGGTATGCATGTGAAAAAGAAAGGAAACAATTCAGACAAACAGACAAAACTGGCTGAGTAATTTAGTCAACCTATTTTGCCTAGGTCTGACTTCTCAACCTGAAGATGTTAGCTTTGTAAGTTAAGCTTTTATTTCATATAGTTCTCTCTCTCTTTTTTTTTAAATTGCATCTAAAGAACAAATCCTGTTTGGTTTTTGGTTTGTTTTTTTAAGAACTGTTCTACAATAATCTTCAATGAGCTGACTAGAAAATATTTAGTATCTTCTATCGTTTTGGGAAATTTCCACACAGAAACAGTTGTAACAATGGGAAAAGCATGTTGGCTACTCTTACATGTTAAAAGAAACAAAGAAAAATCTTTTCTTGCAATTAATTGTAACTCTCACAGACATACTTTTCAAGGGAGCACTGCAGTTTGGGCACAGCACTGGCCAACTCTAGAAATACTGTACTTGTTTACTTGTTTGATTTTGGCCCCAAATCCAACGTCCACGAAACGCTCTAAAGTACTGAATTTATAGTAAGAGTTTACATAGTAACTTTTTACAAACACAATATGAATAATCACAATAAAAATTCTGCTCTATAGTTGTACTTTATAATACTCTTCCTTACCTGGACGTTCTTCAGAATAAACTCACTTTTCTCTCTTACATCTTTAAAGGGACATCTCTTAGCCAGCATAAGCAGATGTGCAAGAAGCTTATTCAGCTCATCCAAAGAAACAGCATTTGAAAGTTCGTCTGCAGGACGGTGAGTTGTCTCTTTCACTGAACGAAGACACTCGGTTTTTCTCAAAATGATTTGCCTAATGGTTTCCAGTGCTGTCTCTCTGGTAGATGAATCTCTACTGCACAATCCATCCCATCTCACTTCATTCTCTCCTTCAGCCATGACAATCAGAGTTTTTCCTTTTCACTCTTCACTTTTTCAGCATACCCCAAAAGCACTTCGTATTTTTAAAATGAAATTTCCAATAGATTCAGAGAAATCGAGACGTCACGAAAACATACATCTGGGTTTCATTTAGGAATCAGAAGTGTCTTTTAAATTAATGTGTTGAACTGACCTACAAGATTAATCATCCTCTTTCTCTCTTCTACACGAAGGGGCGGTCTTCCGGACAGATTGAAAAAAACCAAGTTGGAAAGTTGGAATCTTACAGCGCTGATTTTGCTGGACAGGGAGTCTCGGGGAAGTGTTTTCTGTCTCACAGAGTCAACGGATATCCTCACGTTGTGGAGCTGTCAAATCCGTCCTCTGCCCAAAAAGGCTGGTAAGAGTTGAACGCACTCCAGCCATTCGGATTTTTTTTTTTTTCCCGTCTGTTCAGCCACCGGTCCTCCAGGCGTTCCCACCCCGCCCCTCCTCCAGCGCTAGTCCCCGCCCAACTCAGCTCCTCCCCGAGCCTCGGCAGCGGGCCGGGGCCAGCAAGTCTGGCCGAGCTCTGACGCTCCTGAAGGGGCGCGGGCGGAGAGCGACCGTCTCCACCACGTCGCTGTCTCGGAGGGCGGCGTCCTTGGCCCTCGGCTGGTTCCGACCTCGGGAAGGCGCCGCCTCTGTCCCGCGCCCTCGCGCAGTGCTGCTCAGCCAGAGGGCACAGGGCAGCAGCCCGACCACCCGAGCCCGGAGGCGGAGGACCAGCAGGGCCTGAGGAGCAGAGCCCGCCCCTCCGCCAGCCCCATGCTGGGACCGGCCCAGAGGGCGGGAGCGGGGAGGGGAGAAGGGGGTCCTCGCTCCCAGCCCCTCCCCTCGCCCTGCCCGGCTCGAACTCCGGGCAGCCTGTGCCCTAGCGCCTTCTTCCCCGCCCAGAAGGACGCGACCCGCGGAGGCAAAGCCATTGGAAAAAGCCCCGCCCTCGGGCCCGCTACCTCCAGACCCTAACTCCGCCGCGCGCAGCCGCCAGTCTCTGCCGGCTGCTACGCATGCGTGACGGCGAACAGGGTGCATGCGCCCTGCAGATCCTTAACTTGCGGCGGGAGGTGTTTTCCGTTCTCGGACGTTTTGGAGTCGACCTGGGAAATGGATAAAAGTAAGCAATAGAGATAAAAGTTCCCGGAGGTTTTATCACACATATAAGCACAGCAAAAACTATTTGACAACACTCCTTTAAAAAATTGAATCCAAAAGTGGAATTAGCCTACAAAAGTGGTGGTTTATTATGCCAAAACCCGGGTTTAAGTAGTGTAGTTAAGGCGTCCCCGTTGACTTCTGGGAAATGTAGTTTTGATGCTGTTTGCTGTCGCAAACTACAGCCCCCAGGAGCCGCCGCGACGTTGCGTGTCGCGGCGTACAAATCAACTGTTTTGGAGGCAGGAACTACTGAGTCGGTTGGTCGAAGGTCTGGTGAGTATTGTAATCGTTGTCATTCTTCCTTTGAAAGGATTTTTTTCCGTCCTATGTTTCCTCTAAGATTTTGGAGACGCAGCCATGTAGAGTTGCTTCCTTTCTGTAGTTCTGTTGGGGACTTTTTCCGTACGTATTTACGTGAGAAAGACTATTGCAGACGCCCGCGGTCGTGGTGAGGCGAGGTTGGCGGAGTCTCGATCCCGCGGCCGGAGGGAAGGGCCTAAGGGAGGCTGGGCGGGAAAGGTTCTGTGGAAATGGGGTTCTGCGCTGCTGCGCCTGCCTCTGCACTCTCCTGTGGACTCGCGCGGGGCGGATTAAGGGTCCTTGTGTAACTGCAGTTTTGTTTGCTTTTGCATAGGACTGTTCTGTTCTCAGATGAAATCGTAAACAGGGTTTTGAAAGCAAGTGGTCAAGTCCGTTTTGTTTGAAAATAGAGGGAAAAGAACTCCTAGTGTTCTTTGATACGGATTCTTGCAGGCCTTAAGGATACTCTGTGAGTAATAATTTTTAAAGTGCCCTATAAAATCCCCCCCCAGATTTATAATATTTAAGCGATTTAGTCGTTTCTATAAGATTACTCCTTGTTTTTTTAAAGTCTTTATTCTTGCAAAGATTTAAGTTTGAAAGGCCATGAATATATTGGTAATCAGATTAGGTTTTAATTCACATTGTAGAATTGATGTATTTTTAAACTTCTCGGTATTTGGTATGTACATCAGTGAAACAGACGCGGTCCTACTGTACTGATATAGGTGAATGAAACGCCCAATCTACTATGTTCGCGAGTTCGTGTTCTCTAAAATCGAAGAATGAATTTTAGGAACAACAGAGGTGAAGAGTAGAATATATTTATTGAGAGAAAGCTTCTGCCTGAAGGGAGACAGAAGGGGGTTCCGAGCGGCTGCCCAGGACTCTGGCTTTTCCAAGGATTTTTATAGAGTAAGACCGTGGGTTCAAGGTAGGGAAGGACTGGCAACTCACACGGCAGATGGGCGTAAGGTGGGACATAACTATAGTTAGCCAATAAGATCAATAGTTAGGTAAAATTGATTGCATTAGTAGAAAGTGGGCATTCTTGGAGATGTGACCTTTACCCTAGAGGCTCCAGGGTGAGAGGGAACTAATTAGAATATCAGTCTCCAGGATGTAGATGCATTTGTTTGATCCTTTGTCTTGAGATCTGACCCGCAGCTAGAGGTGTGTGTGTCTCCTCCAAGGTCATCAGACATCTGGTCCTCTGTGCCAGCTTCTTTGAGGGCCTAGCCCTATCTGACTGCCTATAATATTTCTAACTGGCTCAGCTTCCTGTAACACTACGTTATTAGAGAAGCCAGTGCTTAAACATAGAATTACAAAACTACTTGATATTATTGGCATGGCGAGGACATCTCTTAGCCCAGTCTTGGAAAATCGTCTCCAGCGAGGTGAGGACCAAAAACCACAGCACCCCTGTATTCAGTCAAGGAATACCTGTTGCGTGGCTGCTGTAGCAGTATATTGAAATGTGGCATTAAGCACTGTTCCGTATATCCGTATTGCCATAGAGCTTTATTCAACTAAGCAGGGGGAGTAAAATATATACTGTAGTAAGTGGAATGGAGAAAAATAAAAACCAACTGGGAAGCTGGAATGAGAAGTACCAGGTTGTGGGGAGCAAGTTTCTCTTTTAAATAAGGGAGTTGGTGAGATGAATTAGGAGAGAAAGTAACCAGATAAATTCCTGGGGGAAGATTATTCAGGTGAAGAGAACAGTTATCACAAAGGCTTGTGAGCAGGAGCATTCCTGCACATCTGGGAAACAGCAAGGAGACTCAAGAGGCTACAGTTCACAGACTGCAGGAGAAAGTAATAAGATGAAATCCCAAAGAGGTATTGGTAGGAGATCATGTAGGTGATTGAAAGGTCTTTGGCTTTAATAGAGATGGGAAGTCATGCAAGGGTTTTAAGCAGATGAGGGTATGATCTGACTTTTCAAAATAATTATTTCCTTTAAATTGTGTTTAGCATAGACCATGGAAGCAAAGATTGAAGCAGAAATTCTGATTACAAAGCCAAAGTAATAATCCAGGTGAGAGGTGATTGTGATGGTTTGGACTAGAGTGAGGTCAATGGAAGCAGTGAGAGAAGGCTGGAAGCCCAGATATTTTTGATACTATAGCCAGAAGATTTTGCTGGAAGATTAGATATAAGAGTAAGAGAGTCAAAGATTACTTTGCAGTTTAACCTGCGCAAATAAAATGTTCTCTGTTGTCATGGAAAAGTGCACACTGATTTGTATGCTGGGTGAGGCTGAGGTCAGTGATTGAGAAACTTGGCCATACTAAGTTTGAGATGCCTCTAAAAACATTGAAGCTGAGGTGTGGAAGAGGGAGTTCAACAGTTGAGTGCAGAAGGAGAAGGTCTAGCTATAGATACAATTTTGGATATCATAGTATTTTCTCTCAGGATTGAGGATTGAATGAACCCAGGCCCTTCACAGCAGGGGCTCAAACTTGTGATTTTTCTTCCTTAACCTCCCAAAGTGCATAGTAATATTTTGATACTAGTTGTTGGTATCACCCAAGGAAGCAATACGTGGGAGTTTGTGTGTATTTGAAAGGTGGCTATGAAGGAATAGTCACTGAAGGGAGGAAAATTTTAAGTGTGGTATTCTAAAGGCCAGCTGATGAAAAAGATTAAGGAGAGAGGAGTGATGTTATGTTAAATGTCGCTCTCAGTCAGGTGAGGATTAACAGCCACAATTTTTAGCACTGTGGAGGTTGTTAAATAAAAATTATAGGAGGCCATTGTTTTGGAATAGGCTCTTGCACAGAGCCCAGACAGATAAGAGTAAAAATCAAGCTAGAGTTACCCATGCTAACGTTTCACATCACCGAACTAAAACTTAGAATTGTTATGTGATCTTTAGAGAAATGAGAGCCAAATTTGCTAAACAGACCAATTAGCATGACAGTGAACTAACTTCCCTCTGCTTTAATCCCTTCACCCTGTAACCCTTAGTGTAGAGAGCCCTTCCCAGACCTCATCTATCCAGGAAGTTTACATTTGTAATCCAGTGTAAAAATTATTGTAATTCCAATAAATTCATTCCAAGCTACCACTTCCAGTGCAACCCGTGAGGAGAATAAAGACACTAAGACATACTTACAGTTTTGGGGATCCAAGAGGGTTCTACATCCAGCCAAGATAGTGGTTCACCATAGCAAAGGCCACAACCCAGGTCCCAACTGTGATTTTATTAACTCCGTGAAGAGGGAAGTAGCTGGAGGATGAGTGACAGAGAGTACTGTGAAATATATGTGGGGACTGTATGCTGGCTGGGCAGGAGGCCTGAAAGCACCTCTGCAATATGCAGAGGAGGGTTATGTAGAAAAACTAATTTGCGCAACATAACTGAGGCAGCATCTAATGTTTTGGAGCCTGGGTCCTGGATCTGCTTCATTCCTGATCTATAAACTTTTCTGCCCTGAAGTCATCCCCTCTTATCTCAAGGTTCATCCCCGTGGGCTGAGTGGAACCCAATGGCTCTTCAACCTGTCCAGCTCAACAATGTATTTTGGGAGTCATGGGTTGGGGAAACTGATGGTCACTTAGCTTCAAAGAGTACTGTTATGGATTAAAAACTGGTGGTCAGCTTAACGCCAGCTGGATTACACAGCAGGGCGCTGAGTGTAGTTGTTTCACCTGAGGAAAGTTGCCAGCATAAGTGGAGACCTGGAGAAGGAGAAGTTATCATGTTACTGTGTTGAGGCGTTAGTGCATTGAGGCGTGTGTGTTCTCCTATGAGCCGTTGGTTCTCCTGGAGGAGCTCTAGTCCTCACATCGAGCATTGCTTCCTGGTTCTGGAGGAGAAGACATGTGCTGCTTGGTCTCCAGGATGAACTCATCACGCTGGCTTCCTGACATGTACTCGACTGTGCTTGTCGGAGGAGGAGCTCGGGGCCTCCGGGATGTTGCTGAGGATGGCAGTGGTGCTTTTCAGGACAGCCCTGGTCTTTATTGTGAGTGTGACTTCTCGGCTCCAGCATAGAACCCTCAACCTACCAGCACAGCTCCTTCAGCCTGCTGGCATAGACTTTCTGGCTTCCACCGCTGATCTTTGGGCCTTCCCAGCACGGATCCGTAAAAGAGACTGGCGTGAGTCCTGCTTGTGGGCTCTAGACCTCCAGTTGGACTCGTGGGAGACATTGTCGTGAGCTCTGGGTCTTCATTTGGATTCATATGGGACATTGCTGTGGGATTCAGGCCCTTGTCTAAATATTCTATGTCTTTGGTGTTTGTGTATAGATTTCCTGCATTTTCTTGTGTTAACTCTGTGTGACCATCCTAAAATAATATTATAAACTCCATGTCCTGATTCTTATTGTTCTCTGCACAACCCCTGACTACAACAATTACACATCAGCTCCTCTGCTAATTACATTGCTGAAAGCCAATTGAAGGGATAAAGAGATGACCTAACCAGCTCTGTACATATCAGAACATGGAGATAAGGCCAAATTTAGCCAAAATGGAAATAATTGCTCTTTATTCAAGGAGAGTCATCCAGGTGGTCCGCCACACTTAGAAATAGTAACTTGAAATAATTTGATGTTCATGAATAATTTTTCTATAGTTCTGCCTCCGGTTCTCATGTTACAAGGGGAATAACTGAAATGACCAGTCTGATTTTTGTTCTTTGTTTCTGCTCTCTTCTGCCCTTTTATAAACCAGCAACTTCTCTGCCCATTGAAACATTTGTTTTGTTTCATGGAATGAAGCGTTGCCAGATTCTAAAACTGAAAGTAAATCCAATTAAAGTCTTTAAATTGTAATTTTGTCTTTGACAAGGTCATTGGAGATCTTGGTGAAATGAAGGGTCCAGATTAACATTTTATTTGAGAGAATGGGAGAACTGGAGAATTGGGTGTGGCACCTCTTCACTACTTTCTTTGTGAGGACTTCTAGCCTGTTTTTGACTCTGTTTCATGCAGATCTTAGCTCACTCAGCTCAGATATCACTTTCTCCAAAGAAGTGATCCTGAACCAAGAAATAAATGCTTCTCACACTTACTGAACATATACCTTTACTTACTAATATGTTACAAATGCTGATTTACAGTTGTCTGGGTCATGGTTCAATTTACCTGGCTGTTCCAGTAAAGGTTAAGCATCCAAGAGCAGAGACTGCCTGTTTTGAACCTGAGTACACACCTGTACCTAATATAAACTCAATAAATGTTTGATACATGAATAAAAGAATGAGTGTAAGAAAAAATGTAAAACTGGGTTACAGAACTTTCAGAGGTATTGCATAATTACTCTATTTACAAACGCAAGGTAAATTGGATGAGAGAAAATATATTGTAATGAAAGCATTATAGAACATTGGCCTTAAAAGAAAGAAAATCTTCATTGTTTGTGAAATGTAGTTTTTAACCCTCGATTAGGTAGTATTTTTCAGTGTTCCTGTAAACCTCATTCAGTTAAAAGATAAGGTTTGGGCTGGGGATTTAGCTCAGTGGCTTAAGCACCTGCCTGCCAAGCGCAAGGTCGTGAGTTCGGTCCCCAGTACCAAAAAAAAAAAGAAGATAAGGTTTGAGGTGTAGTTTGCCTAGCATGTACTAGGCCTTAGGTTTCATCTCCAGCACTAGGAAAAAGAAAAAATACTAGGAGTGAGGTGCAGGCCTGTAGTTCCAGCTACTTGGGAGGCTGAGGCAGGAGGACCACTTGAGCCTAGGAGTTTGAGACCAGCCTGAGCAACATGAGCGTACACTGAAAAAAACAATAAAGGACATTTTACGCAGTGCAGAGTAAAAGAGTAAAAAAGGTGTTGCCACTTGAATACTGTCCAGTAAAGGAAAAATTGAGTGTTCTCCAAGTGGCCTCATAGTGGCTTTCATTATGAAATTCATTGATGAATTTGCTATTTCAAAAAACCAGTACGCTAGAGCCAGGGATGGTGACGCACACCTTTAATTCCAGCTCTTGGGAGGCTGAGGCAGGAGAATTGTTGTGAGTTTAAGACCACCCTTGTCTACAAAGTGAGCTCAAGGCCAGCCTGAACTGCATAGCGAGACCCTGTCTCAAAAAGACCCCTCCCAAAATTAAAAAAAAAAAAAGCAGTGCTCTTAAGTAGGGGCTTAGAAATAGTTCACTAGTGTTATGGATAAAAAACTGGTGGTCAATTTAACATCAGCTAAATTAAATCAGCATGGTGCTGAGTGTAGATGGTCCACCTGAGGAAAGTTACCAGCATAAATAGAGTCGTGGAGAAGGGGAATCTGGGTGTTCCTGTTTGAGCCGTTGGTTCTCCTGGAGGAGCTCATCATGACCAGCCTCCCCAGCATGAGTTCGACCATTGTCATCGGAGGAGCTCAGACCTTGTTGGTGAGGGTGGCTGTGGTTCACTTTGGGGGAGCTCTGGTCCTCACATCGAGCATCGCTTCCTGGCTCTGGAAGGGAAGATGTGGGCCATTCAATCTCCAGAACAAACTCATCACTCTGGCTTGGTGGCATGCAGTTGACCGTCCTTATCGGCGGAGGAGCTCAGGAGCTCGGGGCCTCTGTGTTGCTGAGGATGGCTTTGGTGCTTTTCAGGACAGTTGGTCTTTATTAGGAGCGTGACTTCTCAGCTCCAGTGTAGAACCCTCAACCTACCAGCACAGCTACTTCACCCCGCTGGCATAGACTTCTTAGCTTCCATTGCTGACCTTTGGGCCTTTTTGTCACAGATGCGAAATAGAGACTGATGTGAGTCCTTCTTGTGGGCTCTAAACCTCCAGTTGGGCTCGTGGAAGGCATTGTCATGGACTCTAGGTCTTCATCTGGACTCATGCAGAACATTGCTGTGGGATCCAGGCCCTTGATTGAATATCCTGGGTCTTAGTGTTGTGAATAGATTTGCTGCACTTTCTTATGTTAACTCTGGGTGACCATCTTAAATGATATTATAAATTCCATGTCCTGATTTTAATTGTTCTCTACACAACCCCTGAGTACAACAGCTAGTATACCAGAGTTTCTGAGAGTTGGAGATACATATGTATGTATGTGTTAAATTTATGAATTACAAGTATATATGTATATGATTTACAGTCACAGATGATTGATAAATTAGGGTGCCAATTTTTTAATAGTCTTGTATTTTATTTTTTATTTTATTTTATTTTTTGGTTTTTAGGGACAAGGTCTTGCTATATAGCTCAGACTGGAACTCACTTTGTAGCCCAGACTGACCTCAAACCTATGGCTGTCCTCCTGTCTCAGCCTCCTGAGTGCTGAGATTCCAGACATGTGCTGCTACCATGCCTAGCAACTTTGCAATGTTGCCAAGAAGATAGCATACTGATTCTCTGACAAATGTTTTTGTTTTTGTTTTACTTTTTGCTTTAACTTTTTATTAGTATGTGTAAACAGTCCATAATGACTATATTCATTGTGGGAAATTGGAACATATACATAACATGTCTCAATTCTTTTTTTTTTTTTTCCTTCACACCTTTTTTTTCCAGCATCAGGTTCATTTATTTCAAGTCTTTATAAAGTTAATCATCATACATACAGATTAACAGCCAGACTAAGAGGCCAAAAAACATATAAAACACATCAGACAATATATAAATCGAGCTACAGTTTTAGATACATTGTGCATGCTGTATTCCAGTAACGTTTTTTCTTCTTGTTGCCTGTCTTTTATTTTGTATTTTATATATTGAGTTTCTCATATGAGAGAAACCATGTGATATTTAAATTTGTGGGACTGATTTACTTCACTTACCAGTATGGTCTCAAAGTACATCCATTTTCTTACAAATAACTCAAGTTTACCCTTTAGCTCCATAGTGTATAAGTACTATACTTCCTTTATAAGTACTATACTTCCTTTATAGTATACTTTCTTTTCCTCTACTGATGGACATGTAGGTCGCTTCCAAGATGCAGCTGTTGTGAGTTTTGCAGCTGTAAACATGGATAAGCACACATCACCGAGGTGTGCTGTCTTTAACTCTTTTGGGAGCATAATCAAAGCGGGGGAGTAACTGGGTCAAGTGGAATTTTTATCTTTTAGTTTTTCAAGGCATCTCCATACTAATTTCCAGTGATTGTACCAGTTTATGCTCCCACCAACAATGAAGAACCACCCTGCAGCATTTGTTCTTATTTCTTGATGAGGGCCATTCTTTCTAGAGATTTCATCTTGATATTGTTTTAATTTGTGTTTCTCAAATGGCCAGTGATGTTGAACATTTTTTCATGTTTTTGTTGGTCATTTGCACTTCACCTGAGAAGTGTCTACTCTTTTCACTTGCACCTTTTTGGGGTGGGTCTTTAAATCTGGGGGATCTATTTTTTTGAGTTTTTATGTATGTATATATATATATAGTCTAGGTATTAGTCCCTTTAGTAGGGGAAATGCTAGGTGTCAGATCTGCAGAGTTCATGTTCCCTCAAGTTGAAGAAGGAATTCTAAGGAACAATGGAGGTTAAGAATAGGACATGTATTGGGGAATAGGAATTGCTTCTGGGGAACAGGAGGGGTCTCAAATGGGTTGCCAGTGAACCCACTTCTCAAAGGAAGTTTTATAGAGCAAAGTTAAAAGGTGGGTGCAACATGGATCAAAATTATGATCAGTAAATTACAAGTATAGTCACTTAGGTAGTGTTGATCCAGTGGTAGCAACGGCGTATGGATGACTTCATTAACCTTGGTCAATAATGTGTAGTTTTGTCTAGTTTTAGTTTTAGTAGTCTCAGTCTTCTTAGTGGGTGAGAGGGGAGGGCTCATGCCTAATGAGATAATGGGAAATCTCAAAAAGGTGGTACCAGTAATCTCACGCTTCCGTGTATCCCTTGGGAAGTATGTCAGTCTGGCCCTTGTGACTTTGATCTATTTAGATGTGCCCCCAGCTGCATCTTCTGCTTTGACACACACCCTCATAGACCCAGCCTGCCTGTCTGCCTGCCTGCCTGCCTGCAAGATTTCCACCTTACTTCACTGTCTGAGGAATAGCTGGCAAAAGCATTTTCCCACCCTCCAAGGTTGGCTCTTCACTCTGCCGGTGTTTCCTTTGTTGTGCAGAAACTGTAATTGGATCCGATCCCATTTCTTGATTCTTGATATTATTTCTTGTGCAACTGGGGTTCTGTTCACAAAGTCTTTGCTTATACCTCTTTAAAAGTTGTACCAATTTTTGTTTCCTAGCAGATTGTTTCTGTTTGAATATTTAGATCTTTGGTTCATTTTGATTTGTTTGTTTTGGGATGTTTTGGTTTTGTTTTGTTTTGTTTTTTTTATTTTTTTGGTACTGGGAATTGAGCTCAGGGCCTTGTGCTTGCCAGGTAGGTACTGTGCCTCTGAATGACATCCCTGGCTCGCATTTTGATTTTAGTTTAGTATATGGTAAGAAATACAATGTGCTGAGGAGTGTGAGTTGTTTTTTAGAGTATTCACATGCAGTGCAGTGCAACATGAATCATCTTCAAATGAGCAGTCCCCGCCCCTCCGCCCACCACCTTATCTTTAACAAAGAAGCCAAATACTTTTGCTGGAGGAAAAATGGCCTCTTGTTTTTTGTTTTCTGTTGGAAAATTTCATGAGAAATCATCATGTTACCTAAGAACCTGTAATCAAAGCAAAGGAAATGAGATATTTATAATGTGGCAACTTAATAGTAATAAACTATAAGAACTACCACAGCAGAGCATTGATGGCACTTAATTTGGTTATTCTTAGATCGCTTTTTCTCTGCTCCCATGCCTTTTTTTTTTTTTTTAACATTCTCCTTTAAGTAAATTAATATATTACAATCTAGTTCTTGGACCTATGGCCGTTTTGTTTTTAAGGCTAACTTTGCATATATATCTCTATTCTGTACAAGCAACCCTTCAACAACAGATTTAACTGCAGAGTCTGTAGTTTTTTTGTTTTTGTATTTGAGATCTGTGACAATTTGAAAAAATTCACAAACATTATAGCCTAGAAATAATTTTTTTTTTATTTAGAGAAAAAAAGCAAAACAGAAGAAAGGGTAGAAATAATACAAAAATAAAAAAAAGTAAGAAATCACTAGTTGATAAATTACTTCTTGTTATGTTAGACCTAGTTGCTCAAGTCACAAAATCAAAGCATAAAAAGTGGACAATCAACGACAGTACAAACCATTGTTTGGTGAATAACAAACTTAGTAGTATGGTTATCTGCCTTGCACACTTAAATGTACATGCAATTATATCTTTTAGAGCACTTTTCCTTTCATTATCTCTATCTCTTATACATTTTGGATCTTATTACTCTTTCAGTTTTTGTATTTTTTATACTACAGAGACAATATGATATTTAAAATGTGAGTCTGATTTATTTCACTTATGAGGATAGTCCCAAGTTGCCTCTATTTACCTATAAAGGCCTCAAGGTCATCCTTTTTTTTTATAGCTGAGTGATATTCCATTGTATAAAAATACCACATCTTTTTCATCCATTCTGTGGTTGATGGGCATTTTGGTTGTTTCTAAAACTTAGCTATTTCAAATTGCGCTGCTATAAACATGGGTGCACATATATCACTGAGACATGACACTTTCAGTTTTTCTGGGAAAATACCCAGGAGAGGAATAGCTGGATTGAATGGAACTTCCAATCCTAGTTTTTTGAGAACTCTCCATAGTGGCTGTACCAGTCTACACTCCCACCAACAATAGAGAAGTGTTCCTTTTCTCCACATCCTTGCCAACATTTGTTACCACCAGTTGATTTTTTGATGGCAGCCATTCTTTCTGGAGTGAGATGAAATCTCAGTGCTGTTTCAATTTGTATTTTTTGAATGACCAGTTATGGTGAACATTTCTTTGTGTATTTATTTGCCATTTGTATATTTTCATATGAGAAATGTGTGTTCATCTCTGATGCCCATTTTTGGAGAGGGTCTTTGAATTTGGGGGTCTTGATGTTACTCAATTCTTTGTATGTTCTGTCGTCACTTTTTTTTTTTTTTTTTTTTTTTTTGCGGTACTGGGGATCGAACTCACAACCTTGAGCTTGCCAGGCAGGCGCTTATGCCACTTAGCTAAATCCCAGGCCCCTGTATAATCTGGATATAAGTCTTTTGTCTGAGGGACTGCTGGCTAAAATTCTTTCCCATTCTGTGGGTTTTTGTTTCACTTTGTTGGTGATTTTCACTTGAAGTGCAAAAATTTTTTAGTAAGATGAGATCTCAATTGTTAATAGCTGAGAAATATTTTTAAAAATTAAGGGAAAGATACATGTTGAATGGATAAAATATATGCAGATAATAATCCATAATTTACTACCATAAAATATATACAAATCTGTTACTAAAAGTTAAAAATTATCCAAACTTATGCACACAAAGCATCTGTGCCATAATTTGCTCTTAAGAGAAATGTGAACAAAATAAAGATGAAGTGGTAAGTCAGCTGCTAAGGGTTAGCTGTGTTGATGCTGTACTACTGTACTAATTCTGTAGCCCCCTCCTACTGCTATTGTGTTTTTTGTGTATCCACCTAAAATGCAGTGTAAGGTGAATCCTCTTTGCATGAGCAGTTTTTCTCTCCAGTAAACTATGTATCACAATGTATCACAATAAAAAGTAATCTCTTGAAGTTCTTGCCTAATTTTCACCTCATATAATATATACAATGTACAAAATATAAGTTCATTGGCTGTGTATGTTAGTTGGTCAACAGGAGGCTATTAGTTAAATTTGGAAGGAGTCAAAAGTTATACACAGAGTCTTATTATACAGGGGATTATTGACTATGTTATTCAGTGGTCAACTGTATACCACTTTAACCTGCAAGATATGTCAGAAGACAAAACTTCAGTGTATTTAGTTAAATGATCCAGTTGACTTTCACTTGTGATTCATGAATTAAGTAATACAGAGAGGTGCTCCCCTGGGCATGGCAGAATGGTAAGGTTTTGTTAAAGTGGCTTGAGTAAGGAGACAGAAAATGGATTGGTTAGCATCGGATTACTTCAGTTATTTTCCTTTAGGATTAAAGCAGAGGGGACTTCCTTATACTGGCTAAAATGGCCTGTTTGGTGGTTTGGCTATTTTGTGTCTCTCAGCATATGAGCTTTTCTTTTTCTTTTTTCTCTTTTCTTTTCTTTTCTTTTCTTTTCTTTTCTTTTCTTTTCTTTTCTTTCTTTCTTTCTTTCTTTCTTTCTCAATTTTAAAGGGAATAAAATAGAACAATAAAATGAATCAAAACAGTGATAAGACAGTAGGAAGTCTACAGTAGTTACTATATTGCGTATTGTTGTCCTGCTTTGAGGCTTGCAGAGTGAAGTGATACACTTCCCCCACATCAGCTGGTTGCCAGGGTGTGGGAGGGGGGCTGTTCTCTCCTCAGCCAGTGCTGCTCAGCTCACAGGCTAGGGCTTTGCTTCCATCCTGGTTTTCCCTGTAGAGTGCATTTCTTTTTATTGATGAATAATAACCCATTATATGTCTATACCATAGTGTGTTAATTCATTTTTTTTTTTGAAGGACGTCTTGGTTGATTTCAGTTTTAGGCAATTATGAATAAAATTGATACAGACATTCACCTGCAGGTTTTTTGTGTCCAGCTCTTTTGGATAAATAATTAGGACTATAGTCGGTTGTTCACATGGTAACCCAGTGTCTGTTTTTTTAAGCAACTCACCAAGCCACCATTGCTTTTGTATTCTCATTTTTGTATTGAATGAGAGTTTCTGTGGCTCCACATCTTTGTCAGTATTTAGTGTTGTCGGTGTTATGACTTATGACTAAACGTCTCCCCCAAAGCTTCATGCAGTCATGGGTGGGGCTTTTTCAAAGGTATCCGGATAAGAGTAAGCGACACAGGGATTGATTCATGGTGCAGTGCTGGAACCCAGGGTACTAGGATTGAGAGTGTGAGCGCCGCCCACCCTGAGGAACCTGGATAAGAAATAAGGGGTGGAAAGAGCTGTGATCCTCCCACTGCTTGCCTGCTTTGCTACCTTCTGCCAGCGTGAACTGTTTCTCCTCTGCCACGCCACCCTCCCTTAGAGCCAGCCAATTGTGGACTGAAAGCTCTACAAACTGTGAGCCAAAGTAACCTTTTCCTCCCTTACCTGGTGGATGTTGAGTGTTTTGTCTCAGCAAGGAGAAAAGTAACTAAGGCAGTGTTTTGGATTTTTAACTATTCTGGTAAAAATGTGATGATACCACACTATTATTTTAATCTCTCACTCTGTAGTAACATGTTGAATTTCTATGCAGTTTTTAATTTTAATGAAGTCTAGCTTATCAATTTTTTTTTTTATCAATCATGGTTTTGGCATTGTATCTAAAAAGTCATTGCCATACTCAAGGTTAATTTTTCTCCTAAGTTATCTTCTAAAGTTTTATGTTTCATTCATAGTCTGTATCCACTTTGAGTTAGATTTTTTGAAAGGTCTGTACCTGGGTTTATATTTTGTTATCAAGTTTCTACTGGAGAGCCATGTGTGGTGGATTTGTATTCAATTTAAGAAGGAGAAATTCTGGGCAGTATTCATGTACAAAAAAAGAATACTATTTATGAACTTGCTGCGGATACCTTAGCTGTATGTTCTGGTTTGCTCTTTTCCATCTGTTTACTATGCTTTGATGGACTGCAGTTTGCAGCCAGTAAGTTTTAAGTGAAGGATAGAAATGGCCACACTAAGCTGGGCCTGGTGGCGCTTGTCTGTAGTCCCGCCTCCTGGGCAGGCTGAGGAGGGATGATCTTAAATCTGAGACCAGCCAGGGCGATTTAGTCAGACCATTTCAACATAAAAAGTGAAAGGGCTGAGGCTGGAGTTCAGTGACAGAGTGCTTGCCTCGTATGTGGGTTAACTCCCTGGTACAGAAGGGGGAAAAGGTAGTCATGTGTTTTAAACAGGACTTTCCAGGACCAACGAACTGCACCAGCTCCTGTGATGAAGACAGCATTGGAGGTGTGACCTCATTTTTTGTGGAGCACCAAATTCATACTATTGTAGAAGAAATTTATAGAGTCCTCAGCGTTGTGTTTGTTTTCACCCAGACTATGATGTCTTCCTGTTTTAGCCTCTAGCTCCCAGCCATTTGGTATGTGTTATGCATTATTGGAATGAAAGTGAAATAAAAACTGAAAGATTTTAAATTCTTCACATTAATATTAAATAATATAAGTTATGCAGACATGGTCACAGCAACCATGTTTGGGGGAGCAAGGGGTGTTTGGGGGAATAACAACAATCTCTTATATTTAGCTATCTCTAAACTTAGAATTTCTTGGCATCTTTTTCTTTTTCTACTTTTTCTCTTGAAATGTGGTCTCACTCTTGCATAGGCTGACCTCATACTCCTGGATTCATGCAGTTCTCCTGCTTCAGCCTCCTAAGTGCTGGGACTAGGGTGCATGCCATCAGGCCCAGCTCTCATAGAATCCTCTCAGTGCTTCTCAAGTTGGTTGCTAGGGGTCTGTTGGAAGCACTCAGCACCATCAGCTCTTTGCAAAGTCAGCTGTAAGTAAAAGAGGCACATTCGTGGCTATTGAAGAGCTGGAACATTTAATGGAAAAGTAATAGAAGTTTTTATAGGTACAATTAAATAAAACTGTTTTGATCAACTTAATTAAGCTTCTGTCTCAGATGGGAAAGAAAATGAAGTTTTGTCCTTTTGCCTCTGTGATGTTCAACAGCATGTGCTATTCTTCATGTTAGGACCTTAACAGTGATACCAAGTATAGTTGGAGGAGGAAAAAAGAAGTGAGGATTGAATGGTATCTCTGTCAGCAGCTCTCCATGTTCATCAGTTGATTAACTCAGCCCTTCAGAACAATTGTTTACCTCAGGTATGTGGGTCAAAAGTTACTGTAGTTAGGGTGCCACGGCTTGTTACTACAGCGACTCCACAGCTACAGTGATACCATACCTCAGCCCATAAACACAAACAGAAGTGTTTGGCAGAATTTCACTTCCATTCACAAACTCTTCATCGGGTGACAAATGTGACTGCCCATCTTCCCCACGCGAACACCAATGTGGCTGTCACTCCTCTCTGATGTGTGGCCATGGCTTTTTCTACTTGAGATTTCAGTTGCAGACCTTTACACACTTGCTGTGTAGCTTTTTTGTGCACTTTTTAGCACACACAGTACTATACCTTATTATTCAATCTAGCGTGACTCCAGAGAAAGTCCAGCTCAAGCATGGTGGTAAAAGAAAGTACACGGCCATGATGAAGATAACAACATGCAGAACACTAATGAAGGTAACCAGGGTGTGTAGAGTGGTGATGAAGGTGACAGGAATCGTGAAAGTAACAAAAAAGGGCAGAGCCAAGATGAAATTATAAAAAAAAAAGTTTTGAAGAAAATAACCATTGAGCTGAAGAAGGAAATTGTAGAAAAGCATGATCGTGATATTCTTGTGGCTGATCATGGCCTCAGTACAAGATGGCAGAGTCAACAGACAATCCCAACTGTTTTGAAAAAATGAAGATGCCATCAAAGGATCTGATGGCAAAAAGGTGTAACAATGTCAACCAAGCAGAGGACACAAGTGCTGGAAGAGGTGGGAAAGCTTGTTAGTGTGGTTGAGTAAGAAACAGCTGGCAGGTGATAGCATTAGTGAAACTAATTTGTGAAAAAAACAGGAAATTGCAGGGTGATTTTCTGCAAGTGCTACCGGTGATGAATTTAAAGCCAGTAGAGGGTGGCTTGGCAAATTCCACAGAAGAAGTGGCATCCACAGCGTGGTAAGACATGGTGAGCCTTTCAGTTCTGACGAGGCCATTGCAGAAGCCTGCAAGAAAGAAGTCATGGAATTCGTGAAAGCAGAAGGGTACATTGCTGAACAAGCGTTCAACTTTGATGCCGCAGGGCTCTTCTGGAGAAGATGCTGAACAGAACCCGTATCACGCAAGAGGAAAAGCACCGATAGGAAGATGAAGCCACTACTGGAGTACCATTCCCAGACCCCTCATGCGTTCAGTGAACAGTGTGTGCCAAGACCTGACTGGCTGCCACGTAGAGAGCTGAGGCAAAAGCTCGGAAGTTGTTCGTGGAATGGTGGCACAGGGCATTTGCACCCACCGCTGAGAAATGTCTTTCTGACAGTCAACTGCCTGAAGGGGCCTTCTGACAGTCCCCAGCACACTCTCCAGCCTTGGCAGATGATATGGACGCTGAGTGTGACTTCACAAAGCTCAAATTCCTCCCCGCAACATGGCATCTCTTCTGCAACCCATGGAAGGGGACTCTCCCTCCAAACAGTAACCTCCTCCACACCCACCTTCCTGTCCTTCGAGCTAGTAGTTGCTTCAAGCAAGGTTAGTATTCGCTCTCTTTGTACTGTACTGTACTGCAGAGCATAGCAATTCAGACTGTAGTTATACACAGAAAAGAGAAACCCAATTACCCTCCCTGTGTTTATGTTGCTATAGAAGGTGTGTGAAACCTTAACAAATGAAAATGTATGCTTTCAATATTCATAGAAATGATTGATATACTACATCTCCAGTAGTTTTCTACCTCTGCAAAAGTTGAGAAGAAACTATATTAGTAGAGTTTTGTTTCTTGTTACAGAAGTAATATGGGTTCATTAGAGAGACTGTACAAGGTAGAAATAAGAATGTAAAAATCTGTTATCCATCTATTAATATTTCAATACATTTATTTAGTCTTAATGTGTATTGTCATTTTTAAAAAGACTATACTTTTATATTCTTACTTTATTTTAACTCAGGAGATTTTCTTAGGAACTAAAATGCCTATAATCCCATTACTTGGGAGGCTGAGGCAGGAGGATTGCCCCAAGTTTGATGCCAATCTAGGCTACATAGTAAGCTCCAAGCCACCCTGAATACATAGTAAGACCCTGTCTCTAAATAAATAAATAACAAACTAAATCTTAGTAAAGATAATGATGACTAATCATTTAAATAATCTTAAACCTGGTAAATTTTAAGTTTGTTGGAGACAGGTTCATTAAGGAAAAATCTATTAGCTTAATTATTTTAAACTTAGCACTTTGGTAAATTTGCTTGGAAATTAAGTAGTTCTCATAGAATGTATTGGATTGAATTAATTGTACATAAACAATTAGGTGCTGCATTATCATTTGTAAAATATTTGTAGAAGATTGGCATTATTTCATACTCTTTAAAATACTGTCTGTTGGCTGGGGATATAGGTCAGCCAGCACTTTTCTGGCATGTACAAGGCCATGGATTCAATCCCCAATTCTAAAAGAAAAAAAGAAAAAAACCTCATTTAAAATTAGAGAATGCTCCATAAAAATATGTTCTAGAATGAGCTCACCGATGTCATGGTATATACTGTTGACTCTTACGTTGTGTTCTTTTTATCGTACCATTATCTCCTGTCAATCTTTATTCAACAGTGAGATTGCAATTTCAGATCGATAGCAGAACCATGCCCTGTGTGCTTCCTGTTTCTTCAGGGCAAATAATACTGGACATAGATATTAGGTTATTACTTGTTCTCAGTTTAGCTCTTCTTTTTTTTTTTTTTTAAAAACAGGGTCTCGCTATGTAGTCAGCAGTATATACCATGAAATCAGTGAGCTCATTCTATAATATATAAAGATTAAATATAAGATTTGCTGCTGCTGCTACTATTAATACATCTTACATGATAGCTGTCAAAATGTTATATTTCCTCTAAATTTCTGAAATTTAGTAATTAAGGTTATTTCTATAAAGTCACTACATAGTTTTAGATAATTACTGCTTAATTTAAGTTCTTTCTTTTTCTCCTTCTTCTGGGGCTACTGGGAATTGAACTCAGGACCTGGCACTTGCCAAGCAGGCGCTGTACCACTGAGCTAAATCTCCGGCTCCTCCTTGCATATTTTTAAGCTGAATTTATAGTGTAATTTAAAATGCGGATTAATTTCTGATCCTTTTTCTTATTCTCATTCTACAGATTATTTAGGATGTACACTGTTAATTTAATGAACTCTAATGAATGACTAGATAATATCTATTTAATTGATGTTTAAGCAGTGAACAAACTTTACAGTATGGAGTAGATTGGAGAACTACAGCTGGAAAGATATGTTATTTTTCCTTTTAAAGCATAAATATCATTCTTTGTGTGCAACTAAAGCTGACGTGTGTGAAATAGTCACACACGTCAAAGGATGTGTGTGTAGAATATTAGTAAAACTAATACAAAATTCTACTAATACATTAAAGGATGATGTATATATCATATAAAGGTATGTATATCATATAAAATATATATAAAGTTATATGTATCATACTTTTCAAGCAATTAATATGTTTCAAGTAACATATTGTTCCAAGTAATGTAGCAGATTAAATGTTCCAAAAAACTTCCTGGTAAAGAAAAGACTGAAATGCATTCAAAAACCTTTAAAAAAATTTTATATGTATATATATGTATATATATATACATATAAAACAAGAAAAGAGAACGTGGAAACATCTTTTGTAAATGGAGAGGGGAGGAGGGGTTGACTAGGGGAATGGGGAAAAAACTAAGTTACAGCATGTACAGGTACAAATTCTCTATGATGACTGTGATCATTATGTGTATCTAAAATGTGCCAATAAAATATAATGAAAAAATATTATATATATCATGACTAAATTAGCAGCAAAGGGGTAAATATGCTGTGAATAATGAGAAGGTCTAGTTCTATAGTGATAAATGACCCCAAGAGCCCTTTTTACCCTTGGAGCCTGTGCAGAAGGGGCCTTCTGATCTGATCCCTCTTGACCCAGTACCTGGGGTTAAGCAGGTACTTCTGCTTGTATAGCATAGAAGTCTGAGCTTGAGCATTATGAGTGATAACTCTGGGCAGTGTCATATAAAGTTGTAACCCTTAAAGGGTGAATCCTCCTAGAAATGGTTTTTAGAAAATAACTGGTTGTTCAGAATGAGACTCTTATCTTGTCCTGGCTTTTTTTGGAGTAGATGGAAAATAATCTTTCCGGAGAAATCCTAATCCCAATCCTTGGCTCATGTGATTTTGGAGTTAAAATCACACCGTCAAAAAAAATCTCAATCGAAAAATGTAATGGTACTTTTGGTTTTGCTGGCCCTAGGAATCTAGCACAAATAGAAATCTTCTCTGAACTAAAGTGCTTTAAATACTGGCTTTGAGGAATTTCAAATTGTAAAATGTGTGAGCTTACAACCCAGAAATCACTAAATGTAAATAAACCAGCTATTACAACAAAAGTCAGCAGAAGGCAGAGACTGCATATACTGATTTCTAAAATAATTAAAAGAACAAAAAATAAGTATGGTTAAGATGTTTGAAGACATTCAAAAAGGGAATTGGCAATATAGGGATGGAATAAGAGACTCAAAACAGATCAGAGATTTTTTTTTTAAACTCAAAAATGAAAAATAAAATTTAAATAATGGGTGGGTTCAAAAGCTATTTAGACACAGCTAAAAAAAAAAAACTAGTAAACTGGAAAGGTAGAGTTTAAGAAATTACCTAGAGTGTAGTACAGCAAATAAAATAAAGAATATGATAGATTGAGAAATATGGAGGCTATATATTCAGCAAGCATCTAAAGTTCCATAAGAAAATAATAGGGAGGCAATATTTATGTAGGTAACAGCTAAGGATTTTCCTGCATTGATGGGTTTCCAGGTTTAGGAATCGGATATTAAGAATGGAGATGGGTCTATAGGTGCTGATTTGTATTCTCTAAAATTTCTCTCATGTGTACCTGTGAGCATGTTTTTTCTCTAGCTGCTCCCTTTCTGAATAATTCTACCAACATGCCAGAATCCTTAAGGGTTCAGAATCCAAAGCAGTCTCAGTCAACTTGCCCATGCTTTGAAATCCAGCACCCTGTGAAAAGCAGGGAAGCTAATGATGCACTCCATGATGGTTGTACGGGTGAAATGCTTGCCAGTTTCTAGCGATAGCCCTCTCTCCTCAGGGCCCGAATCTAAGTCCAGAGAACTAGGTCAGAGGGGGTATAATGACCGCCGTTATGAAACACTCAAACCAAGTAAGGCTTTGATTTTGGATCAAGCTCTTTGTACTACTTTCACCTTGCTTCAAAGTGAGTTTTTTCCAGGGTGCCTCAGCTCTGTGTAAATCTACTTTTGTGAAGATTTTGCATTTGATTATAGCTCAAGGTGAGTCTGTAAGGGTTGAGGTGGGACCTCTATTCTATGAGGACCGCTGAGTGCTGTGTCACAGCATGGCATCTGTTGAGGAAATACTGAAGGGAATTATTAGCCTGTGCAGAAATTCTGGGCCATGCTCTCAGAGGTTTCAGTCCATTGACCATCAGGCCTGTGGTGAGGCCGCCCATGGTGGCCAACGGTTGAGGAAAGCCATTCACCTCCTGGTGGCTAGGAAAGCTGAAATAGCGGAGAGCCAGGGTTCCCACCCCACTTCCTTTCACTAGACCCTACCTCTAAAGCTTCTGCCACCTCCCAGTAGCTCAGCAGGCTGGCTACAAGCTAGCGTGTACACCTTTGGGGGAGATTGAAGATCCAAGCCAAAAAAAAAAAGGTCTTTTCTATTTGGTAACTCCAGTGTTTTTGGAATAGCCTCAACCACCTACCTCTCTCTGAAGACAGCCAGCCATTCTTTGGGGTCCTACCTCCACTTTGCAGTGAGCTAAGTGTGTCTAAATTATCTCTCTTAATTTTTGAGAGAACAGTATGTTAGATACATGAAATGTGCTATAGGACAGATGGTATCTAAGCAGCAACAACTGACAGATTGAGACATGATCAGTAAAAGGGAAAAATATGGTTGTGAAGAAAGAGCAAAGAACATCCACTATTTATAGCAAATCTTAAGCCAACATGTCTTAGTTACTTTGTGGTTGCTGGCACAAAATACCTAACACCTACAAGTTAAAGGAGGATGAGTTTATTTTGTCTCACAGATTATAGAGGTTTTAGTCCCTACTGGACTGGTTCCAAGCCAGGGCAGCATGGCAGTCAGGAAGCAGAGAGGAATCAGGAGAGAAGGAGAGATACCTATATAGCCAGGCCACCCCACGGTGACCCTCCTCTTTCTCCCCGGTTTACCTCCAAGTGGTACACCCATAATCCAGAGACAAGAGCCCCACATTCATGCTCCAGTCACCTCCCCAACGCCCCACCTGCGAGCACATGAAGCTTCAGGGGGACATCTGTCTTGGTTCCTTGAAAATAATACATACCCGAAAAGTAATGGGCCTTGAAAAGTAGCAGTCCCAATGCCAGCCCCGGGCAGCCTACTCTTGCTTTACCTCCTCACCGAGTGGGCATCAAGCAAGAGAACAGTGGTGGCAGGTGAGGCGAGGGTGGGCTACTTGGGGCTGGGAGTTTCGTTAGTTTCCAAGGCTGATTATTTACTAGCTAAGGCTGGCAGTATTCACGTAAAGAGTGTAAATATCAACCATAAATAACACTGTGTAATCGTTAACTTAGACCAATCTGATTGTCTGAGAAAATTACCAGTTATGGCAATGGGCAAAGCATAAATCCTAGAAAGGTAAGTGTGCCCTTTGCCCTTCTAGGAAGTACAGTCGCAGGAAGTGCCTGTCCTTTGCCTTGTGAGTTGGGAATAAAATGAAAAAGGTACAGTTCTCAGAAATCAAAACAAGCTAGTATTATAATGGAATTCTTGGATTTATATTTTAAAACAAGCTTCTTACAATTGTGTCAGTGAATTATTTTTATGAATAATTATTCCCTTTTCCCCTCCAATGCAGTTATGAATTAATTTAGTACTGACTAGTGTCTATTAGATAGCATATATTTCTAAAATATTTAACTTGCAGAAAGGAAAATATTTAGAAAAGTTAAAGAATTGTCTGCTAAGATGTTTACAGAACTCACCTACTAAAAAAATAAGTTTGCTCTAGATTCTTCAGATTTGCAGCCATTCTAAACTGCGTAATTAGACTGTTGGTGCATTAAGCAGAGATGTGTCTTATTCAGTGATTAGATTCAGAAATTTCATATATTCAAAACTACTCTTCAGGAAACCTTTAAGAAACCAATATATTGACATCTAGTAATCAATATTAGAAAACTCAAGTGTGTTGTTCACTTGCATTTGAAAGCTGTGTTATCTCTTAGAATGTGTACTTTCTCTTTACACCCTAGAGCCGTGGTGGTAAGCCCGTGGCACTTGTGCTCAGCAGGCTGTTTGTGTCATTGAAAGCTCTGAAAGGTTCTCCATCACTGCCTTAGAGAGTCATTCCTTCTATGGAGAGGTGCTCAGACTATGACTGGTATGTCACAAGCAACGGAGACACTGGCGAATTCACATCACCTACATCATGCTTAATGACAGCTGTATGCCAGGCAGAACTGCCAATACTAGTTACACATAATCATTTTTCTTTGTTATTGCTGAGTTTATTATAGTTGAATTTGTAATGAATAGATTTATAGAGATACAACTCCAATAGTATATGATTATTTTGTTATGTTAAAAGTTCTACCTGAATTTTTGTTTTCATCCTTCAGATAAGAAAGATGCTATACTGTATCATTCCTTTATTCTTTGCAGATAATGGATTCTGAATTAATGCACAGTATAGTAGGAAGCTATCTTAAACCTCCAGAAAGAGTGTTTGTTCCACCATTTATCCAGGATGAATCATCTCAGAATTGCCGCCCTGTGAACTTAGAAGTTACTGCTGCTAAAATGCTTCATAGTCCAAATAGCCAAGGTAATCCTAATAAAAAATTCTACACAAAGCCAGAGCAGGAATGGTACAGAGTATAAGAACTTGTCTGTTTATGTTTCTGTGGTACTGGGACTTGAACACGGGCCTGTACAGTGATCTGTGTCGCTGCCCTCTCCTCCCAGCACCTTGCCTTTAAGCGGGGATCTCACCAAGGTGCCAGGTTGGGTTTGAATTTGCAATCCTTTTGCTTCAGCCATTTTTATGCGGAAAGTAATACAGTTGTGTACAAAATTTTTATAAAACTCCTGACTTTTGGGCCGGGGATCTAGCTCGGCTGCATAAGCGCCTGCCTGGCAAGCGTGAGGTTCAATCTCCAGTTCCAAAAAAAAACCCTAACTTTTACCCTATTGGTAAATTCCTATGAACCTAGACAGCTGACTTAATTTTTTTTTTTTATTTTGGCTTCATAGTCTATGAAATGAAAATTAAGAAAAATCAGCTGGACATGTAGCACAAGTTTATTATAAAAACAGCAGTTACTTGGCAAACGCAAGGTTGTGAGTTCCATCCCCAGTACCAAAAAAAACAGCAGTTAATGACTGGGAATATAATCGAGTGGTTGAGTAGGCCCAGCATATTCATGGCCCTGGCTGCAGTCCCTAGTACCCCCAAAAAGAGAGAGACAGACACACAAGAGAGAGAAATATAGTTTCTAAAATAAAAAAGTACTCTTTAAAGAATAAAAGGTCAGATTTAGAAAGCTAGTGAATTAAATAGCATTGTGTCCTAGTCAATTACTAGATGCAGAAATTGCAGATATCCAAAATTACCCTTTAAAAACCCTTTTGGAAGTCATATCCCAGTGACTACTGAATGTAAGTATCATAACTTTTTAAAATACAAACTTAGATCTTAAAACTGATTTAGGGAACTATTTATCAGTCCAAGGATATCTTATGCTATATAAATTACCTTGCAAGATGCTGATTTATGTCTTCTTTTTAGAAATTCTATGATAATGGTTGCCATTAGATTAGCTTTGTAAACAAGAAATAATAATTCAAATCAGTGAGCTAGCTACAGGTATCATAAGGACAAAATATGTATAATTTTTTAGCTCATTTGTAAAAACCAAATACTAACCTCTTAACAAACATCTGCTAATGGAATATAAACTATATAAAAGTTAAGATAACATTTATATTCTACTCATCATTAGTTTTATAGTTTGACATTACAACTAAATAAGTATAAAATAATATTTGAAAGTGTTATAACTTATGAGCTATGTTAAGAACATGTACCCCTTCAGAATTTCACTTACATTCCTATGAGGAATATACATGACTTGGACGTTTTTATGGTACTAATAAAAGCATGCTTCTTACTTTTTTGTCTTTTTGAGACAGGGTCTCGCTATGCAGCTCAGGCTGTCCTTGGGCTCACTTTGTAGCCCAGGCTGGTCTCGAACTTGCAAAGATCCTCCTGCCTCAACCTCGCCAGTGCTGGGACTACAGGCATGAGCCACCACGCCCGGCTTACTTCTTACTTTATGTTATTGTATGTTACTGTGATTTTCAAGTTTTCAAAAACTTTCTCTTAGAACATGAAATAAAATTTTCTTTTTTAACAGCTCTTATTTTAGCCTTAAAAACTCTTCAGGAAAAGATTCATCGTTTAGAGCTGGAGAGAACACAAGCTGAAGATAACCTGAACACACTCTCCAGAGAAGCAGCACAGTACAAAAAGGCCTTGGAGAATGAAACCAACGAGAGAAATCTGGCACACCGGGAACTGATAAAGCAGAAGAAAGGTAAAAAATGAGTAGTACTGAGAAGTGCAGGGCGGGAGGTTTACCAGAGGTTAAGTTAGAAAATAATCCAGTCTAAACGGTTTATTCAAGTATCTTTGTTGCTGTACACAATGAAACTTTGAGGACTTACTCTCAGA
This sequence comes from Hydrochoerus hydrochaeris, assembly GCA_004027455.1. Lineage (NCBI taxonomy): Eukaryota > Metazoa > Chordata > Mammalia > Rodentia > Hydrochaeridae > Hydrochoerus > Hydrochoerus hydrochaeris. Next base: position 101,181 of record PVLA01002328.1, on the reverse strand, counting down.
TATTTTAATATTTGCAGGATGTTAATGTAACTTTGAATTCATCTCTATTGTATCTGTTAATACAGGTTCATAAATTTTTTCATAAAGTTTTGAGATTAAAAGAAAAATAGTTTTTAGATAAATTGTGTTTAGAAATTAGGACATTTTCAGAATAACCAACAAAATCCAGTTTAACATATAATATAATTGAAGTGCTTTGTATTTTCAGTTAACACTAATTTTTAAAATTTGAAGTATAAAGAAACAGTAATTAAACAGTATAAAAATGAAATGAACAAAAAAGAATTTTCTTAAACATGGAAGGAAAACAAGATTAATTAGAGGAAATGGCAAGCAAGTAGAAGCAGCTGTGAAGATTAGGAAGAGGGTTTAATACACAGGGTTTTGGAAGTTTAGAATAGAAGCTTTTTATATAATTTCACTTCAGCACTATTGTTTTCCTCTTGTAACACTATACTCATAAATAGAACTTACGTTGTGTTTCACCTTACAAATAGAGAAGAATGGAGAAAAAAAATTATCTGGGGCACTGAGAGAAAAGTAGAAGAAAGAGGAGGAAAAGAAAAAGTTACAAGTTGAAAAGTAGGCTGCTTACCCCTTATGAATTAGCCGTGTGATCAGTGTTCAGCAGCAGAGGGTATGTTCCTGAGTTTCCCAGAAGAGACGAAACTTAGAGATACCGAAGGACCTTACATCTTCTGGTTTTGTAGATGGTATTATTGTTCCCTAAGAACAGCCAGGTTATTTATCATTCAAAAAAGTCACTGGCATCCTCCCCTTTCAGAAGTTTGCTTTACCAGTTTTTAGGGGAAGACAGTGTTAAATCAGTTACAACCGTTAACGAAGTATTCACTTTAAAATACATGTTTAAAGTCACTACTTCAAGCTGTTGCGGCTTCCTGCATAGTGGCTCACTCCCTGCCCTGCAGGGTGTACTTTTAGCTGGCTTTTTCCTGTTTTACTCTGCCCATACTTGCTCCCCAGAGCCGGTTTCTACCTTACGCTTCACATTTACTTTTTCAAATAACCTTTGCTATCATCAAAAAATAAAATGAAGTAAAAAAATAGTCAATACTTACAGGTAAAAGAAGCCTTAAACTGTAAGCTCTTAATTGAATTTTCATAATGCATTTCTCATTACTATACTGTACCTCTTTGATGAACAACTAATTGAGTCATTTTTATTTTGTCTTTTTTCATAGATATAAGTATACAGTTAAGCTCGGCCCAGTCTCGTTGTACTCTTCTAGAGAAGCAGCTAGAATATACCAAGAGAATGGTTCTCAACGTAGAACGAGAAAAAAATATGATCCTAGAACAACAGGTAAGCATATTTTATCTAAGGAATGACAAGATAATTTTAGTATTTTTGAAGAATATTTAATATGAGAAAAATGGTAAACTGGGATATATATTTCCTATATATAGTAAATTTCCACCTACAGTACTGATGGACTAGATCATTTATACCAACTGTTTTTTCAGGAAAAATCTGGACTTAATTTAAAAACGAGGAAGAAATAAAAAATAAAAGATACACAAAGGCATTGTAGAACTAGCAAGTTAGTGAAAAGTGACCAATTCAAAATTTGGAGGGTATTTGGAGTCCACAAGAGAGTTGAGGGGCTAAATAATGCCATTGAAAACCATCCTTCTAGGGCTGAGCAGATTAAAATTAGAGTATAGGGCCTGCCAAGAATAGGGACCTTAGCAAATCGTGTGTTCCAAGTGCTGCGAAAGGGTGAGTAAGAAGGCAAGCATTCCAGATTACAACCCTGTTGCATGTTTTCAGGGTGCCTCAGAAACCTGAAAAGCCCCGAAATTGAATTAAAATGATCCTGCAGTACTAGTGCTCTCAGGGACTGTCAGTTGTTTCTACAACTGCTGCTTCCGCACGGTGAGCAGCTTTCAATCAGATGTGAGACAGAAGAAGGTAAGAGTTTATGAACAAGAGATAGTGTCTGTCACAGACCCTGGGCTAGCTCCAGCTAGGTATTGGCTCCGAGAAACACTGACTTTAAAATAATTGCGCTTGTATGTGTCAACAAGATAGAAGACGGAAATTTTCAGTTGAGTATTAGAATCATTAAATGACAAACAAATTAATTAGAGCAGAATTATAGAATGGAAAAAATATAGTAATTGAAATTTAGAACTCAGTGGACAGATGTAATAGCAAATTAAAAAAGAGAGTTAAACGGAAGTAGAAACCATTCAGATTAATGAAAAGGCAAAATTGCAGTAAATTCAGAAAACAGGAAGAGGCATCATTTCAGAGTGAGAAGGCCTGACAGTGTACTTTGCTTTTCAAAAGGAGAGGAGAAGGAAAATGGTACAGACGCAGCATACAAAGAAGTGATGGTAAGAGTTTCCCAAAATTGATTAAAAAATAGAATCATACCACACATTCAAGAAGTTCCATAAAGTCAAGCAGAATAGATTTAAGCAAAGATATAACTAGATACCTCATAGTAAAATAAATAATAAAACAAAAATAAAAGCAAGAAAAAATTATTACTTTCAGAGAAACAATAAAAAGTGATAAGCTGATTTCTCAACTGGTAGTACCGAATCCAAAAAGACACTAGAAGACTCATATAACTTGATTGTAAAACTTACAAACCTGGATAGTCTTGATACAAGGAAAGACCGATAATAGTGATAGAATCAGATCCTGCCCGTATAATCAACTATATTTGACATACGTGCCAAGACATTGGAAAAAAGGAGTCTTAATAAATGATGCTGGGACAGCTGGACATCCATGTGGGAAAAAAATTAACCTTAAACATATTCTCTCACCATGCAAAAATTAATTCCAGAGGGGATCACAGGCCTAAATAGAAAAATGACAAGCAAAAGCCTATCGAGGAAAATGTTTTAAAACATAGTTTGGTATCTCTTACAAAGTGAAATATTCATCTGTGGTATGGTTCAGCAGTTTTACTCCTGGATATTTACTGAAGGGAAATTAAAACATGGGCCCAGAAACATTTTTGTGAGTGGTCATAATCGCTTTATTCCTGATATTCCAATAGCTGGACACGGTGTGCACACTCCTAGTGTGCCGAAGGAGTTTGGCAGGTTGACTGGATTTATTGAGAGAAACAAAGATCTAAGAATTGCCAACCTGTTCTGAAGAAGAAAGTAAGGGTCTTGTTCTGCCAGAGCCCTTCTATCGATCATTTTATAATTTAATTGATTTTTGTAAGATAAAATTTGTTTTCAGGTTTTCAGGATTTTTTTGTTCACTTTCTGTTTCACTATTCAAAGTTTGTTATTTCTTCCTTTATGCTTATATAAGGTTTAATTTCCTCTTGTAAAAAAAGGCATATTTTTTTGTTTTATTAGTGCATGTATGCAGTGATGATTATATTCTAAAATGATTGCATTCTTTTTCTTTTTCTTTTTCTTTTATACTAGGGATCAAACTCTTGACCTCACGCTTCCCAGGCAAGTGCTTAAGCCACTGAGCTAAATCCCCAGCCCCCCAAAAATGATTATATTCTTTGTGGAGAGTCCGTCCACATGCACACACATCCTCATTCTTTTGTCGTTCCCTCTGCCTCTCATCCTCCCCGCTCCATCCCTTGATCCCCTTCCTTTTGAGACAGTTGTCTTTTATTTTGCTCTTTATTTATGTTTTGTGTTTCTCATGTAGAAACCGTGCTATTTTCATGTTCTTTCTTTTTCTTTCTTCGTACGTGTTCGTCATACATGCTGTTCACATTCATCATGGGGAATTTTCTACCTGTGTGTAATATATCTTAATTCTGTTTTTGTCCCATTACCCTCATCTCCATTAGGGTTAGGGTTAGGGTTAGGGTTAGGGTTAGGGCTAGAGGGTTAGGGTTAGAGGGTTAGGGTTTTAGGGTTAGGGTTAGGGTTTAGGGTTAGGGCTAGAGGGTTAGGGTTTTATGGTTAGGGTTAGAGGGTTAGGGTTTTAGGGTTGGGGTTAGGGTTAGGGTTTAGGGTTATGGTTAGAGCGTTAGGGTTAGAAGGTTAGGGTTAGGGTTAGGGTTGCTGAATGTGCTTGGAGTTGCTTCTGCATCTTCTGTTCTGTTCCATTGATCCTCAAATCTAGTATTTTTGTTGTTATTTGTTTGGTTATGGATTTTTTTTTTTTTTTTTTTTTGCCAGGTCCACTGTAGCTTTGTAGTATAGCTTCAAATCAGGGATCATCATCCTTCCCTTGCCTTTGTTGTCAGAATTGCTTTTGCTATTCTGTGTCTTTTGGTTCCATATAAATTTTGGAATTGCTTTTTCTAGTTCTGTGAGGAATGCTATTGGTATTTGATTAGGAATAGATTAAATCTGTATAACCTTTTTGGAAGTATAACTCTGTTTACCGTATTGGTTCTGGCTATCAAAGAATTGGGATATCTTTCTATTTTTTGCTATCCTCTTTGATTTCTTTTTCAGAGTACTGTAGTTTTCACTATAGAAGCCATCCACTGCCATGCTTAGATTGATTCCTACGTATTTTATTTATTGATTCATGCTGTTGTGAAAGGTGTTACTTCCTTAATTTCTTCCTTTGTGAGTTTCTCATTGGTCTTTAGGAATACTGTTGACTTTTTAATATCCTGTTACACTTCCAAATTTTATTATTTATTCTAGGAGTCTTTTAATGAAGTTCTGTGGTCTTCTATATATAGAGTCATGTCATGAGCAAATACTGATAATTTAACAGCTTCTATTCTAACCCTTATTCTTTTTCTTTCTCTTGTCTAATTGCTCTGGCTAATGTTTCCAGAACATATATCGTACAGGAGTGGTGATAGTGGGCATCTTGTCTTCCTAATTTTAGAATAAAGGCTTTCAGTTGTCTATTTTTTTCTTTTATTGGTACTTTTTAGAAATACGTAGAGATAACTTTCATCATAGAGAATTTGTACCTGTACATGGTATATCTTTTTTAAAAATTTTAATGGTATAGTTTAGATATACATAATGATCATATTCACCATTGGGAATTTATACCTGTACATGATATATTTTGATTCCTTTTTTTTCCCCAGTCCCCTCTACTCCCTTCCATTCCTTTTCCCCTCCCTATTTAAAAGCTTTGTTTCCATTTTATGCTTTTTTTAATCATTTTTTTCTTTTGCCTGCCATCCTTTCCTCCTTCCCCCATCCTTCAAAAAGATTATACAGCATGACCAAGTAGGATTCATCCCAGGGATACAAGGGTGGTTCAACATATGTAAATGAACACGTGGAATACACCACAAGTCACACGATCATCTCAATAGCTTTTGAACAATTTCATCTTTCCTTTTGAACAGTTTCTTCCCATTTCACAATATCTATTGTACATTTTGGTCCTTACTTGCTCTTTCAGTTTCTCACTAGGGAAGACAATATGTTTACACATGTGAGTCTGATTTATTTCTCTTAAAGAGTATGGCTTCAAATTGCACCCATTTACCTACAAATGTCTCAAGTCTATCCTTCTTTATGGCAGAGCAGTACTGATGTTGGTTGTTGGTTTGTCATAGATGGCTTTTGTCAGATTGAGATAAAAGTCCTCTATTCCAGTTTCTTTAAGGTCTTTATCATAGTTGTCTATTTCAATTAGTTATAGCAAAATCAAACCAAAGACAGAACATTATAAAATCAATCGAAAGAGAATATTGAATAGAGTAAAGCAATTAATCATAATGAATCAAAACTGAAAACAACACTTGCTTTCAAAGAGACGATAGAGCAGACCCCCCCCCCCATATTTGCTGTATTGCATACAGTCATCCTGCCAAGAGATGCTCAGACCTCTGTCCCCAGTTGCTAACGGGGGGCAGGGGTTGGGATGTTTGATTCTCAGCTTGCGCACTGTTAGGCTCACAGGAGACCCTACTAGATCTCTCCTGGCTCACACCGGAGGGAGGTGTTTACCAAGAGGGCAGCGGACGAATTGCTTCTGTGTGCAGCCTCCTGGGTTCCAGCATGGCCGTGGCCGGGTCTCAGGGGCAGCTCTCTCAAAAATGTGTTATTCTGATGTTGTGAGGTGGAACACTATATACATCTACTGAGTCCATTTGTTTACAAGTCTGGTTCAGTTTTAATATTTCACTTTTTTTTTTTTTAATCTACTTAACCTGTCTTTTTGTGACAGTGGGATATTGAGTTCCCCAATACAATTGTACTGGTGCTTATTTGATTTTTCATGTCTGTTAATACTTGTTTTATATTGTTGAGTGCACTAGTAGTGTATTTGTTTCATATACATTTATGACTGTTATCTCTTTCTCTTGAATTATTCCCTTTACAAACATTTAATGACCTTCTTTGTCTCTCTTAATTATTCTTGGCTTGAAATTCACTTTGTCTGAAAGTAGAATAGTTTTTACCCTTTCTTTTATGAGTTTCTGTCACATAGAGTATTATAGTCCATCCTGTGACTTTCATTCTATGAATTTCTTTTTGAATCACATGTGTTTCTTGTATGCAGCATGTTGTTGGATCTTGTTTCTTGATCCGTCCTGCCAGACTGTGTCTTCAGATTGGTGAACTGAGTGGTCTGACATTGATGGTTATAACTGATGTGTATTGGCCTGTCCTTGTTATTTTCCTACTGTTGCCCCTCCTCTTTTCCCTCCCTCTGTGTAGTGGATTCCTTCTGTTGGGGTTCATGGAGCTGCAGTCTTTATTATCTCTTTCTAGAATGTCCATCAAAATATTTTGAAGTGCTGGTTTGATGGTCACAAATATCCTCAGATGTTCTTTATCATGAAAGTATCTTATTTTGTCCATCAGTTTTGAAAGATAGCTTTGCAGGGTACATCAATCTGGGTTGAAGGCTGTTTCCTTTAGAACTTGAAACACTTCACTCTAAGCTCTCCTTGTGCTGATTAGTCAGCTGTCATTCTGATGGGCTTTCTTTTATAAGTGATTTGTTTCTTTTCCCTAGCAGCTGTTCTTGTGTTGAATTTCTGGAATCTTGACTTATGATATGCCTGGCTGTAGATTTTGTTTGTTCATGGTTAATTGGAGTTCTGTATAACTTATTTGTATGCCAAATTCTTTTTCCCTACCAGAGAAGTTTTCTGCAGTGAACTCTATGAACAGTGTGTTGAGAAATCTGCTATAATTCTGATGGGTTTACCTTTATATGTAATTTACAGTGATACCTTGGTTCATGAACTCAATTCTCTCCATGGTTCTGATCAAAAACCAGATTTGCTGACAACCAAATCAAATTTCCCCAAAAGGTTAACAATGAACCTAACTGCTGAATTTGGGTTTTTTCTGTTGGTTGGCTGGTTTTTTGAGACAGAGCCTCACTTTGTAGTTTAGGCTATCCTTCAACTTTCAGAAATCCTCCTGCCTCAGCTCCTGAGTGCTGGGATTACAGGCAGGCATCTTTAGTCACCTGGCTTTAACAAAGGAGCTAAAAACATAGCCTGGAGAAAAGATAGCCTCTGTAGAATGGTGGTAGGAAAAGTGGTTATCCACGTGCACAGAAATGAAAGTCAACCTCTATCCTCTCACTTTGCATTTGAAATCCCAGCACTCGGGAGGCTGAGGCAGGAGGATTGTTGCAAGTTTGAGACCAGCCTGGGCTACAAAGTGAGCTCAAGGCCAGCCTGAAGTGCATAGCGAGACCCTGTCTCAAAAAGACACGCACACACAAAAATAAATAAATAAAAATGGATCAAAAACCTAGAATTAAAAACTGAAATTGTCAAAAAAGAAACTTTTAGATATAAGCAAGGCCTTATGAATACAGCTCCAGTAGCACAAGGAGCAATACCAAGAATCAGCAGTGGAGGTATGTTAAATTAAAAAGCTCCTGCACAACAAAGGAAACAATAAATAGAGTGAAGAGACAACTTAAAAAGTGGCAGGGAGGATGGCAGCTACTCCTCAAACAGAGGAGTAATATCTAGAATATATAAAGAACTAAAAAAATAGACCCCCCAAAGAGCAAGCCAATCAAAAAATAAGTGAACAAAGTGAACACACACTTCTCAAAAGAAGTACAAATGACAAACACATGAAAAAGTGCTCAGTATCTTTAGCTATTAGGGAAGTACAAGTGATTCTCACTCCAGGCAGAATGACTACCATCAAGAACAAACAAACAACGCTGGCAAGGTTGGGGTGTGGAGGAAGCAACCCTTCTATGTCTCTTATGTTTTTGGGGAATTCAAACTTGCAGCCACTTTCGAAATCAATGTAGAATTTCTCAACAACTAAAACAAGAAATTCCATTTGACCTAGCTTTATAATGTCTGTTTCCCGAAAGTTAGACATAATACTATAGTGATATATATCAGCACAATTCACAATAGCTAAACTGTGGAAACAGCCTAGGTACCTAACAGCAGACAAATGGATAAAGAAAAATGTAATGTATATTCATGGTGGAGTATTTTATTCAGCCATAAAAAAGGATGAGTTCGAATTTTTATTTACTTATTTTGGTACCGGGGATCAAACTCACAACCTTGTGCTTGTGAGGCAGGCACTTTATGCCATTGAGTTAATATCCCCGGCCCTTAAGTTTGAATTACTTGTAGGAAAATGGATGGATCTTTAAACCATAATGAGATGTGAAACAAGTCAGACATACAAGGTTAAAACTCACAGGATTTCTCTTATATGAGGAGCTCAGAATGCAAATAAAGAGTAAAATAAAGGAGAAATAGAAGGAACGGAGAAACAGACTTTTTGGAGATGGGAAGGAGACACAAAGAGAAAGAAAGGGGGAGGGAGGGAGGAAGGAAGGGAATAAGGAATTATTAATATGCTACATAGGTACTTTATATATATATTACATACATATATATATACTAGTTATTGTGTATCGCAAACCTACACCAATAAAAGTGTTCTACCTTAAAATTTTATTTCAATTTGAATTTTATTTTTAAATTTTAAAAAATTTCTTGGTGAGACCCTTGCTCAGGTTTCCCAGGTGGGCCTTAAACTTACAATCCTCCAACCTTAGCCTCCATGTAGTGGGATTCCTGGCAAGAATTTTGTCTCCCTACGTAAATTGTGTCATCATTTCTCAGACTGCTTTTAAGATGTTTTTCCCTTCTTAATGATTTTCAGTTTTTTGGTTTTTTTTTTGAGACAGTGTCTCATTTCGTAGCCCAGGCCACCTTCAAACTTGCTATCCTCATGCTGCAGTCTTCTGAGTGCTGGGATTATAGGTGTGTGTCACCCTAACCTGCTTTGAGCATTTGGTAATGATGTGCCTAGCTGTAATTTTCTTATATTTATTCTACTTGGAATTTTTTGAGATTTTTAAAAAATCTGTTAGTGTTTTTTTATTAAAATATAGAATATTTTTAGCTTTTATCCTTCAATAATTTTTCTGTCTTAGAAACATTCTAAATTTATAGAAAATTGAGCAGATAGTATCATCTCATTAGCCCATATTATATATACCTTTCATTAGTGTAGCAATAGAAACAGTGTACAGAAAAGCATATATATGTGTGAATTTCCTTTTTTCCATGCACTCTTTATGCTTTATTCTTTGCTAGCTGTTTTTCTGTATTAGAGTTAGAAAAAGCTGAAGTCAATGAGTAGGGTTGATCACCTTGTGAATAGTCCTTTATGTAGTATAGATGTCGCTAACGATATGTCCCTTAGTGGAAAATGGGAGTTTATTCCATTGATTCTAATATATTACATTTGGGTGGGAGGACACATTTTATTTGTTCCTTAAAAATATCATGTTTGCTTTGTTTGTAAGCATCTGAAGTTAGGAAGTTTAATTGGAATATATATAGTGAATGTCTAAATTATAACTCCAAATTATGGTGACTGTTCAAATTAAGAAATATTATTACAGTAAAAGGCACATCTGCATTAAATCCTGTCAGGATCCCCCGCCCCACCCCCTGCACAGATGCAGTTACCACCTTGTTCTTGCTGGTTTCTGGTGCAGTTCTGGACCTCCTCTTCCAGGAGTATCTTTAGGAGACACAATTGTTTTTTAATGCAGCAAGTGCTGCTTAGTGCCATCCGATGGCCAGGCAGAGTCATAAAAAAGACTACACTCTTCTCATCGACCTTGTTTACTGGATCTGTCACCATGCAACTACCAGCTCTTCCCCAAACAAAATGACAACGAGAGGTAAACATTGTGAATCAGTTCGAGACAGTGAGGGAGCCATGACAGCAAAACTAAAGACACAAAAGCAAGCTTCCAGAACTACTTTGGGAAGTGGACAAGAATGATGGAATAAGTGTGTTTGAAGCAAGGAGATAGTGTTTTGAGGAAATTTAATGGCAGTGTGTTTTTACTATAATCATTTTTTAATTTAAACATTCATCATCTCCCAGCACTCGGAAGCCTGAGCCAGGAGGATTGTTGCAAGTTCGAGGTCAGCCTGGGCTACCTTAAGGCCAGCCTGAACTGCACAGTGAGTGCATGGCTCAAAAAAAAAAAAAAAAATCCACCACCCTTCTCAGTCACACCATATAGGTACATTCTTACTGTGTTTTACATTCACAGAAATTGTCTGTTCTTGATCCATTGGCAACAGTTGCCAAATTTAGGTTTTGTTTTTATCTTTCCCAGGCCCAGCTTCAAAAGGAGAAAGAACAAGATCAGATGAAGCTGCATGCAAAACTTGAAAAACTTGACGTCTTAGAAAAAGAGTGTTTCAGATTGACAAGCACTCAGAAGACTGCTGAGGTAAGCTTCTACCTGTTTCTTTGAAGTGATGATCCCAGGAATAAATCTTTAATGCTAAGTGAAATTGGCCTTGGGTGTGAGTATACAGTAAATCTTAGATTTCATTTATAACTTTCAGTAACCCAGCTACTCTTCTGTTTAGAGATAAAAGTAAATGTGTTCTGTCATGGCATGAATGAGTTTGCCTTTTGATGTAAGATTGTAATTTGGCCTCTTCTAAGACAGCAAGATATTTAAGATTGTCAGATAATTTACTGAAAAGATATTGAAAAGATTATCTTTTACTACTGATGGTGACATCAGGCCTATCCTAGATCCCCTGCTCTCCTTTATCTTCTCCCCAAATCTTTTCCAATGCATATAATTTTCTCTTCTAAACCTTCCTTTAAAGGGAATTTCTCCCTTTAAAATGTTACTATTACCCTTTTCTGAATGACAACACAGATAGAAGATGTAATGCTTACTTAGGGTTATGTAGTTATACATGATCCAGGTTAAGTCACAGTCATTGGTTTGTTTTATGTGTGTGACTCATTTCTAAGCACATGGTAAGCATTTATTGATCTTTTTCTGTCTAGAACATTGAGACCCAAGACTCTGATTGTTTGACCTTCTAGACCTTTTATACTCCCAAAAATATTTGTATGGTTTTGTTGATACAAGTTAATAAAGTCAATGTATGTGTACATTCTTTTCTTTTGTTCTTGTGTATAATAGCAGGTAAGGAGGCATAGGAAGAAAACCAAGAAAAATCTTAACATTTTTACTGACTTTCTGTTTAAATCTTCCAACTCTTAAAATTCTAAACACTTGCCAGGTATGTTGGTACACACCTGTGTCCTAGCACTCAGGAGGCTGAGGCAGAAGGATCATTGCAAGTTTGAGGCCAGCCTGGGCTACAAAGTGAGTTCAAGACCAGTCAGAACTACACAGTGAAACTTTGCCTCAAAAAAACAAAACAAACAAACAAAAAAATCAAGACTCTTAGAACTCTATTTAGAAAACTAAATATAGGGTATTTGTCTCAGGTTTTTCTGTCACAATCCTAGTTTTTGTTCTCTTGCAGGACAAAATTAAACATCTAGAGGAAAAACTTAAGGAAGAAGAACATCAGCATAAGCTATTTCAAGACAAAGCAGCTGAGGTAAATAATATTAATCTATTACATATGCCTTATTATTCTATATTTTTATTAATGAAACTTTACATCCTAGACTCTAAATTCTCCTTTTCTAGATCATTAATTCATCTCTTTTTGATATAATAATGAAATTCTCAGCCATTCACTTGGATACATTGCCAGGAGATCTCTGTTTTTTTAAATTCTAGCAGATGCATATATTTTCAGTTTAAGTAACTTCTACAGTAGATTATTTTCAGTTTACTATATGTATCTATATACAATACATATATAAATTCATTCTCTTATGAACAGAAAATAATTATAATTACCAATAAACTTATTGACTTCGTTACACACAGAAAACATTTTGGATTTTTCTTCCTCAAAAGATTTTTGTTTTGTTTGTTTTGCTTTGTTTTGTTTTTTGAGATGCTGAGTCTCTCACTGTGTTGCCCACTTTGGCCCTGAACTGGCCTCAAGCAGTCCTCCTGCCTCATTCAGTTCCTGAGTAGCCACAGTACCCCTCTCTCACAAAAGCATTTTTATGCTTATAAACTAATACTGATTTTCATTGTATTTGAGGAAGCTCAATGCAAACCAATTTTTTGAATTTTTTCTTTGGTATTATAGCTTCAGACTGGTCTTGAAATCAGTAAAATTTTAATGTCTTCAGTTTCAAATTCAAAGCACCACAAGGAAAAGAAAAAATCTTCAAAGGTATGCATATAAAACTTTTTTCCAAACAACTTTATTTTTTAACACTCACTTTTCACCCTTTAAATCTTTATATCTACCTCTTTCCAGAAAATACTTTAAGAATTTATAATAAAGGATATATAGTAATGCCATGAAATTAATGATGGTGGTTTAGGTATAGGAATAGAAAATTATATAAAGACTGGGTTAAAGAGACTAACATCAGCCATGTAGGAAACTTGACTCTAAAGTTTACTTAGTTCTAAAGTGAAAAAAGAGCATATAGTGGGTGCTCTGGCTATCTTTTTTAACTAATAGGGACCTTTTCAGTTTTTCTGGTCTTAAACTCTAGTTGTTTATACTCTTTTTGAAGAGACACTACACATAGCAAATGCTAACAAACAGTAGATCTTAAGTGCAGTTCCATATATGAATGTAATAGGAATGTAAAACCGTTTATATAAGGAATTTATTATTATTTTATGTTCATAACCTTTGAATTTGCATAATAAAGATGGAGGAGTTGGTACTTTATAGATTGGTCAATATCTTGTTTATATCAATTAACATGTTAGTTGTATTATATAAATCTTAGTTATAATGGTAAGAACATATACTGTCTTAAGTTGTGATTTTTCAAATTGTATTTTTGCTTACTATACAGTTTTGAGAGTTCTTCATATTATAAGTATATTTTAAAATGTTTACTTTTCCCCTTGTCAATATTTAGAAAATTAACTGTTTAAAAAGAGGACCACCTCTGCAAATTTATTCAGAGTTTAGAGCACCACCTTTTGAGGCTAAGAAGGTGAGAGAAAAAAACGAAGATAGTTGGAAAAGCCTTCCACTGTGTTTGCAAGTGCTGTTTAACTACCATCATTAAAATTTTCCCTTAAGTCTGCCAGTGCGGGCTGTTCTGTGAATGCAGATAGGCAAAACCTTCGGCAGAAGATGCATCGCTGTGGCCTGCATATCCTTCCAAAATGTGCTCAGGAGATTGCGCCCAGATGTCGCTGTAAGCCTGCTAGAACGATTTCCCAGTATAAAGCTGTACCTTGTGAATCAGAAAAGTCTGTTTCCATTTGTGACAGTTTGTCTGAACTTCTGATGGCAATGCAGGATGAGCTGGACCAAATGAGCATGTAAGTATTTTTATTCTGTATCAGTAGAAGTAACAAGATTTGTAGACATTTTTTTTCTTTTCATTCCCCAGAAGAATGCCACTTATAAATTCTTAAACTTCTTAGCTACTTGAACTTTCAACCATTGAACTACATCCCATTTCTTTTTTATTTTGAAACAGGGTCTCACTAAATTGCCCAGGCTTGCCTCAATCTTAATCTGTGGACCTCAGTCTCTAACGTAGCTAGGAATTCAGTCATGTATCACCATGCCTAGCAGGAGTCACATTATTTTGATCTGCAGATTTATCGTCACTGTTTTTCGTTGTATTCATTGTATTCTTATGTGTTGAACTGTAGAATTATTACTTCTCCAATATACTCCCACAATCTAGACTGATAGACATGTTACCATCAATCTAATATATAAGGTTTGGTAACCTTAGATTATAATTTACAAAAGCTTTTATAAGAATAATTCTTTGGTGTTTTAGAGTCTTTTAGTCAAATGAATGATTTCGTTAGACAAGCAGGAATATAATTCCTTTTTTTGGACTCTAACTGGTCTGCATTACAAAAATTTGAAGCATCCATAGAAGATTCTATATGAGACATATTATGCCCCATGTTTAAATATATATTCAACAGGAATTTCAGAACTCTGTGATTTGGCTGGCCAACTGCTTGAAGTAACACCTCCATAAAATACAGAAACTAGTTTTATGTACAGTATTTCAAATTCCAGAGTTTGAATTGAAGAGAATCTTTTAATTCTTCAGCCAAAGGCATCAGAAAACTTTAGTACATTAGCCGTGAACATCAGGAATTAAAATTTTTAAAGGATTTTTATCAGCCTTAGATGATAGTCCTTGGTGTTTGTTCTTTGATAGGGAGCATGAAGAACTACTGAAGCAAATGAAGGAAACTGAAACCCATTCCACATGTGATGACATAGAATGTGAGCTAGAACGTTTAGTCGAGAAAATGGAAATTAAAGGAAGGCAGATTTCCAAACTGAAGCAGCATCAGGACAAGGTAAGAAGGTTTCAGTAAAAATGTTTAATACACAGATAATATATCTGGATTCAGTGTCACTTCTTCATATGACCTTCCTAATTTGAGGTCTCTTTGTGTGGGTTAGTAAAAAGATAGAAGTCAGGGGCTGGGGATTTAGCTCAGTGGCATAAGCACTTGCTTTGCAAGTGCGCAGTCATGAGTTCAATCCCTGGTACCAATAAAAAAAAAAAAAGATAGAAGTCATTGAACCGTCTGCCCGATTGACATGACCTTGGCCTCCTAGCTAACTCTCTAAGATAATAAGGAGCAAAAAATGTTTAGCTATGTTTTTAGGCTTTGGAAAAATTGTAAGAAAGGCCTCAGTAACCTCCCAGCAGCCTTTCAGCCATCCTTTTTGCTTATCATCTCTCCTGATGTCTTAATGAAGGCAGTGCCATACATAAAACTGGCTCTAAAGCAGTACCTGAACTCTAAAACCACTGTTTCGTCTTTCCCAAAATAATCTGGGCCATCTCCCATGTCCTGGGGTCCTGTGTTTAGCTATAGTTATGATATAGGTATCGAGGGCTGTATACTTATCTTTGAAGTCTTAATAACTAAAAATGGCATAACTTTTATTAACATTTTAACTAAAGCATCGCAAATACATTATTTCCCAAGACGGTGACTCTAGTTTACCTTTCAGCACTATTACACTGCTAGGGCAGAAAGCAGAGGGAGCTCTTCCTTAAACCGTGAATAATCATCATTTATGTAAGTTGGTAATATATTTACCTTACAAATAAACCCCCCACTTTTATAGGAAAGTAATAAAGATGCAGAATGTTCCTGCCTTTTTTCTGCTTATGACCAAGAAAGAAATGAAACTTTTGAAGCAAATATTTTCACTTTATTGGCTTTTTAGGCTATAGTAAATTTAAAAAAATTATATGCTTGTTTAGGGTGAAGTTTATAAAATGATACAATTTGCACACTTTCTTAGAATTGAATAGGAGAAATTTGAATAGAAGAATAGCCATGTTTTTAAAATTTAGGCAGCCTGTACATTTTATATTTTGAAACTTAAGATTTGTATTCCATATGGATATAACAACTTAAAATTTTAAGCATTTTATCATGGCAAATTTAATTTGTAATAAGAATTGCCCCCTAGGCAAATAGGCAGCCAGGTACTCAATCAGTATCTGCATCAACTCTACCAATTAGGCCTTTGCATCAGTGAATTAATAAATCACAGGTCAGACTTTGAAGAAATGTGTTTGGGTTTGTTGATAGGATTGCTTTATTTAATTCTATCTATTCTATTAGCAGACACTGCTCAAGAAAGAGAAATTATTCTTTTGACCTTTTTTCTGATATTCACTAGGACTTTAAATCCAAAATACTTCTAAGATTATGTGTACCAGTGCTCTTCCTTTGTTTTGCTGTTAATATCACCTGAAAAGTTCTTTTTCCTTTGTTCTGTGCTTTTGTCAGTTTCTTATCTTCATGCTGTCTTTCTTCTACTTCTCCAGCCTACACTGATCTTGGTCTACTTTAGCCTTCTCAAATACACTTGTTTCCTCCTCAGCTACTTCTGCTTGAAATAATTCCCAAGTTTGCCTATGTCTGCTCTTTTTCCACTAGTCATGGCAGTAAGCTCCTAGAAAGCAAGGACATTTTATTCATTATATTCCTACATGACTAGCACGTTGTTTGGCTTATAATAAATGCTCTGTAACTAAAAACTTGCCGAACTAAACTTTTTAATTTAATGTAATCTTTAGGCCATCGGTTCAACTCATCTATATTTCTAGTATCTTTTTGACTAAAATGTTAGATTTTTTTCTCTTTTTCTCAGGTCTATAAACTACAGCAGAAAGTTCAAAAATTAAAGGCATATAAAGCTTCGGTTATTCAGCAAGATGGTAACCAAGAATTGAAGACCATGAAAAATAGCCCCAGGAAATGTTTGAATAAAGCTAACTGTTCTCAGAAAAGCAACAACTTTCATCCAGTACAAGTTCATAATATTCAAATGAAACTAAGAAGAGATGATATCATGTGGGAACAGTAACACAAAACCAAACCGTCAACATAAGTGAACTTCGTCAGCAAGAATTCGAATTGTTAAAATGGTTTAATCCAATACATATTTGTGAAATTTCAAATTATGTTTCTTGCCTCTATAAAACGTGAAGTTGTATGTTTTAAAATAATGCTTGGAGACTAAGAATCCCAAACAATATGATGTATTTTTTTTACTGACCAGAGTGCCTAAACCCATCATGTTTTAGAAACATTACCCATTCTGTAAATATCTTAAGCAAAATCTAGGAAATTAGACTAAATTGCTCAGTATTCAAAATTGAGTTATATCTGAGATATCAGTACCACTCCACTTTTTCATTTAGCAGGCTTTTAACCTTAACAACCAAAATTAAATGCACAAAGTATAAAAAGATTTCTAACTTTCCTAGTGCTGCCTCCCTGTCTTATTTTAAAACTTTGAAATCTTTTTATTTTTGAAAAAGATAAAAGCTTAATAGTTCTGTGGTTTTGTGAAAATATTTTTCTTTGACATTGGTTTTATGTGACAATTGCAAGTAAGAATTCATATGTACAAGACAGTAATTCACTGACAGTACTGTTCCTATTCTTTTACAAATCTAGTAGTTTTTCAAATACCAGTGATCTGTTTTACCTTCTTAATAACTTTTGCTGACTTTTAGTTTTTGCTTTATGTATAACGTCCAACAATATAAATTGAGAATGTGAGTTTCTACCACCCAAAAAAGTGGTATATTTTTATAGGAAAGTATAGAGAGTTTAGGCATTTAGTTACCTTGCCCAGCACAAAAATCAAGGTGATGTGGTGTATTTTTATTTTTATACTTTAAAATTAGTGATGTGTAATAATCAAATCCTTTATGCAAGCATACTTTATAATAAGTTTACGCTTGTCTTTTTAGAAGCCTGTGGAAACTACTCCAACTCTTTTGAACTCTTGGACTCTCACTTAAATTCTCCAGTGCAGCTAGACAGCCTAAGTCATCAACTAAAGTAAAAAGAGGGAACAGATAGAAAAGCTGTCAGGAAAGCTTAGAATGTAGGGTAGCAGTTTAAGAAATGATTCCAAAGGTACATATTTACCAAATTCTCTGAATTCACATTAGTAGGATTGTTCAGTCTTTGGGTATGAAAATTTTTTAGCTGGCCATGGTATTGCATGCTTGTAATTCTAGCACTCGGGAGGCTGAGGCAAGAGGATTGCTGCGAGTTTGAGCCAACCTGGGCTACAAAATGAGCTCAAGGCCAGCCTGAACCATGTAGTGAAGCCCTGTCTCAAAAAGAGAAACAAAATTTAGGTCAAGGATCTGGGGAGCTAAGAAAAATAATCGTTTCTGGGTTGGGGATAGTGGTAGAGTGCTTGCCTAGCATGTACAGGGTCAGGAGTTACTACCAAAAATAATAATAACCGTTTCTGTTTTCCTAGAAATTCCCACAAAGTGTGTGCGTAAAGGGGTAACTGGGAACCTTCTAGGGAGGAGGAGAACTGTAATGCATGCTAATGGAGAGAAGCAAGTCCATGGTGTATAGGTGTCTCCATGTTGGAAAATGAGCAGCTGACTGCACACGTGCAGACTGAGGCTGGGAATGGAGCTTGAAAGTAACGAACGGCAGGGGAGGCTTCTCCTTTTGTGGCCTGGATAAGATGTGGGGTGTGTCCTTGCTTTTCCTCGGCCTTCCCTGTCAGCTTACTGGCCGTGGAGGGTTCCCCAGGAAGTTCCATCTAAACTCAGTGTTCATACCACACCCATTTTTCAGCTCTATCTTTCCTCCACAAACACAAGATCTGTAATTTAAACTTAGCAAAAACCAAAAAGGAAACTAAAAACAGTATACTCAGCAAGACCATAATGCAGCCCTGCTTCTGTTCCTTTGTGTTCCATGTATTTAGGAAGTCTGGATGTATACAGATGTATATGTGTTTCTTGGTTTATTTTGGGAGGGGTTGGTTTTGGTGTTTTTAAGACAGGGTCTCTCACTGTATAGTGCAAGCCTGATGATTTATAGTCCTCCTCCTGCATCAGCTTCCCAAGAGCAGGTGTTGGGATTACAGCTGTGTGCCAACATGCTCAGCAAATACATTTTTATCAGAAAAGTTATTAAGAAATTGTATTGCTAAAACATCATAAAATCTGAAAGTCAGTTTAGAAGTGACTATTTCAATTAAGAATTGAATATTTTCTTATAAAATTAGTGTAGTAGAAAAACACAAGGTTTTTGAGTTAAAAGACTTGGATCCAAATTCTGACTTCATTGTTTATTAGCTTATATCATGTCTCAGTTTCTCCTGTGTAAAGCAGGGGTTATACTGACCCCACTCACAGGGCTGTTTGTTGTGAAAACTAAAGGGAATTACGTGGAAGAATCCCAGAGAAGGCTAGACAAGTAAGACTCAGCAAGTGTGGTTTTGAATCTCAGCGGCCAAAATAATTATTATTATTGTAGAACACAAGTTCTGTGGTTTGAAGTCTAAAAGCAAAAGCTTACATGTATTCTGAATAAAAGTGGAAATGTTTTAGTTTTCGTTTTTTCCCCTCTGTGCCTGAAGGACAGTCAGTTTGACTACGTTCCCATCCCAGGTTTCTATAGGGCTAAAGAATACACACTCACCATGGAGCAGAATTACACAATCACACAGGGCAACTTGGTTTGGAGTTTGTTTTGGTTATTGAGGGGACACTTATTCCTGGGAGACAGTAAAGAGTGGTGCTTCCAAGCTGCCAAACTAAAGACACAGCTGCTTGCCAGGGACACTGACTTCGGTGGGCGGAGCAAAAGCTTTCTCTCCTGGGCGGGGCGGGGTGCCTTGTGGTCAGTGTACATGAGTTGCTATGGAAACGCCTCTGCTCAGCTCTGCCTGACAGAAACTATGATTTCACTGATTTCCTTCACTTAAGGGAAAAGCAGAGTTACCTGGGTTTTATTTAAAGGGAAATTTTAAAAATGGGACTGGAACTTTGTAACTAAAGCAGATCTTTCTCAACTTTGAGGAAACTGTGAAGACAGTTCCAGTGTTTGAAGCAGCAGGTACTGTGACTATTCTAATGCAGGAAATGAGAGCTGGAATCTTGAGTTAACTGATTTGGATGGTTCATTGGCAGCCCAGCAGTTTGTACTGTGTCGAAAATGAGTTTTGGAGGGACATGCTCAGTTTTCAGTATGTAAGATTAAAGTGGGAGATATTTCATATAGTACACAGGCTGGCTGGGGTGATTTACTTGAAAAATTATGTTTTCAGATTTTGTAGCTTTCTTTGAAAGTATAATTTTATTGCTGGGAGAACTGTAGAAGTGTAGATTTCTAGAGGTAGAAAGTGTTTATTAATTGTTGAACAGTATTCTAGCCTCCAGATCCTATAGAACTGCCTTATATAATGTTCTTGACAAGTGTCTGTTCTGTTTATTCTATTTAAGCAAATATTCCACTTAGATTCTTTAAAATGGTTTTGCAAATTAGAATCAGTTGCCGTTCTTTTCATATTTCTTGTAATGCAAATACAAATTTCACTTTGAACTGCTGCTTAACTTCAGCCTTCTAAATTATAGGTTTAATTTAAAAATAAATGTTTACTAGTTGCATACCAAAATTTTTAACTATGAAGTGGTTATTCTTAATCCATGATTAATATTTCAAAAAAATCAGTACAATTTTGATTCATAGATGAGGTGAGAAAACTGCCAATTTGTCATACACAATGGAAGGTGAGTGACATGACCACAATCATGGTCAAAAATGTACCAGCTGCCATTATTGGAGCAGAGTAAATAAGGAAACTCCTCGTGAGGCTTCCTGGAACTCTAGCTAAAGAGTAACTACAGCTGTACTCCTGAGAACATCTAATCGCATGTGAAGTTTAGATAAGTACAAACTGACTGCCAGACATAAGATAAATCTAGGCATAATAGCATTTCTGCGATTAAAAAACTATTTATAGGTGCCCTTCTACCTTTTAATTAAAGTGAGGTGAGAGTAAATATAATAAGGATTGTCATTCATCTGAAGATCAAGTTACTTCTTACCAAATAAACTTTGGTAAGACCTTATCAGTCCCTCATTTCCTTCATACCGTATGGACTTCTATTTCAGTGGGATTTCTATTTTGGGTTCTATCTTTGTATTTTATCATTTAAGGAGACTTAGAATAATTACAAAGTTAAAGCTTTAAAATTATGTCTGAGCGGAGTGTGGTGCCACAAGCCTGTATTCCCAGCACTTGGGAGGCTGAAGCAAGAGGATCGTTGTGAGTTCAAGACCAACCTGAGCTACATGCACAGTGAACTCAAGGCCAGCCTGAACTGCACAGTGAGACCCTGTCTTAGAAAAACAAAACAAAAAAAAAACCAAAATAAAGTTATGTCTGGGCCAGAGTTTGATTTCATTATGGCTGTAGCTTGTACACTTACTGAAGAGATGTTTTTTTTTTCATAATAGATTTACTGAGAATATTTTTATTGATATAAACTTGTGCATTTAGTGCAAGATCCTACCAAATGGCATAGGTAATCATTAAAACTAAAAGTTAGCATAGCACCACTAAAAATGTTTAGCTTTATTACATATGCATAGGTCAGTATGTAACTGTGTTAACAATTTTGGCAGAACCTAATAGAACAAAAGTGATCGCTTTATATTGTGAAGCAACTTTTGACATTGAAAACTTGGTAATGACCAATTCCAGTAGTCTGGTTTCATAAGTTGGTGGGGGAAGGAGTGGATTAAGGACATTATGAGCTGCCTGTCAAAGGACAGATAAAAAGTTCTGGGATATAATCAGTGCTTTATAAAACCTTTTTTTTTTCCCCATGCCAGGAATCCAACTCGAACCTTGCACTTGCCAGGCAGGCGCTGTGCCACTGAGCTGTATCACCAGCCACCTATAATATCTTTTAAAATAAAGATAGAGTTACTGACCCTACTACTAGATTATGCCTGTTTTGAATCTACTTTTTCCTCATTCTTCATGTTTCTTCAAGAAGTCCTCTTTAAAAAGAAAGCCTCCTATCTCCTCTTGCCACACTGCTGCTCACCCGTTGTCTCTCGTTGTCTCTCCTAGTTACTTTCCTTATCTTCCTACTTAGCACATTTTCTTCTTACCGGTCTTCTTGGAGGGAAAGCTACCTGAAGGCAAGGTTCTTTTTTTGCCCACCACCTTAGCCCAAAGCACCTTGCAGGTGTTTGGCCCAAAGCTGCCTCTCATATAAGTGTTTGATAATTACATGCATAAAATAACAGTCATAGGAGACTACTGCTTTAAACTCCCCTACTGCACTGCATCCCAGCAGAGCAAACTAAAAATCAGACTGAAGTTACCCATACTAAAGTCACCAAACCGAAACTAAATTGTTATCTGACCTTCCAGGAGTAACAGAGAGACAGTAATGCACAAATTTCCGAAGCAGGCTGGTTTGTCACCATGGTAATGAAGTCCCCTGGCTTTCCATGCTTACCAAATCACCCGAAGTAATTAACGTTAACCAGTTATCTATTATTTTGTTTCTCTTTCCCCACCTTTTAGGGAAAAGGGCCTTGAAATCACCTTTATACTTTTGTTCTTTATTTCTGCTTTCTTCACTTTCCTGCTATAATGCCAATTTCTTTGCTCAGCTCACTAGACCATTTATTCTGTTTTGTGGTTTAAAATGTCCAATTTAAAAATTCACAAAGCCAATTGAGATCTTTAAGTTTATTATAATGTTGTCTTATGACATATTTCATGAAAGTATGTGGTCTTAATCTAAGCACTGGATTGGGTATTACTGTTTCAGACACTTGGTTCTGCTGTTTCATGTAACAAATATACATGACACAATTTTACATAACCACTGTTTAAGAATAGCTCAGTATTACTATTATTGTTATTATTTTGCACCAGGGATCAAACTCAAGACCTTGCACTTGTCAAGCCGTACAAGTGCTGCAGAGATAAATCACCAGCCCAGGGGTTACTTGTTTGAGGCCAGACAGAGCCACTCGGAATAAAGCTCTCTTTGGTAAATTGGAGCTTCTAGGAGGAGTTTTGAGAACCAAGGGTTCTTTCATTGGTACTGGTATACAGGTGTTCCTCATTTAGTGACCTACTTAGGATGCAGAAATACCAGCAGCAGGGTGGCCTTGTGGTTTCTTCTGCTCTGTACTCAGTTCTGTGCACGAGAATGCTACACGTCTCTCCGTGAGCATTCTGTGTAGTGTACTGTCTGCAGTGTGTTTTCAACAGTGAGCCCGCCTGTGTTAGAACGAGCGGCTGTCGGCCCAAATGTTGAGCAGTTCACAAAAGAGAAACTTTCATGATAGTATCGAAGTGTACGAAGCAAAAAAGAAAATGACAAAACAGACCACACTGACGGGATTCCTGACAGCTGCACCCTGGACCCCTGCTAGTAATTCCTTCCATTTTTGCTTCATCTCCCTTACCTGGGGGCCTTCTGCCTCTCTGATAATAATTCTGATGACGATACGGATGAGGACTTTGAAGGGTTCAGTGACTGTCAGCTCGAATGTCTTTTTGTACAATCTGTACTTCTTGTTTGTGGACCCTCAGTGTCTTTTTTTGTACAATACACCTTGCTTATACAGTAATGTTTATACATTGCATTGTATAGTACAGCACTGTAGTTTTATATTGTGTTACAAGTTACAGTACTGTATGCAAGAGTTATGTAAATGGGTCATCAAGTTGAGGTTTCCTTTTGTCATTTCTTTGTTCTTAGTATTGTGCATACTAAATATAATTCTTCATTTAGCAACCAATTCATTTAATGACCTAGACACAGGAACGGAAGACAGTCATTGAAGGAATGTCTGTATTTGACTTCTCCATTTAGCAAGGATTTATTGATCTCTCATAATAAAGTGTAGTCAACTTGGTTCTTAATACCCAGTGAGAATGAATTTGAAAGATGTTGTGGAAGAAAAGTGGGATAGTCAATTTAAAATAGAATACTTTCAAATCCTCCACTATGACTTGTGGTATTCTACTGGTTATCCCACAAGTACTTTATGAATCTGTTTTGTTTGGCTTATTGTTGTACATCCAATAAGCAGTTAATACTATTATGTTCCTTGTTCTGTAGAATATGATTTTTAAATACTAGCTGACCTACATTAGAGAAAGACTGCTTTTCTAATGTAGACAAATAAGAGTAAATATATTCAACATGAATCGCTTTACAGATGACCTCACTATTCCATGTCTATATAAAACCTGAACAAGCGTAGGTCTCTTAGCTAGGGAAAATTGTTCTGCAGGTGATTTAGACCATAGTACACTTTATAAAGATGTGAGATTTGTGGTAGGAAACTATACCACATATCTGAAATGAGAAAAAAATTTACCATTTGACAAACCCTTTTTATCTTAAGTATCAACAGTCAGCAACACCATAAAAATTTAAAACCTTGTTATCAGTGTAGCATTCTTTAAAAGCATGTCACTTTACTGATAGTCAATCTGATGGGATTTTTTAAACGAGTGGCTAGAGTAGAATCAATATCTGAAAAACAACTTTATTAAAGTACTTACTGAATGGAAACATGCATTGCTGTGACTTTTAAATGTTCAACAGATTTCTTTGTTATATCAGCAAAACCATTTTTTCCTGGTTTGTGGTTAGACATGGTAAGAATGTCAGAGAAATGAACAAAACAATGATGTTCATTATAATGGGATCCTACCCACTTAATAAAAGTTTATTCACCATGACAAATTACTAAAATTGATTAAACAGTTAAAGAAATCTTAAGAGAATTATGAAACAAGCTAGACCTTCCAGTTAAAAATAATATGTTTATGACCTGGTTTTACTTAATCTGATTAAGTGAATTTTAGAAAAGGCTCTGAAAAATCCTTGGAAGTTTTTTAGCTTGTTTGTTTCTTACTAACTTGTCTTAAAGTTACATGTACATTGATTTGTAGAGTATTTCTTGGAAAATCTAATTACTGAACCAGTACAGAATGTGAATCATTTCTTGCCTGAAATACAACATTGATGTTTACAGGACAGTTGTCCAGACCTGAATCAGAAAGTATTTCACCCTGTATGTGCTATTTAAAACATAAACCATTTTAGTACACAGGAAACCCACTTAAAAGTAAATTTTAACACTCCTGAGAATCCAGTGGAACATTTATGATTTAATAACAATTTCTAGCAAAAGCAAAGTATCTTTAATACCTTAATATTTTCAGAGGCAGCTAATCCAAAGTATGTAACATATGTGAAAAATAACATTATTAATATGGGCAAGTACTGAAATGCTTGAACACATGAAAAGCATTATTGCTTTCATTTTCCCAAGACTGAGCCAAACAAAATATTTAAATCCATTACCAGAATTAAAAGAAGTTATTTCTAGGTTAGGAATTTCTCTAATCTCAAGAATAATTGCTTTTTTAAAATTCTGTACTTTTATGTAGCCTCTCTGATAAGCTTGGGAGAATTTATATCAGTATTACATACTTACAGTCTAGTGGTATGATTTCAATCATAGGCACCTATGCTAAATTTTCGGACAAAGCCCTTTATTCTTTTACACTCTAGCTATCAGAGAGTTGTGACTTTCATAAAAGGATAAGATATGTGTCAGAGTTTTCTGATTCTCAGACCATTTTTATACCTAGGCCAAAGTAGAGTTTGATTCTCTTCCATTCTGCTAGAATACTGTGGTTCAAACTACCATATAGTAAAATAAAAAGTGTATGCCAATTAAAAACTAAAAGATTTAGGGAGAAAAAAACTTTTGTACATGAAAGATTTGCAAGGAAGTCCAAGGAAAATTTTTTTTGGTTTTGGGGTTTTTTTGTTTTGTTTTGGTTTGGTTTTTTTGTTGTTCTTTTGTTTTGTTTTTCTTTTTGTACCCAGGATCGAACTCGGGACTTTGCGCTTACCAGGCGAGTATTTGAGCCACTGAGCTAAATGCCCAGCCCCCAAGGAAAGGTTTATTAGACATGAAAAGTATTTACAAGGAGAAAAGCTATAAAATTACCCAAATCACCACGTTTAGTTGTTTTCTTCATGGTAGAACATGTTTTTCTCGATTACCATGTGTGAAAAGGTTGCATTGTACTTTCAGCCCTCAGCATCTCTGGAATCGGGAGGAGTGCAGTTATGAAGGAATAGGAATACTCAGGAAAAACTCAAGGCTTCGTTAACGTGGGAAATGAAAGCTGCACAGGGGGCTTCTTGTTGCTAGTTTGTGTTAGGTTTTTGGTGCAATAAGAAAGAAAAAAATATAAAAGTAGCTTTTATTACAAGGACGTGGAGAGAGCTCCACTGCACTTGCCTCTGCCCCCTTCACTCCTTCCATTTTTTCCTATTTTCTTATTTTGCTCTTTATTTGTTTGGGGTTTGTTATATAAGAAACCATGTGCTATTTTAGCTTGTGTTTGATTTATTTCATTTTAATATCATGGCCTCAAATTGCATCCATTGTCCTACAAATAAATCCATCCTTTATGGCAGAGTAGTACTCTGTTTTCTATAAACACCATGTTGGCTTTTCTTTTTAATTTCACGCTGTCTTGTCTCCCTATGTTCCCGTCTTATCTCATTAGCGAAAGTACAACTGCCCGGCTCCTTTGTTGCAGGCCACACACAACAGTGTCACCAGTGTCAGTAGTTTAGTCAGCTACTCTGGGGCATGTAGACCACTTCCAGGTTTTTGCTGTTGTGACTTGTGCTGCTGTCCACATCGTCTGCATGTATCACTGCAATATGATGCTTTAGCTCAGAAAGATGGCTAGGAGAGAAATTGCTGTGTCGAATTGAATTTATTTTAGATTTTTGAGGAATCTCCATATTGATTTCTGGAATGGCTGTAGCAGTTTGCCTTCCCACCAAAAATGAAGAAGAGTCCCATTTTTTCCCCCGCAGCCTAAACCAGCGTTCATTGTTTTCTTTGATTCTTTCTTTCTTTCTTTTTAGTTTTTTGAGACAGCATCTCACTGAGTAATCCAGGCCAGTCTTGAACTCACTATGCAGTTCAGGCAGGCCTCAAATTTGCGGGTCCTCCTGCCTCAGCCTCCTGAGTGCTGGGATTACAGGTATGAAATACCACACCCAGCTATCTGATTTCTTAATGATAGTCGTGCTTTCTGAAGTAAAATGGAATCTCAGCAATGTTTTAATTTGCATTTCTCTAATGACTAGAGGTGTTGAACATTTTTTTCATGTATTTATTGGCCATTTGTACTTCTGAGAAGTCTGTTCATTTTGGTCGCCCCTTGTTTGGGATTTTTGGAGGGCCTAAATTTTTTTGTTTGTTTTTTAGTTCTTTGTATATTCTATATATTAGTTCTCTGTCCAAAGAATAGGTGGCAAAAATTTTTTTCTCCTTTCTATGGGTGATTTTTTTTCCACACTGGTTTGTTTTGTACAGAAGATTTTTAATTTGATGATACCACTCACTCATCACTGGTGTTTTATGCAACTGAAGCTCTGTTCAGAAAGTTCTTGTCTGTGCTTATGTCTTCAAGAGTTTCACCTCTTTCATCTTCATCAGATGAAATATTTATTTTAATTAAAATTTATATCTTTGATTCATTTTTAGTTTAGTACATGGTCAGAGATAGGGGTCTAGCTTCAGTCTTGTGTGTATTGATAATTTTCACAGGGCCATTTGCTAAAGAGGCAATCTTTCCTCCAACATAAGTTTGGTCCTGGTCATAGACCAGTTAATTGAATGTGCTAGAATTTGTTTCTGCATCCTCTGTTCTACTCCCTTGATGTACATGTTTTCTTTTGTTTTATTCTAGTACCATGTTGTGTTCATCCCTGTAGCTGGGTAGTATAACTTGAAGTCTGGGATTCTGATTCCTCATGCCTCGCTCTTTGCCCAGGATTGCTTTCGCTATTCTAGGTTCTTCTGTTACCTTATAAATTCTAGGATTGTTTTCTCTTGGTCAGTGAGGAATGTTAGTGGTATTTTCTTTGGGAGTGTGTTAAATTTATATATCAGTTTTACAAGTTTAGCCATTTTGGCTATATTGGTTCTGTCTCTCCAGGAATATGGCATATCTTTCAATTTTTCAATATTCTTTCTCTTCTGTTTCAGGGTGATGCAATTTTTATTGTAGAGTTCTTAAAATTAAATTAGTATTTAATTTTTATTAAATATTAATAAATTAAATTAGTATTTAATTTTTATTGATGTTACTATGGATGGTATTGTTTTCCTAATTTCTTTCTCAATGAGTTTATTACTAGTGTATAGGAAAGCTAATCATTCTTGTGTGTTAATTTTTTATCCTGCTACATTGCTGAATTTGATTATTTTAGGAGTCTTTTGGTGGAATTTGGAGGGGGTTAAAGTAGAGAATCAGTTGCTTCAGCATCTAGAAGCTGCTGTGTCACAGACATTGCGTGTTGCTTAGCCAAAATGCCAGAGGAGACCCAGACCCAGGACCAGCCCACAGAGGAGGAAGAGGTGGAGACTTTTGCCTTCCAGGCAGAAATTGCCCAGTTGATGTCACTGATCATCAACACTTTCTACTGGACCAAAGAGCTCTTCCTGAGGGAGCTGATTTCCAATTCATCAGGTGCTCTGGACAAAATCAGGTACGAAAGCCTGACAGATTCAAGGAGCTGCACATAAGTAAGTATCTTAACAAGTAAGATAACACCCTCATCATCGTGGGTACTGGGATCAGAATGACCAAAGCCAACTTGACCAATAACCTCGGCACCGTGGCCAAGTCGGGGACCAAGGCCTTCACGGAGGCTTTGCAGGCTGGTGCTGACATCTCCATGATTGGCCAGTTCTATGTGGGTTTGTACTCTGCACACTTGGTTGCTGAGAAAGTGACTGTGATCACTAAGCAAAACGAGAGCATGCTTGGGAGTCTTCAGCAGGAGGGTCCTTCACAGTTGAGCACTGACACAGGTGAATCGATGAGCTGAGGAACAAAGGTTATCCTGCATCTGAAAGAAGACCAAACTGAGTATTTGGAAGAAACGAGAATAAAAGAGATTGTGAAGAAACATTCTCAATTTATTGGTTATCCCATTACTCTTTTGGTGGAGAAGGGAAGAAATAAAGGAGTGAATGATGATGATGCTAAAGCAAAGGAAGAGAAAGAAAAAGAAAAAGATGACAAACCTGAAATAGAAGATGTTGGTTCTGATGAAGAAGAAGAAGAAAAGAAAGATGGTGACAAGAAAAAGAAGATTAAGGAGAAGTGCACTGATCAAGAAGAACTGAACAAAACAAAGCCCATTTGGACCAGAAATCCTAACGATTTTACCAACAAGGAGTATGGAGAGTTTTATAAAAGCTTGACCAATGGTTGGGAGGATTACTTGGCGTTGAAGTGTTTTTCCAGTGAAGGACAGTTGAAATTCAGGGCTCTTTTTGGTCCACGATGGGATCCTGTTGACCTATTTGAAAACAAAGAACAGCATTAAGTTGTATGTCCAGAGAGTTTTCATCATGGATAACTGTGAGAAGCTGATCCTTGAGTACCTGAATTTCATTAGAGGGGTGGTGGACTCTGAGGATCTCCCTCTAAATATTTCTTGGGAAATGTTTCAGCAAAGCAAGATCTTGAAAGTCACCAGAAAAGATTTGGTCAAAAAGTGGTTAGAATTGTCCACTGAGCTGGCAGAAGATAAGGAGAACAAGAAGTTCAACGAGCAGTTTTCTAAGAGTATAAAGCTTGAAATACACAAAGAGTCTCAGAATTGCAAGAAGATTTCAGAACTGTGACACTTCTGCACATCTGCTGCTGGGGATGAGATGGTTTCTCAAGGACTGCTGCACCAGGAGAACCAGAAGCACATCGATTACATCACAAGTGAAACCAAACGCCAGGTAGCCAACTTGGACTTGTGGACCATCTTTGGAAGCATGGCTTAGAAGCGATCTGTATAATCAAGCACATGTATGAGTACTGTGTCCAACAACTGAAGGAATTTGAGCGGGAAACTTTAATGTCAGTTACCGAAGAAGATGAAGAGGAGAAAAAGACAAAATTTGTTTCGTTTTGTTTTGTTCACCAGAAAAATGATTTTATTTTTTAAAGAGGGTAAAATTAAACATAACAAAACACATAAGATAACAATGTAAGAGACCCAGATTTCAAAGCAAGACAACCAGAGATCTTCACTGTCTATCATATTGTCTCTTGTTTTCTTCCAAATAGTTGTCCATATCTTCACACACAATGAATTCATACAAAACAAAATAGTATAAAACTGGTCAGAACAAGATGATGAAGGCATTTTAAGGTCTTCAAGACCAGACAATAGGGAAGTCAACAATGACTGTCATAGTGTCTCTCATTCTCTTCAAAATAGCTGTCCATACCTTCCTGTATGTTGAAATTAATACAAAACAGGTTAAAATCACTCTAAACAAAGAATAATAGTATTGCTAGATTTCACGTCATGATGCTACAGAATCAGCAGTTACCTTAGTGTCTCTTTTTCTTCAAAGTAGCTATTCATTTCATCGTGCATTATATTGTCGATTCTCATAAACTTTTTAGAAGTTCTACGCATGCATGAGTCTCTACATGTATACCTATCCTTTCTGTATTAGAGGGAAAAACGAAACAAACCAAGACAAAACAAGACAAATTCCTAGAAAAACAAGAAAAAGACATATAAGCAACAATAGTAAAGAGCCCAGAACACTGACAATATAGGCCTTTAAAGCAAAGTTGTATGAGCATAACTAGGGTTGTTATTTTACATAATGATCTTCAAGAGGTCCTCAGATCACTATACAATAATATGCACAATTATTCCAATCCTATGAAGTTAACTATTTTGTTCCAAGAACTTAGAGTTTGAAGCACAATCACCTTAGCTATCCTAAGTGTGTTTATATAATTTTAGACATTTTTTCTTGTTCCTTCCTTTTTATTTTCCCTGAGATATTATTTTCCCCTTTAAGCAGATTCTTATCCTTTCACTGTAATTATTGAGTTTTGTGTATCTTATGTACTCTTACTATTTCTTACACTAGGGAGACTATACGGTATTTACACATGTGAGTTTGATTTATTTCACTTATGAGTATGGTCTCGAGTTGCATCCATTTATTTATAAATATCTCAATGTGATCATTCTTTATAGCAGAGTAGTACTCCATTGTATAAAAATACATCTTTTTTATCCATTCCTCAGTTGATGGACATTTAGGTTATTTCCAAGATCTGGCTATTACAAATTGTGCTGCTATAAACATGGGTGCACACATATCACTATGGTATGATGTTTTCAGTTGTGGGAATATGCCCAGAAGTGGAATAGCTGGGTCAAATGGGACCTCCAACCCCAGCTTTTTCAGGAATCTCCAGACTGACCTCCACAGTGGTTGCACCAGTCTACACTCCCACCAACAGTGCACAAGAGTTCCTTTTTCCCCACAGCCTCTCCAGCATTTGTTGTTGGTAGTTTTCTTTATCCTGGCCGTTCTTCCTGGAGTGAGATGGAACTTCAGTGCTGTTTTAATTTGCATTTCTCTATAGATTAATGATGCTGAACATTTTTTCATGTATTTTTTGTCATTTGTATTTCTTCATCTGAGAACTTGATGTGTATTCATCTCAGATGCCTGTTTTTGGAATGGGTCTTTGAATTTTGGGGATCTGATTTGTTTTAATTCTGTATATATTCTAGACAGAAGTCCTTTGTCTGAGGGACTGTTCACTAAGATTTTCCCCCAGTTTGTGGGTTTTCTTTTGGCTATGTTGGAGATTTCTTTCAACATGCAAAAACTCTTTAATAGGACACAATCCCAGTTATTGGTTCTGTGAAGTATTTTGCATGTGGTTTGATTCTTGTTCATGAATTCTCTACCTACCCCTATGTCTTCCAGATTTCTACCTACTTTGTCTTCCAACAGATTTAGTGTTTCTGTTTTAATATTTAGATCTTTGATTCACTTAGATTTTAGTTTAGTACATGGTGATAGGGATGGATCTAGTTTTAGTTTTCAGCGTATGGAGAGCTAATTTTTCCAGCACCATTTATTGAAGAGACTACCTTTCTTCCAGTGTTCGTGTTTGGCCCCTTATAAAGATAAGGTGACTGAGTGTGTTTGTAGTTGTAGTTGTATCTTTAAATCTATTCCATTGATCTTCAGGTCTGTTTTAATTCTAGTACCATGCTGATTTTATTACAGTAGCTTTGTAGTATAACTTCAAGTCAGGGATTGTGATGCCTCCTGTATTGCCTTTGTTGCTTAGAATTGCCTTTGCTATCCTGGGTCTCTTCTGGTTCCAGATTAATTTTATGAGTGATTTCTCTAGATCTATGAGGTATGCTAGTGGTATTTTGATTGGGATTGCATTAAATCTTTATAACAATTTTGGGAGAATGGCCATTTTCACAATGTTTGTTCTTCCTATCCATAAACAAGGAATGTCTTTCCATTTTCTGAAGTCCTCCTCATTTTCTTTTTCAGGGTATTATAATTTTCCCTGAATAGATCTTTTGTTTCTTTTACATTAATTCCTAAGTATTTCATTTTGTTGGGTGTACCGTAAAGGGTGTGGCTTCTCTTATTTCTGTCTCAGTGGTTTTGTTGTTAGTGTATAAGAATGCTATTGATTTTTGAGTGTTGATTTTTGTATCCAGCTACATTACTGAATTTATTTATTATACCTAGGAGTCTTTCAATGGAGTTTTGGGGGTCTTCTATGTAGAGTGTCATGTCATCTGCAAATAATGACAATTTAACTTCTTCTTTTCCTATCCTACTCCTTTTATTTGTCTCTCTTGTCTATTTGCTCTGGCTAGTATTTCCAGCATGATATTGACTAGGAGTGGTGATAGTGGAATCCTTGTCTTGTTCCTGATTTTAGTGTAAAGGCTTTCAGTTTTTGGCCATTTAATATGATGCTGGCTGTTGGGTTGTCATAGATGGCCTTTATTATATTGAGGTAGAGACCATCTATTCCAACTTTCTGGTAAGGTTTTTATCATGAATGGGTTTTATCATGAAAGCTTTTTCTGCATTTATAAAAATGATCATGTGGTTCTTATTTTTGGCTCTATTGATATGGTGGATTACATTTACTGATTTGTGTATGTTTAACCATCCCTGCATTCCTGGGTCATGGTGTACAATCTTCTCGATGATTTGCTGCATTCTGTTTGCCAAAATTTTATTGAGAATTTTTGCATCTATATTCATTAGGGAGATTGGCCTGTAGTTCTCTTTCTTGGTTGGGTCTTTCTCAGGTTTTGGTATTAGAGTAATATTTGCTTCCAGAAATGAGTTAGGGAGAATTATTTCCCTTTCAATTTCACTGAAGAGTTTGAGGAGTGTTGACATTAAATCTTTGAATTTCTTGTAGAATTTCACAGTGAATTCATCTGGACCTGGGCTTTTATTTGTTGGTAGGGATTTAATTACATTTTCAATTTCATTAATTGAAATTGGGTTATTCAGCAGTTTTACATCTTCTTGACTCAGCTTTGGTAATTCATGTGTTTCTAGGAATCTGTCCATTTCTTCTGTGTTATCAAGCCTATGAGAGTAGAGGTTTTTGAAATAGGTAGTGATGATCTGTATTTCCACAGGGTCTAAAGTGATTTCACCCTTTTCATTCCTTATTGCGTGAATTTGAGTTTTTTCTTTCCTTTTTTTTTAATAAGGTTGGCTAGAGGACTGTCAATTTTGTTTATTCTTTCAAAGAATCAGCTTTTTGATTTATTGATTCTTTGTACTGTTTTCTTAGTCTCTATTGCATTGATTTCTGCTCTGACCTTTAGAATTTCCTCCCTTCTTCTGGGTTTGGGTTTGACTAGCTCTTCTTTTTCTAGATGTTTGAGGTGTAGCATGAGGTTGTTTATTTGTGTTCATTCTGTTGTCCTGATATGGGAGTTCACCACAATAAATTTTCCTCTGAGGACTGCTTTCACTGCATCCCACAGGTTCAGGTAAGATGCCTTTGTATTTTTGTTTTCCTGCAAATATTATTTAATTTCTTTAATTTCCTCTGTGACCCACTGATTGCTCAGGAGTGTATTATTCAATTTCCATGTGTTTGTGGGGTTTTTGCAGTTTCTTTTGATGTTAATTTCCAGTTTCATGGCACTATGATCTGATAACATGCATGGAATAATTTCAACTCTGTTGTATTTACTTAAGCATATTTTGTGGGCTACTATATGGTCTGTTTTAGAGAACATTCCATGTACTGCTGAGAAGAATGTATCTGATGTTGCTGGGTGGAACACTCTGTATACATCTACTAAGTCCATTTGTTCACAGGTGTGATGCAGTTCTGTTATTTCTTTGCTGATTTTCTGTCTAGTTGATCTGTCCCTTTGTGTCAATGGCATGTTAAGGTCTCCTGTTATATTTCTGTTATTGCTTATTTGATTTTTCATTTCTGTTAATATTTGTTTTGTATAGTTGGGTGCTCCCAAATTTGGTGCATATTAAGATTGTTATCTGTTCCTCTTGAAGTTTTCCCCTAACTAGTAAGTAATGGCCTTTTTTTATTTCTTTGGATAATTCTTGGTTTGAAGTTCACAACGTCTGCAAACAGAATAGCTACCCCTGCTTTTTTTTTTTTTTTTTTAATCCTGTTGCAATGGAGTGTTGTTGTCCATCCTTTGAGCTTCCTTTTGGGTTAGATGGGTTTCCTGTATAAAGCATATGATTGAATGTTATTTCTTGATCCATTCTGCCAGTCTGTTTCTTTAATTGGTGAATTGAGGTCATTTACATTAATGGTTATAACTGATATATATTAGTTTACTTTTGACATGTTATCTTTCATTTGTTGATTTTTTTACCTTTCCACTCTGTTTAATTGTTTGCCTTACTTAATGTTTTTTCCTGTGTCTCTCTAGAATGTCTTTCAGTATTCTTTGCAGGGTTGGTTTGGTGGTCATGAAGTTCTTCAGTTGTTCTTTGTCGTGGAAGTATCTTATCTCTCCATCCATTCTGAAGGACAGTTTTTCAGGGTACATCAGTCTGGGTTGGAAGTCATTTTCCTTCAGGGTCTGAAATACTTCACTCCATGCTCTTCTTGACTTCATTGTTTGTGTTGAGAAGTCTGCTGTGATTCTAATAGGCTTTCCTTTATAGGTGATCACTCTAGCAGCTTTTAATATTCTGTTCTTAGGTTGGATTTCTGGGATGGTGATTATTATATGTCCAGGTATAGTTTTATTTTGGTTATGGTTATTTTGAGTTCTATATGCTTCACTGATCTGTATGTCAGTTTCCATTCTCATGTTTGGGAAATTTTCAACTATTCTGTAAATAGCCTCTTGATATTGTTTATGTTGTCACCTTCCTTTTCAATTATACCTATCAATCTTATGTTGTTTTTCTTTGCATGATCTTGCAGTTGTTGAATTGTTATTTCCTGGTCCCTTGTTATTTTTAAAATATCTTTCCTTTCCTGTTCATTAGCTGAAATCTTGTCTTTGAGGTCTGAAATTTTGCCTTCACTTTCATTGAGGTTGTTTTGCCAACTTTGATGGAATTTTTTATTTCCTGTATATCTCTTTGAATCTGCTTCATGCATTCTGTTTGTTTCTTATATTCTTCATTGAGAGTATCCATCTTTTTGCATTGTTCCTCTACTTTTTTAACTATGTCTTCTTTAGATGTGTTCAACATTTCTTTCATTACATTTATCATTTCTTCTTTTACCTGGGGGACTATTTCTGATTTGAGCTGTTTTATAGCTTCCTGGAATTGTTTCTTTACTTCAGTTGATATCATTTCAGGAATTTCAGGTGTATGGCTTATATTTTCTTCTGTGTCCATGTCTCCTAGATTGCTTGGGTTGGGCTGGAAGTTTGAGATTGCATTTTGCTTTTTCATTTTGTCATTTTCCTATATTTCTGGGTTTCAAGAGATGTTTCAAGGCTTCCCCCCATGCACTGAGAATCCTCTTTTGGCTCCCAGGGTAGACAGCAGACAACAACTAGCTGCTTGGAGTTCACTGGGCATGGGCCAGTTAGGCCCACGTGGACTCTGTGATTTCAGATGTGGGGTGTGGTCGTATTGCCTAGGAGTGACTTTCCAAGGCTTCCTGTGTTCTGGGTCTAACCCACTCATGCTCTGGGCCAGGGACTCAATTCAGGCCCCAGCCAGCTGCTTGGAGTTCGCTGGGCGTGGCCCAGTTAGGCCCGCTTGGATCTCCCATGTGTCCTCAGGTGATTTGAGACATAGGGCATGGTCTTACAGCCTGAGAGCAAAATTCCAAGGCTTCCCTGTGTTCTGGGTTTCAACCCGTGCATGCTCTGGGCCCGGAACACAATTGAGGCCCCTGCCAGCTGCTTGGAATTCTGAAAAAAACAAAAACTGAAAACCTCTGCAAGATCATGAAAGACATTTTGGAGAAACAGGTAAAAAAAAAGTGGTTGTGTCAAATGTATTGGTGCTGTTCCCATGCTGTACTGTCACCAATGCATACACCTGGATGGCAGACATAGAAAGAATCATGGACCCTTGTCCCCCCAAAAAAGAATCATGAAAACCCAGACCCTAAGAGACAAATCAACAATAGGTTTTTTACCTGGCAGCAAAGAAGCACCTGGAGATAAACACTGACCGCTCCATCATCGAGACCTTGAGGCAGAAGGCCAAGGCTGACAAGAACGACAAGTATGTGAAGGACCTGGTCATCTTGCTTTGTGAAACTGCACTGCTGTCCTCTGGCTTCAGCCTGGAAGAGCCCAGACATGTGCAAACAGGATTTACAGGATAACCAAGCTGGGGCCAGGTATCAGTGAGGACGACCCCACTGCTGGACACCACTGCTGCTATTACAGAAGAGACACTGCCCCTTGAAGGAGACAATGGCGCATCACACATGGAAGAAGTTGACTTTACTTTCATTCCCTCTGGTAATACATATTTTCAAGAATTTTTTGTTAACACGTACGTCTGTATGGCATGATAACTGCTTAAGGGAAATATAAGATTTTTCTTTTTACTTTTAAGTGATACTGTGATCTTTTAAGCATTAAAGCAGAAGTAGCAATGCCTTTTCTAGTTTCACCTTAGTTTATTTTTAACAGGTTGAGATGTTTGTGGTAAGGTGTAACTTATCATTAACTTTATGAGGTCTAAAGTGTTTAATTATCCAGATTCCTTAGTAGACCAAATTTTTTGTCTCTGAAGTATGGAGATATGCTGATGTTTAAGGGAATATGTGTAACAATAGCTCGAGTCTTCATCTTTTGTAGGATCTACTTTAAAAAAATAAAAACTTTCCTCTGTAGTTTCAATTCTGCACGGCCTAGGATTCTAGAAATAAGTATGTGATGACGGAAACTGCAGGGAGTTTGTTTCCCAAAAAGAAGTATTGTGCAGAGGAATAAACTAGGTATACTGCATTGCTGTTTGAAAAATAATTCAGAACAAGGTCTGTGAGTGAAAATGGAACGCCCATGTCACATCTTGCTTTAAGCAGTAACAAATACAGATAAGTTTAAAATAAATAAATAGAGAATCATATATGCAAATAATGAATGATACTTTTACTTCATCCTTTTTAAAAAGAGAATAAAACTGAATGAAATTAAACAAAGCCAATGAGAACAGAACAATGAAAGTGATACAGAACTTCAAAACAAGATGATAAGAAATCAACAATAGCTACCATGATGCCTCTTGTTTTCTTCAAAATAGCTGTCCATACCATCAGGCATAATAAAATCAAACAAAACAAAGCAATAAAACCAAACCAAGCAAAACAATGAGAGCATTACAGGACTTTAAAACCAGCTAATAGGAAATCCACAGTGGCTACCATAATACATCTTCAAAATAGCTGCCCATACAATCAGACATAATAAGATCAAAACAAGACAGAATAAAACCAAACCTAACAAAACAATGAAAATGATGCAGGAATTAAAAACAAGATAATAAGAAATTAACAATGGCTATCACCTTTCCTTTTTAAGCATTTCTCCCCCTATTAATTTCACAGCATCTATTCTACATTTTCGATCCCACTGACTCCTTCAGTTTTATACACAAAGAGATAACACAGCGTTCAACCACAAACCATTTCACCCATGAGATGATCTCAAGTTGCATCCATTTACTTACAAGCATCTTAAGATCATCCTTCTTTATAGCTGAGCAGCTTTCCATTGTATGAAAATACCATATCTTTCTTATCCATGATCCAGTCGATGGGAAAGTTACTCCTGCTTTTTTCTGGTTTCCCATCACATCAATCTATGAATTTCCTTTTGAATTAAATGTGTTTCTTGTATGCAGTGTATTGATGGATCTTGTTTCTCAATCCACTCTCCCTGTGTTTCTTTTTATTGGTGAACTGAGGCCATCTACATTAATGGTTACAAGCAGCATGCATTGGCTCAACTCTGCCCTGCTACACTCCTGCTGTTGGCCCCCCTCTCCCACTTTCCCCTCTGTTCAACTGCCTGCCTTGTTTGGTGATCCCCCTCTGCTGCTGTTCTTGGAACCGTGGTCATCTTGATCTCTCTCTAGAATACCCTTCAGTGCTCTTTGTAGGGTTGGGTTGGGGGTCATGAATTCCTTCAGTTGTTCCTTATCATGGAAGTATCTTATTTTTCCATCAATTTTGAAAGATTGTTTTTCAGGGCACATCAATCTGGGTTAGAGGTTGTTTTCCTGCAGG
This sequence comes from Hydrochoerus hydrochaeris, assembly GCA_004027455.1. Lineage (NCBI taxonomy): Eukaryota > Metazoa > Chordata > Mammalia > Rodentia > Hydrochaeridae > Hydrochoerus > Hydrochoerus hydrochaeris. The sequence goes on along the minus strand of PVLA01002328.1, from coordinate 62,926 downwards.
ATTTGAAGTGCTTCAGTCCAAGCTCTTCTTGACTTCATGGTTTGTGTTGAGAAGTCTGCTAGGACTTTGATGGGTTTTCCTTTATAGGTGACCTGTTTCTTTTCTCTAGCAACTTAGTAGGCTGTTCTTGTGCTAAATTTCTGTGATCTTGCTTATTATATGTTTGGGTGTAGATTTATTTTGATGATGACTATTTGGAGTTCCATATACCTTGTTTATCTGATGCCAGTTCCATTTCCCATGTTTCAGAAGTTTTCTGCTAATTCTGTAAATAGTCTTCTTATGTCATTTGTGTTGACTCCTACTTTTCAGCTGACATCTCTCAGTCTTAAATTATTTTTCTTTGTATCATCTTACAGCCATTGAACTGTTCTTTCCTGGTTCCTTGTCATTTTAAAGAGATCTTTCCTTTCATGATCTCTAGCTGCAATCCTGTCTTTAAGGTCTGAAAGTCTCTTTCAAGCAGTTCTTCCAGCTTTCAATGGAGTTTTTAATTTCCTGGATATGTTTTTGAATCTGTTTCATGCTTTGTGATTCCTTCCTATATTGTTCATTCAAGGTTTCCATCATTTTCCTATGCTCCTCTTTCTTATCTGTGTCTTCTTTAGACATGCTCAGCAATGCTTTCATTATGTTTGTGATTTCTTCTTATACTTGAGATATTATTTCTCATCTGATTACTTTTATAGCCTCATGAAGTTGTTTCTTTACTTTAGTTACTGTCCTTTCAGAGATTTCAGGTGTGTAATTTCCAATTTCTTCCATGTCCATATCTCCCAGACTTGTTCTGTGAGGGCTGGAGGTTTGAGGTTGCCTTTTGCTCCTTTGTCTTGACATTTTCCTAGGTTCCTCCCAACAAGCTGATTGTGGGGTCCCAGGCATTTTCCACATTGGCTGCCCCTCCATAGTGTAGGGGAATGGGCCAGGTACCTGGGTTTCTCTGAAGCCAGGTTCCGGGGAGGCAGCAGGGCATGGGGTGCACTTCTCCAGACCTGTGTGGCTACATGAAAGCTTCCCTGATGACCACAGGTGTATGGTGATGGGGCTGCTTCTTTTTCAGCCTGTGTGGCTACACTGGGACTCCTGCAATGGTGGCAGGTGCACAGGGGCATGTTTGCCTGATTCTCCTGGCCAGTACTTACTGCCCACAGAAAGCAAGTGTCTCTAATGGTTGCCTGTGGGTCCTTGTGGCATATCTGGCTGTTTCTCCCATTGTGCTAATGTTTTCAGAACTGTGTTGAACAGGAGTAATAATAGTGGACATCTTTGTGTTCCTGATTTTAGAGCAAAAGCTTTCAGCTTTTCACCATTTAATATGCTGTTGGCTATTTGTTTGTTATAAATGACTTTTCTTAAATTGAGATAAAGACCTTCAATACCAATTTTCTTTAGAGCTTTTATCCTGCATGGATTTTGGATTTTGTCACAGACTTTTTATGTATTAATTGATATAATCACATGATTTTTATCCTTGTTTCTGTTTATGTGGTGAATTGCATTTATTGATTTGCATGCATTGAACCACATCTGGGATGAATCCTACTTGGCCATGAGCTGTGGTCTTTTTTATAATTTGTTGCATCCTGTTAGCTAGTACCTTATTGAAGATTTTTTTGCATCAACATTCAGTAAAGAGATTGACCTGTAGTTGTCATTTTTGGTTGCTTCCTTTTCTGGGTTTGTAGTCAGGTTAATGCTAGCTTCTAGGAATGACTACTCTTAATCTTAACCATAAAGATTTTGAGGAGTTTTGGCATTAAGTCTTCCCTGAAGTTCTTATAGAATTTGGGTTTGAATTCACTGGAACCTGGGCTTTTGTCAGTTGGTAATTTTTATTATTACTACTACTAATAATTCAGTCTCATTAGTTGATACTAAGTTGTTTAAGGTTTTTATGGTTCAGCTTTGGTATGTATCTGGGAACCTAGCCATTTCTCTTGAATTCTCCATTTATTAGACTACTTCTGGATTTGGGTGGGACCTGTTGTGATTTTGCTTTTTTAGTTTCTAATTGTGTTGATTTGGATCTTTCTTTCCTGGTTTTTTTTTTTAATAAGTTGAGCTAAGAGTTTGGCTATTTTGTTTATTCTTTCGAAGAATCAGATCTTCAATTCATTGATTGTTTATGATTTCTTTTTAGTCTCAATTTCATTAATTTCTTCTCTGATCTTTATAATTTATTTCCTTCTAGTAACTTTGGATTTGTTCTTATTTCTGTATGACTTTGAGGTGCATCATTAGGTTATTTGGGCTCTCTCTGTTTTTCTGTTGTAACACCATCCTTAGGTATGCAAAAATAAAATGCACTATGGAACTTACAAGATATGTAGAAGTAAAATTAAATGCAGTCATATTTTAGTATAATAAATTCTAATGGAATATGTAAATATAATAGTAAACATGTTTGATAATCTAAAGTAATACAAGAAAGGTAAAGTAAAGGAACAAGGAACAGATAGGACAAATAGAAGAATAAAATAAAGCCAGTCACAAAATGGTACACTTAAAGCCAACTACAGCAGTCATCCCATTAAATGTAAATAAACTAAATGCTCCAATTAAACAATTCGTTTTAGACCGGGATCAAGAGATACATTTTAAGCAAAAATACAGTTTTTTAAAAAGTATTTTAAAAATATACCATGCAAACCCTAATCCTGAAGATAGAAATGCTTGTGTGACTATATTACTAATAGTTAAGTTTGACTTTAGGGCTAGAGCTGAAGAAGGACAAGTTATCATGATAAAATTTTCAATTCAATAAAAAAAGAAGGATAACCCATTTGTACCCAACAACGAGTTAAAAATATATAAAATCAAACTGCTAACATTAAATGAGGAAGGGCCATGCGTAGGCCACTGTGGGAGAGGGCACAGCCATTCTCTCTCTGTGAGTCAGCACCATTTGTAGACTGTGGAGGGAGAGCACCAGGCCTCACCAGGAAGCGATACTCACCTAAAAACCATATCATTTTCATTGTTTTGTTGGGTCGGGTTTTATTCTCTTTTGTTTAATTAATTGTTAAATCTGATGGTATGAGGAGCTATTTAAAAGACAGCAAGATATTATGGTGGCCATTCTGGGTTTACTATTGGCTTGTTTTGAAGTCCTTTACTGCACTGTTTTGTTTTTATTGTTTCTATTCTATTCTGTTCTGTTCAGTTTTTACTGTGTCCAAAGGTATCTGCAGCTATTTTGAGAGCAGCAAAAGACATTATGGTAACTACTGTTGATCATGTAAAGTTTTGAAGTCTGGTATCACTTATACTGGTTTATTTAGATTGGTTTTATTGTTTTATTTCCTTGGTTTTATCCTCTTTAAAAAAGAAGATATTAAATTAGGAAGTAGACAAATGCACAGTTGTGGTCAATAATTTTAATATAACTATCTTGACATTTTTTTAAAAACTCGGATGAAAAAGTCAACAGAAAAGATTTCAACAAACATGCCTAACAAACTTGATCTAACTGACATATACTGAGCACTACCCACATCATCAGGATACATATTCTTCTCAAGAATACATGGAACCAGTTGGGTGTGGTGGAGCATCCCTAAAAACAGAACTTCTCAAACTATAAAGGGAGCTCAACATATTTTTAGAAGTTAAAATCAGAGAATATGTCCTCAGACCAAAATGCAATTATACTAGAAACTAATAACAGAAAAATAAAATGACTTAAGTAAAATATGGTCAAAGGAGGAATCACAATGAAAATTGGAAAATGTTTAAATAAAAAATGATGAAACAGGGCCGGGGATTTAGCTCAGGGGCATAAGCGCCTGCCTTGCAAGTGTGTGGTCATGAGTTTGATCCCTGGTACCGATAAAAAATAAATAAATAAATAGAAAAAAAATGATGAAACTTAAGGTTCTGAGTTTGATTCCCAGTACCCCCCCAAAAAAGGCTTTCAAAAATAATGAAAACGCAATACAGTCAGTCCTCAACTTAGGGATATTCAAACTGTGAACTTTCACAGTTAAGAACAGGCCTTGCTCTACAAACATTCACAGATAAGAACAAATCCTGGAAGTAGCTCACGTGTCTGCCAGACATGTTGTGTGCTCGCTGCACAATGCAATAATGTGCACTAGTACTGTACAGTCAGGAACTTACCGTATTTGTGTGTGTGCTTGATGTTTTTTTGCTTTACCTTGCATATTTGTGTCAAAGGTGTATCAGACTCATTTTGTCAAACTTAGTAATGAATCCAATTTAGGAACATTCTCCTGGAACAGAACACGTTTGTAAGTTTGGGACTGACTATAGTCAAAACTCGAGTGATGCAACCAAGACAGTTTTTAGAGGGAAAAACCATAGTGTTAAATGCATAATATTGTGAGAGATTAAAAACTTTGGATCTAAACTGGGCATGATGCCTCAGACCTATGATCCCAGCACTTGGAAGGCTGAGGCAAGGGGATCACTGCTGCAAATTCAAAGCCAGCCTGAACTATGTAGTAAAACCCTGTCTCAAAAACAAAAACAAAAAAAACTATGGATCTAAACTGAAGAGCTAGAAAAAGACTGACCTACAATTGAGAGGTAGGGCTGGTTGGAGGAGGGTCACTGTGGAGCATGACCCGGAAGTGTATTGTTGTCCCTGTTTTTAATCTCACAATATTCACAATTCCCACGATATTCTTTCTCTACTTCCTGGCTGCTGTGGGTGGAGCAACTTTTCCTTGACCAAGCCCCTCTGCCACGCTGTTACTTCCTTGGAGCCTGCCAACCCTGGCATGAAATCATGAGCCAAAATAAACCTCTGCTTGGCTGGGGATTTAGCTCAGCAGCACTGCACCCGCCCGGCAAGTGCAAGGTCGTGAGTTCGACCCCCCTACCAAAAAAAAAAAAGCCAAAAAACAAAACTCTCCTTTCATTTGCGTTTCTTGGGTATTGTGCCCTAGGAAAGTGACTAAGACAATCCTGATACCACAGTTTGACAAAAACATTATCAAAAAATGACATCCTAAGCTGTTTAGTAGAAAATGTAGATCTACTTTCCTATTTCAAAAAAAGATACTGGACCAGGGATTTAGCTCAGCGGCACAAGCGCCTGCCTGGCAAGTGCAAGGGTATGAGTTCAATCCCTAGTAGCAAAAGAAGACAGTCAGAAGAGCAAAAACAATCCTGAGTAACAAAAGCAAAGCAGAAAGCATCATATCCCAGAGTTAAAGTTATATCATAAAGCTACAGTGATTTTAAAAAAAATAGCATGTGCTGACAAAAATGGACGTGTGGACCAATGGATCAGAACAGAGCAGGAGCAGAAATAACTCCCAGCAATTCAGTTATTTGATCCTTAGTAAAGGGCCAATAACATACACTGGAGGAAAGATGTCCTCTTTAATAAACGGTGCTGGGAAAATTGGATATCAAAAATAATTGGATATCCATTTGCAGAAGATTGAGTCTAGACTTATACATCCCCCCATGTACTAAGCTAAAATCAAAATGGATCAAAGATCTAAACGTTAATACAATCTGCTGACAGAGAAAATAGTTAAAACCCTTGAGGACACACAGGCATAGACAAAGACTTTCTGAACACAAGAAATAATACTGCTGATCAACAAATAGGTTCATACCAAATTGAAAAGCTCCCTGACAGCCACAACAAAAGCAAAACAAAAACAAGATAAAGCAAAAACAATGAACAGAGCGAAGAGACAACCTACAGAATAAGAAAAAAAATTTTTCCAAGTTTTCCTAGGACAGAGAACTCAAAACATTAGCCTTTCCCAATTAAAAGACCCAACCAAAAAATGGGTAACCACAATAAACAGACACTTCTTAGAAGAAGTGCAAATGGCCAATAAATACCTGAAAAGGCTTGCTGCCTTTGCATTTAGAAGAGTGAAATTTAAAACCAAGATGCCATCTTACTCCAGAAAGAATGGGTATTGTCAGCAAATCAGATACCAACAAATGCTAACTAGGCTGGGGGTGGGGGTGGAGAATTTGATATTATTGGTAGGAATGTAAACTAATACAACCACTATGGAAATCAGTGTGGAGATTCCTCAAAAAACTCTAGGTATCTTTCCAAAAGAGTTAAAGACATCATATTAAGATGATATGTGCATGGCCATATAAACATATAGCTGTAATGTTTATGTATATAGCTATAAACATACAGCTATAAACATATACAAACATAAATGGTTGTAATAACTAAATGTTGAAAAAAGCTTATATACCCATTAACAGATGAATGGATAAATAAAATATGCACAATAAAATATTACTCTGCTATATATATATATATATATATAATTTTTATTTTATTTTATTTTTTGTACCAGGGATTGAACTCATGACCTCACGCTTGCCAGGCCACTCTGCTATAAAGAAAGAAAAACTTTAGGCATTCATAGGTAAATGAACCTTGAAACCATAATATAAAATGAAATAAATCAGACACACAAGCTTAAATATTGCATTGTTTCTCTTATATGAGAAACCCCTCAAATACAAATAAAAAGCAGAATGAAATACACATAATAAGAAGTAGGAAGGTTTGTTGTTTTGTTTTGTTTTTTGTACCAGGAATCAAATGCAGGACCACACACTTGCCAGGCAGGTGCTGTGCTCCTGAGCTATGTCTCCAGCCTGGGAGATCTTTTTCGAGTGGATTGTGGGGAAAAAGATGCAGGGAGAGAAGAGAAGAGGGATGGGGAAAAGAACTCCAAAAAATAGAAAAGGCTTTTGCAAATAGGAAGGTGAAAAAATTTGGAAGAAACTAGGAGGGATAGGAAGAATAGAGAACCAAAAAAAAAAAAAAAAAAAGAATTAAGATGACTCATGTTCATGTACCAACTTGCCTTGATAAATCTATTCATTATTGTAAATATGTACTAATGAAAAATAAATTGAGGAAATGATCTTGTATAGACACACATATCTGTGATTGAGTCCTCAAGTGACTTCCTAGAACTGCTTAACAAAGGGGCATTTTTCCAATTTGTAAATACAATACTTGTCTGCTTTAGATTCCAATTTGAAAGTAACATATGTTTATTGCAGGCATTGTAAAGAATAAAGACAATTTTAAATGCTAAGGAAATATTACATTCAGAAAAAAGAAAAATGTTCAAAACTAGAATTAGACACAGGTTATTTAACTCACCAAACAGTCTCCTACCGTCTCATGTACCCCACTCCTGGTATCATATCACAGTTCCTAGGTGGTGAAGGAGTAGACTTGGGAGACACCTGAGTTCTTGTGTTAAGTTTCTGTCACTGTGACAAAATATATAACATACTTAACTGGAAGGAGAAAGGATAATTTTGGCTCGGGATTTCAGAGGTTTCAGTGCATGGTTGGCTGGCCCAAAACGTCGTGCAGAAAAGAGCTGCCCAACTCATAAACAAGCAGGGAGCAGGGGAGGAACCAAAGAGCAAGGGACTAGGGTGGCCATACAGCCCCCAAGGTGGCACCCCTGTGTCCTATGCAGACATACCCAGAGGGTGCTCTGTGAATCTCCTAGGTGTCTCTCAAGCCAGTAAAGCTGACAATCAAGATGGACCATCTCAGAATCAAGACTGTCCATCATGGTTCTCAAATGCCCACAAGTAGCAGAACTGCTTTATTCCCTTTAGCCATTTATGTTATCAACATTACATTAGAGAGACTTAAAACAGTTTATCCCATTAGCTACTGATGATTTTGCCTTTTTATCAAGATAGCTTAACTGTGCTCCTACTAATGGAATGTAAAATAGAACAAAAGTCTCTTGAAAATATGAAAGAATATTTGATAATGAAGATAACCATTCATAAAAAGTGTTACAGATCAGAGCATTTAGAATATTTTATATTTATTTGTACAGATCATGAAGAGGGTTGAATCATGCCACAGAGATATGGGGCCAGCATGGTTATCGGTTTTAATTCTGGCATTTGCTAGAATAAAAATCACTGTTTTACTTTGGTACATATAACATCACCAATTTCTTTTTTTTTTTGTTTTGAGAGAAGGTCTCACTATATAATTCAGCCTGGGCTTGAATTCACTATGTGGTATGGGCTGGTCTCAGACGCAGTGATCCTCCTTCCTTAGCCTCCCAAGTGCTAGGCTGACAGGCATGTGCCACCAAACTTGGTGCATCACCAAATTTTAGGGCCTTATAAGCACTTGAGAGTCAGGGACTTAGCTCAGTGGTGCAAGCCTGAGGTCCTGAGTTCAATTCCCATACTTGCCCCCCCCCACAAACACTTGAATCTCAGTCTTTTGATAGAGAGGTTTTGTACATTTATATTTATTATAGTTACTGATATATTTGAGCTTATTTTTTTTACCATATTTTTTTTTTGTTTCCTGTTTCTCCCTCTTTTCCTAGATTTAAATATCCTTTCCTATGTCTCACGCCTACTTGTTTAGGAAACTCTAGATTGTATTTCCATTCTTTTAGTAATGCAGTTAGCTTGAAATTTAATACATTATGCATTTCCTAGCAGAATGTAAAATTACTCTACTGCTGTCTAAAAATGCCTGACCTTATCCCCTGTCCAATCCTACAGAAACTACCCATTAAATATCTGCAAGCTCTGTTCCAGTTCTTTTTAGTGCCTTTTCAGAGTTGAAAGCATGAGTGTCTGACCTTGTGGTGTGGCTGGGCTGCACTGCATGAAAAGAAATTATGTGGCTGAGCTACATATAAAATATATACTATAGTTAATGTATATAAGTAACAGAAAGTCTTTTAATATATATTTTTATTATAACATGTAAACATGATGGCAGCATAAACTACATAGGCTAGCAGCAGGAGGTGGAGTTAGACCTGTCCTCCCCTACACAGCCTTAGTTGTTGCTTACCAGTCTGCGCTCCGGCACCCCACAATCAGTCATAAGACATAGTGCTAAAAATCACCATTAACTGGATCTCATGGGGCCACATTGCTAGTGGTCTAGGGCTGCATGTAGCCCATAGTCCATAGGTTGGACCCACTCAGTATTATCACTTTTTAAAAGGCATTTTTATAATGAATAGTTAATTAAATGTACTTATTTAAAAAAAAACACTACTGACAAAATTACTGAGAATCTCTTTTCTGAGACTGAGGACTCAGTGATTTCCTGATGCACAGTAAGGGCTCAATAACTGAAAACCATCTTTCCCTACTCCCACAAAGGGACAGTTATTTGACTCCCTAAAGCTAGATTGGAGTGGTCAGCATGCATGGACTCTTCTGGGTAGGATTCATTTCATGGACAGTCAGCCAACACTAACCTTTCTTTATGTTAATTTCCTAAATGCTGTACTTGACAGTGTGGCAAACTAAACAGTCTGGGATTAAATGTTCTCATTTCTGAGCTGTGAAGTGTTGAAACTGACCAGGAAGTGGAGGCAGAATGTCTAGATGGTGGGGGAGGAATCAGCCAGGCTATGTCACTGCCGCTCCTGACTGCCGGCTGGAACCCAACTATTACAGCAGCTGTTCGGCTGCTTTCCCAACTGGAAAGAACCCTGCCAAGGGGCAAATATTTTTCATAACGACATTTGACTTTTGCTAAGAAAGTTAAAAGTGCATTTTATTTAGCTCTGACAGTGTGCCAAACAGGGCAGATTTATTACTCAGCAGGCTCACAATCTAGACAGGACGGGATGCTCATTTCCATTTTTAATATTTATAAAAAGAATAAATGGGAACCCAGAGGACATCGCTACACAAAATATTTCTACAGCTAAATTGTTTGTTGAAATAATACCACATTAACTTGAGAAAATGAAATATCTCCAAAAGGGAAGATGAAAATCTAGCAATGTCAAAGGGAAAAGGGGTTAAATATTTTAAACCTAAGAGTGATGTTACTCTGACATGTCCAGGGCAGGCGCAGGTAGCAGAAATACATCATCTACTGAATCTCCTGTAATTCAAAAGTCCCAGGACTTAAAATTTTTTTTTTATTATTTTGAAGGTAGTAAAATACAACAGAACAAGACAGAACAAAGCCAACTGAGACAGTGTAGTGAAATTGGTACAGAACTTCACAGCAGGTGACCAGGATAACAGTAATAGGTACCATAGTATATCTCGTTATCTTCACAATAGTTGTTCTTTCAATCAGGTATAGCAAAGTCAAAGGAAATACAGAACATTATAGAACTTATCAAAACAGAATATTGAATAGAGCAATACCATTACTCAGAACAAAGCAAAACAGTGATAAAAATATTTGCCTTCAAAGAGATGGTAGAAGGAAATCCCCCTTATTTGCTATATGGTCAACCGCCCAAGAGAAGCTCAGATCTCTGGTTCCCACTTGCTAAAGGGGTGGGGATGGAGATGGGATGTTTGATTCTTAGCCCTTACACTGGTAGGCTCACAGCTGCTTACCAGGGAGTTGAGCTGGTTGCTTGGTTTCCCAGCGCCCTAAGTTCCAACATGGTGCAGATCTCGGGAGATGCTGGTGGTTCTCACCTGGGGGTGGTGGTCCCAGGACTTTTGGGGTATGCTGTTAATGCACATTGTTAATGACAGCATTGACACCAAGTACTTAACCATATGTTGAATTTGATAGGCTGTGGGCCACTTGGGGTTGAATTAGAAATTAACAACTATGTTTAACAGTTAAAGTAGTATATCAAATATAGCTAGTCCAAATGAAGAAAACACATTCCAATGAATATAATTTTCTTCCAAACCTAAGTGTGTATAGGTTATATTTATGTTAAACAGCTCTCCATTCTTGATATATTTTCCCATGCATTGGAGGTTCATACCTTCAGCAAAGCTAATGGAGAAATCCTTTTGCTGTACAGAAGTTTGCTCAGATTGAATGCAATAGCACAAGTCAGCAATAACTGCCATTCATGGCATTTAGTGTGGAACCTCCAGTGTTTGTGATGGTGCAGAAGTAGGTTGGGGTGTGAATGTTTATTTAATAAACTCATACAGTCAAAGCTGGAGCAGAGACATTTTTGAAGGTGAACTGGGTTGAGCAAAGGCATGCCCAGTGGAAATTCTAACCTACTTTTTCTGTACTGCTTATTAAATGATCGTTAAGTCATAAATGACAAAGTCTAATCTATTCCTTCAAATTGTAAAAGTATACATTCCCATGATGTTCAGGTGATTTCTTGGAGTAAAGTCTCCCGTACTGGGTAAGGGTCACCATGGGAGTCAGTTACAAGTTTGTGCTCTTCTTTTTCAGGGGTTCAGAATGACAGCTCTGGAGGATATTTATAGGGTCACATCCACAGAAAGGACCCAGCTTTTGGAGAAAGAACTGGCTGTGCGCTTGAGTGAGCTGAAATCTGAGATAGAAGAACCGGGGATCTTTCAGGGGACAGCTCATCGAGTGTACAGGTTAACAGGGCAATGAAATGTGTGACCTCTCACTCTCACCCCATAATCTCCACCAGTGCCCCCATCTTCATTTTACACGGACAATTATCCCAAGCTCAAATAAATGGTAGACAACAGCAGTTTCAATCAGGCCTGACTCTGCTTAGCTTCCAAAAGCTGCTTTTTTTCTACCCTGATTATTGTCCCATGGGTTTATACTCTAGAACTGTCAAGGCAGAGTGAAGCGATGTTTTGCTAGAAAGAAGAGGGAATCCTGTGGGAATATGCTCTTAAGTGTTCACAAATGCTATCGTCTTAAAATTTCCTAAGCTTTTATACAGGGCATAATTAATAAAGAGATTTCATTTTTATCTAATGATCTTTCAAAGTGAATTTGACCATGATTTTGATGAGACATTGAAAAGGTTGAAATAATCCCAGATATTTGATGATTTCTGTAAAAAGATGCTCTGTTAGGAGCTTTTTCTCCTCCTCCTCCTCCTCCTCCTCCTCCTCCTCCTCCTCCTTCTTCTTATTTTTTTTTTCTAATTGCTGCCAACAATAGCCATCAAGAGAATGCAGTAGCCAGCATCAGTCCCTAAATGGGGAATCTCATGGTCCCAGAGTCTTCCAATCCCTTTGTTTCTGTTCCTCCCACCATATATAAAAAAGAATTCAAGAATGTGTTTGGTTGAGTGAGCACAGTGTAAATGGACAGGCCTGTGAAGGGGTCAAAGGAGGCAGTGAGCAGATGGATTAGTACTTGAGTCCAAAGATCACTGTGGAAAAAAGTGTTTAGTCATTTATAAAGACTTTAAAGAGATTGAGTATCTGGAGCAGATCAAGGATTTGTGATGAGATGGAAAGATCATGGAACCGTGCAAAATTCTTTCAACTTCAGGTTCTTTATTTGAAGAACGAGATTTAAAAAAAAATGTACTTGTCCCAGCTCACAGGGTTGTGAGGAGAAAGCAGGCTTAAACGTTCTGAAACCTGGAAAATGCCATGCAGAGATCACACACTGCTGTTATTACAGCCTATGTGGCAGTGCCAGGCAAGTGACTGGGCACCACTCACAGGCTTCCTGGAGACCCCCTGGAGTGTAGTGATGGAAAATCCTGGGTACCCGTATTTCTCTGGTCCTCCAATGACACAGCACTGTGTCCCCCTGGGAAAAATCCCACCTAAGGTCCAACAAGTACTCACTGAGCATCTTCTGGTTTCCAGGTACTGTGCTAGGTTCTGGAATGCAAGGAAAACGGAAATACCCACTTCTGAAAACCACTTTGGCACTCTCATTTCCCATCTTCCCGCAAAATTGTGTTTCCCTCTTTTTTTTTCCCCTTTTGCATCCTTCTCCTTATTTGACTCCCATGAACCCTAGACTTTGAAATGTGTCTCATAAATTCTTGCTGTGTAGGGTGAATGAACGGATGGCAAGTGAACTAGTTGAGGAATAACGATGAATCTCTTTTTGTGGATTGATATCTGTATCACAGTCACCCACCTCTTCTGGGTCATTCTCAGGCACTTTTGGCTTAAATGAGGGGAAAGAGCTGATCTGAGTAAGAAGGGCTTGGGCAGTCAAGCTGCTGGCCCTGCCCCATCTCCCAGTCGGCCAAGCATTAGGATATAGGATGCCAAGAAAAGCTTCTTTCGTGTCCCTTACCAGCTGTCTTACAGCAGATGCCCTTTCTAGCTGGTTACTATTTTTCTACCTCCAGGAGACTGCAGCTAGTAAGCACAGAGGTTTATTTATTCATTTTTTATTTGTTTATTTTTTTTGAGACAGGGTTTGCTATGTAATCCAGGCTGGCCTTAAACTCGTGGTGATCCTCTTGCCTCCCAAGTGCTGGGATGACTGGTGTGAGCCACCATGCCCCACTCGTGACCTTTTGAGAGCTTGCATTTCTATTTTTTAAAATTGTCAAACCCAAAATGTGAGCAGAGAGGTGAGGAAAGTATTATTCCCGACTCCAGACAGCAGAAACTTGACACAAACTGTCTAAATAAATTCCTTAGGCCCCTGTGTCAGCCTAGGATTCTCTTTACAGGACCATTTGCGGCCAAAGATATAAACTAAACGTGTAGTTAAACGCGAATCTGTGGAGCCGGCCATGGTGGCGCACTCCTGTAATTCCAGCACTTGGGAGGCTGAGGCAGGAGAATCATTTGCAAGTTCAAGACCAGCCTGGGCTACAAATTGAGCCCAAGGACAGCCTGAAATGCATAGCAAGACCCTGTCGAAATAAGACAAAAAACAAAACAAAACAAACAAACCATATCTATGGGAACTGATATGATCATAGGAATAATATTATGATAATATCTCCAGAACTACCTGTGTTAGCTCCTTTGCCAGTGTCTGCAAAAATCCCATCCTAAGAAATATATCTTCATCAAAACATATTTTGCTTGCCTTGGTGCTCCCAAGGCTGCCAAGTTATGGTGATCAAACTCATCACCTCCTGCTTGCCAGGTAGGCACTTACGCCACTAAGCTAAATCCCCAGCCCTCGAGATGGGATCTTTCTATGGAACTCACTGGCCTTGATCGTGTGATCTTCCGTCTCTGCCCCCGAATGCTGGGATTTTAGGCGTGCTCCGCACACTTGGTCTTCTGGGGTGTTTTAAACCAAGTGGGCTGAGCTCTGTTCTTCCTGGCCCAGGGCTCCACCTTCTTTCTGGGACCTACAGTCTGTGCCTCTTGTGTCTGTATCTGGCGAGAGCAGCTCTGTCATAAAAGCTGGGAAAGGGGCCTCCAAAGTGCCCTGCCAGTCTGTCAGCTGCCAGTTCTTCTGTACGTGGCTTCCACAAGATCAATAATCTTCCCGAAACAGAAACCTCAGTTACAGTAATTCCTAAAGTATTTCCTGTTTGCTATTTAAAGGTCACTCTCAGATAACTCAACAAGAATATGAAAATAACCAATTTTGTTTAAAATACAAGACGCCAGTGGTATGTGTCAACCAGGCGAGCATGGGGTTTGACAAGTGCAGTACTGGTCAGAGGTACCACAGGGAATACAGGCAGCGGATAGGAAAAACATGTAAGAATTGTGCATTTCTCCCTCTGCTCAGAAGTAGGAAAGAGTGACGTGAATCAAAGGTAGAAGGGAAGATTGTGAGGGTGAAGGAAGAGAAAGAAACTGGCCCAGGGAAAGGTTTAGCAAACATCATGTATACAAAAGAAAGATCTTGACAAATACATAAATGTGGCCTTTACATGCCCCCAAAAACCCAGGATACAAATAAGCATACTTACTCAGAAATGAGCTGTTTTAAAGAGTTCCAGATTAATCAGGTCCAAACTCGAACCTACCTGACTACTACGGCTTCTATAATTACAGCTTCTATTGCACAAATCTTTCTGCAGTTCTGTTCAAATACCAAAGGACATTTCTTACTTTAGAAGAGAAAGGGAACTGGCGCTGAAGAAAACCTTGCAGGTGAGTAGCAGGCCAGGAAAATTCGATTTTCCTAACTTGGGCATTTATTGGCAATGTGTGTGAGAACAAAATAGCCCAATGCTCAACTCATTGCTGGATGGGAGCGGACCACTGTTTCCTTGGAGACACCTGATTTTGTGACAGTTGAAGTCCTACAGTTCCTTGATTTGGAGTGTTAAAAAGCAGTTCTTTGGGTTTAGGTGGCAGAGGTGAAGCCCCTTCTTATTCAGGCTGATGTCCTGCAGAAGGAGCTAGAGAGCTGCCTGAGAAGCGAATACACCCCTGAAACTTTACCTCTGCTTCTGCTACAGGTAAGGGTCGGTCTGCGAGCGGGCATTTAGCTCAGAGGCATAAGGGCCTTCCTTGCAAGCAGGTGGTCGTGAGTTCAATCCCCAGTACCGATAGGAGAAAAAAATAAATAAATAAAGGGTCAGTTTGCGATTTGAGAAACACATCTGGAATTTAGTAAACATTAGCGAATAAATTGGGGTAAAATTAGAGTAATTATAGAAGAAATAAAATTAGAATAAAATAGAATTCTAGTCTAGTCCCTAGCCACTATAGGTTTTTTAAAGACGTGAGAAGTTTGTAGAACTTGGTCAGGGTAAACCCTGCCCTTTGTTAGAGACTTATACCATGATTTAGTCACTGAACAATTAAACTTTTATTAAATATTCCCCGTGCTGATATTATGGAACAATATAGTCAGTTTCAGACCTTAGAAAACTGTCCGCTAACCTAGGGAAGATGTTTCTGGATGTCTTCTTAAAGTAACTCAAACACCAGGGGAAAAAACTTTTCATAAAGATTGTTATCATAGCATTACAATAAAAATGAAAAAATGGAATTGTCTAAAACATTTACCATAAAGAATTAATAACCACAGTGTGGTACTTGGTAAATATTGTTCTGTCGCTTAATACTTTTCAGCATGAAGAATTGTTATATTTTGTAATATTAGTTAATAAAAACGAAAGAGAGTATAAAAGTTAAGTAATGCATAGAAGAATCACTTGATGGACAAACTCCAAAATGTCAACAATTACTATATGGGGAAGGTAGCAAAATGAAATATATATGCAAATTTATTTTTTGTTTATTTATTTTACTGGGAATTGAGACCAAGGCTTCACTAAGGGAACACTGAGTGGACCTTAAAATTTTATTTCGAGACAGGATCTCCCTAAATTTCACATGCTGGCTGTGAACTTTTGGTCCTCTGGCTTCAAACTTCTGCACAGTTGAACGCAGGTGTGCATGACCCACGCTACCACCACACTTCCACATTGCCCAGAATAAGCATGGATAATTTCAATTTTTAAAATTCTGTGCATACAGGCAAATTATCTATCAAAGAGCGAATCAATACTAAATTAACCACAAAGAAGCACAAGACATTGAGATACAATCTGCGAGTCAAACTGTTGTCATTATCTTCATGCGGGGTTCTCTTTCCCTACGGCTTTTTGCATTTTTCATTTCTTTGTGACCATCAGTGATTTTCCATTGAGAGAATGAAAAGGTAGAGATAATAGACATTACGTTCCCTGCCAGAGACATTTGGAAATGTTTGGAGAAATATTTTGGTTATCAAAGTTTGGACAGGGAGATATGATTTCTTACTGCTGACATTTCGTAGGTAGAGGCCAGAGGGGACTAGACACTGCACTGCATCGGGCAGCCTCTCAGGCAGAATTATGCCGTCCCAAATGTCAGTGGTGCTGAGGTTGAGAAACTCGTCTACATTTTCATATGCTGTTATTAGGCTTCTGTCTGAAGAACTTCCTTTAGCATTTCTTTAGTGCACGTCTGCCAAGGACAACTCTTACAGTCTGCTGCTTTTCAAAAAACATTATTCTTTCACTTTTAAAAAGATATTTTGGGTCAGTGTAGAATCCTGGGCTGTTTTACTTTGTGACTTTAAAGATGTTGCTTTAGGGCAGTGATCGCGAACCTTTTAGAAACTGCCCAAACTGCAGCCAGAACCCACTTATTCATCACGAAGTGCCAGCACTGCAATTACAGGTGAATACTGAAATTCTAGTTTAGAAAAAAAAAAAACCTCCAACATTAATATCTTTTGCCTTCAAAGAAAAACACAGTAACAAGCAGACCGTGAGTTCTCACCACCACTGCTATGGGGTTAGGGGGAAAATTCAGTAACAGATCACTTGCGTAGCAGAACCAAAAAAAGAAAAGAAAAGAAGAAAAAAAAGGTTCTTGATCTGGTTTGCATAATTAGTTTTCATTTCAAAACATAATGCGGAGCGGGGAGTGGTGGTGCACATCTGTAATCCCAGCACTCGGGAGGCTGAGACAGGAGGATCACCAGAGTTTGAGGCTGAGACAGGAGGATTGCCATCAGTTTGAGGCTGAGACAGGAGGATCGTCATGAATTTGAGGCCAGCCTGGGCCACAAAATGAGTTCAAGGTCAGCTGAACTGCATAGCAAGATCTCATCTCAAAAACCTAAATAAATAAGTCAATTTTTAAAACAAATAAAAATAAACATAATGCGTCTTTTGTTCTTTGCATTAAGGTTTTCTCTTAATGGCTTTGATTTATTTGATTATGATGTGTATTCTGTATGTTTCTCTTGCTTGGAATTGATTGAACTTCTTGAAGAATAAGTTTTTTGTTTTCATGCTTTTCAAAAAATTTAAAAAAAAATTTTTTTTTTTGGTACCAGGGATCGAACTCATGACTGTCTGCTTGCAAGGCAGGCGCTTATGCCACTGAGTTAAATCCCAGCCCCTTTTTAAAAAATTTTAAGCCATTATTTCTTCAAATATATTTCCTGTTTGCACTCTTTTGTGATATTCCCATTATGTTGAGGCACGTTATGTTATTCTACAGACTACTGAGATCCTGTTCGTTTTTTTAACCTTTTTAACTCCTTGGTGTCTCATTTCACATAATTTCAATTGCTATGTCTTCACGTTTACCAATTTTTCTTATGCAATGTCTGATATGCCTTTAATATCACTCAGTTTCTTATATCAGATATTATATTTTTTATTCCTGTCATTCCACTTGATTCTTTTTGGTATCTTCCATCTCCTTATTATTTTCATATTTTCCTTTCAATCCTCAAAGCAAGCTGAAGATATTTATACTAATTCTCTAAATGTTCTTATTTGCTGAGTTCTTTCCTCTGTCTTTTCTGGGTCTCTGCCTTATTATACTGTTTCTTCTACTCCTGCCTCATTCTTCTCTGGTCGTTGGTATGTCTACTAGTTTTTAATTAAATGCTGAAAACTGGCCATTTTTCATACCGAGCGCCAGGTTTCTTGTGTTCTCTAGGGTCACACTTGTTCTGGCAGGCTTTTAATTTGCACCTCAATCCTTTCAAGATTTGCTTTGAAGCTCCGTGAGAGTAAGTTTGGATTTATCCTCACTCTGGGTCCTTGTTACCGAAGCCCCTGGTGTCTCTGCTGACTGTGCCAGGAATTCCACGCAGGTCCATCCCTCGGGCCATTTCCCAGCCCTGTGAGGAGGCTCCCTCTTTCACAACGCCCTGCTTAGACTCTGTGCATAGCCTCCTGGAGCTCCGCCTTTTGCATACTTAGCTCGGTAGTATTCAGCAACAGACTGAAAGGAATCTCCATGCCTGTTTCAGCAGTGCCTCCCCGTCCTCCACCCCCATCAGCCTGAGCTGACTCCGCTTCCTGAACCTCAGTTTCTCTCCTTCACTTAGAGGTATCCTCTACTCTGCGTCCGGTTCCCTTTCCTTCACCAAGGCTCCCAAATCGCACGGTGATGACAGCAAGACTTTCCCCTCTCCCAGGGACCACCACCCTGTGTTAGTGCCTTTATATTTTGTCCATTTTTCTACTTGCTTATAATGGAAGACCAGGATGGAACTAGTCCTAGTTAGTCCATCACAGCCAGTGTATTTCTGTTATCAAAAGGAAAATGTTTAAAAGGGCTCTGCTGGTGTCCTGTTTTTGTGTGTGTCCATTTTTGGTTTGTTTGGCCACACTGGAGACCCCTTACCCTTTTTGTTTTATTCTGAAACAAGTTCTCACTTGCCATACAGGCTTTCCTCAAACTTGTGATCTTCCTGCTTCAGCTTCTTAAGTAGCTGAGATTACAGATGTGGGTCGCCATGTGGGTGACAAGAGACCTTGTTTTAAAATATAAATAAAATGTCTGAGTTGAGGTTAAAAGCTAGAATTTTACCTGTAATGTACTTGGTATTTTTGACTCATAATTTCAGTTTTTGAGATGAAATGTAAACTCAGCTTTAGGTAATTTGTCAGACCTTAATTTCACTGCTAAAATTGCTTAGTAACTAATGAATGAGCTTACACCTATCAACTTGGCAGCAGACCTTAAAGATTTAGAAATATCTGCTTGGTTCATTTATGTTTCAATGGTATTTTGAGTCAGATTTTTTCACTTTATGGTCTTCATGTAGAAAAATGCATTTTTTCAGAGTAGCCAGGTATTGATTTACCTATTGTTAGCATTCAGTTTTTTTACTATAATTGTGCTTGTTTTTGTTCTGGATAAAGTATTATACAGGAAGAATTACCCAGCTGGCCCAGAGTAAATATTTACACATGCTTAGGTGGAAGAGGTTTTGCCAGCACAGCTCGACCATGGAGCAACTGTATCCCCTTTATAAGGTAGGAAAACCCATTGGCAGGACCTGCAGAATAGTTTTCACAACAAAACAAAGTGGTCAATAAACATCTCAGTTTTTTAAAAAGTCAGCGAAAGATTAAGAAAGGCTGGGTGTGGTGGTGCACACCTATAATCCCAGCACTCAGGAGGCTGAGGCATGAGGATTGCTGTGAGTTTGAGGCCAGCCCGGGCTACGTAAGCAAGTTCAAGGCTTGGCCTGAACTCCGTAGTGAGACCCTGTCTCCAAAAAATAAAGAAGATAGGAAAAGAACGAATGAGCATTCCTTCTTGCCTCTTCTGCCAGTGGCAGAAGATAATGGTTCCTGTTTTTAAGAGTGAGGTTTGAAGGATGTTTTATATGATAGTAAATACATTTTAAATACCTCTGAGTTTGTTTGCTGTATGTAGAAAGCTCAGACGCTGACTCCAGTCACCATACACCCTCTTCCAAAGTCCTGAGAGTATGGCAACTGCCCTTGTCAATCAAATTCAGAACGTGGCTGGCTTTTGAGGTTCTGAGAGACCTTTCTGACCCCCAAACAGCATTATCCTATGCTTGGATAATGTCAAAAACACAGAGGACAGTTTCACCAAGAGCCAGGTTCTATCTTTCTACTTCTCATAAACAGAAACAAGTCGCCTACATTATGCAAGAGTACAGGGATGCTATTCAGAGGGCTGAAAGACTGTCTGCTGCTCGAGAAAACTTCCTTCTGGGGAAGAACAATCCTCCTAACCTGGTGACGCAGGCTGACCTGACTATTTACACAAAGTGGTTAGTGTGTCACTTGCACTCCCTGGGGACCATTCATCACTACCTGCTGGTAAGTGACAGTCATGTGATGGCCAGGAATGGCCAGTGGGTTGTCATCTCTCAGTGTCACCTCGATTTGGGTTGCATCTGTTCACGTCCTCCATCTACCTTAGAAATGGCAGGAGTCCTTGGATTTTATTTTATTTTTTGAAACCTTACTCTACAGAAATTACTCCACTAGTGTGGCTTTCTCAAAGACGTCTGTGATGTACTATTTCAGGTTCTCTCTGTACGTTCTTGTCTTCACCATCTTGTTCAAGATTTTGCTGTCTAATTGAGTTATACTTTTTTATCTGGTAATGTTTAAGGAGGGTCTAGTATGTGCCAGGTGCTTGTCCTCAGACTAAAGATAGTGTTGAAGAAGAGTCTCTAGATTCCATCCTGGGAAGAATAGAGGCAGCTACTTCTTCTACTGAAGTACAGTGGGATACAAAAGAGTAGAGTGAGCATAAATACAGGGGAAAGATTGTCACGGTGGAGAGGGCTCAACTCCCGCCACTGGCATCACGAAGAAATCTGATTGTCACATTTCCATTTTAGAAAGATTGGGCAGGTCATTGAGGAGTTTCTACTTCAACCTGTCTTCCCTGTCAAAGCAAAGGGCTGCTCCTGAATTTAAGTTTGGAAACTTCTGTGAAAATGAGGTTGACGTGGGACCTCTTGGCTGTGTCTCTCTATAGGCCCTCCAGTATGTGCCAGTCTCCAAAGTGCTGAACCAAGTAGTCCCTAATCAGGAAAAGGAAAAGGTCTGTCTTACTGACATCAACCCTAACATCCAGGATTCTGCCTCTCCTGGATCTATGGATACCAGCATTTCAGGCAAGAAATTAGTTTTCTTTCCCTTGGGGTAATATGGAGAAGTGAAGATTGTGTGATTTTTGACCCAGGATCTTGCTAAAATTTCTAATGTATTAAAAAGTGACGTCTTTTTAATGATTTTTATATTCCAAAAGTTTACATATTTTTTATTATTTTGAAGGTAATAAAATACAACAGAACAAGACAGAGCAAAGCCAACTGAGACAGTGCAGTGAAACTGGTACAGGACATAGTTGTCCTTTCAATCAGGTATAGCAAAATCAAACCAAATACAGAACATTATAAAAGCTATCAAAACAGAATATTGAATAGAGCAATGCCTAGATCTTTTTTTGAAGGTAGTAAAATGCCACAGAACAAGACGGAACAAAGCCAACTGAGACAGTGCAGGGAAATTGGTAGAGAACTTCACAGCAGGTTACCAGGATAACAGTAATAGGTACCATAGTATATCTTGTTATCTTCACAATAATTGTTCTTTCAATCAGGTGTAACAAAATCAGAGGAAATACAGAACATTATAGAACTTATCAAAACAGAATATTGAATAGAGCAACACCATTAATCAGAACAAAGCAAAACAGTGATAAAAACATTTGCCTTCAAAGAGATGGTAGAAGGAAATCCCCCTTATTTGTTATATTGCATATAGTCAACCTCGCAAGAGATGCTCAGATCTCTTGCTCCCACTTGCTAATGGGAGGATGAGGTGGTGGGTGGATGTTTGAATCTCAACTCGCGCACCAGTAGGCTCACAGCTGCTTACCAGGGCGGCAAGCTGATTGCTTGGTTTCCCAGCACCCTAAGTTCCAACATGGCGTGGATCTCAGGAGACACTGATGGTTCTCATCCAGGGGCAGCTGCAGCTTGCCAGGCCACAGCCACTTACCAGGGCAGCGAGCTGGCTACTTGGTTTCTGAGTTACATATTTTTAACTTAACATTTGATGATAAGAAAATATGTCACAGGCTGGGGATTTAGCTCAGTGGCATAAGCGCCTGCCTGGCAAGTGTGAGGTCATGAGTTCAATCCCCCATACTGCAAAAAAAAAAAAAAGAAAGAACGAAAAAGAAAACATGTCATCTACTTTCCTTAGACATTTTTATCTCTATTTTTTTAAGAAATGGAGAAAGAAGGGCTGGGGATTTAGCTCAGTGGCATAAGCACCTGCTTTGCAAGCGTGCAGTTGTGAGTTCAATCCCTTGTACTACTAAAAAAAAAAAATGAAATGGAGAAAGAGAAAAAAATGTATTTGAATCCAGGAGGCTGTCATGGCCTCATTTGAGCCTACATTGTATCGCTGTGTACCTCAGTTTACTTATCTCCATAATAATACTTTCAGGTTCAGTAATTTCTAAAGTTCCTTCAAGTTTTAATATTCTACAATTCTAAAAGAATTCCCTCACCAGAATCAATTTAGTACATTCTTCCCATCCTTGGGTTATGGATGACGAAGCAATTTGATCAGGTTTCTAATCAGAGTAGCATTCGAGCTCTGAGTATATACAGAGGGCTGGGGGGTGGGGAGATGACTGAGGTGGCCAGTCCCCACTGTAGGGACTCAGGGATGCTTTTCAAAGGAAGGGAGTCCAAATTGGACCCTTAAAGCTGAATGAGTTCAGCCAGGTGAAAGCTCTCACCTTTAAATTTGTTGGTTAAATTATAAATGATGTAATTAATTTACCATGAAGGGCTGCAGACACCCCCCTGAAGAAGCCTAACTCCAGGGACTCATCACATACACCTGACTGGATGTGGCATTGATGATAAATTATGGCCAGGAAGGCTGGACAAGGAATACCATCACCTCCCATCATCAGAGGAGGAGGGTCCCTCCGTCTCAAAGGTCCCTCCCCTGGCCTTTCCTCTGCCTGACTGCTGTCCATCGGTCTCCATGTTATTGAGTCTGGGTTTTTTTCAGGGTCAGTGGGCGCAGATTCTCCATCCATCCTGCCCCGACATGTAACAGAAGCAGGAGAACTGAAGCCCCAGCTGCAGAGTTTGCTCTCCCACTTCCAAATCCCATACGACGTGCAGGAGCTCAGGGACCCGGTGAAGGAAATGGAGCTTTTTTCACTGGTACTTGATGTGTTATGTCTTAATGCAAATGTAGGTATTTATGCACGGAAACACTGCTGTTTGCTACAAAGCTTCGTATTGTTACTGCCAACAACTGTTTCTAGAGTTATAAGATAAAATAGTATTAGGTGATGATTAAATTTGCATTTAGGGAGAACTTCCTTTCTGCACTAATAATGAGAGCCTCCAGTGTGATGAACCCAGAAGAACTTTATGATGTGTTTTCCCCCAAAACTGAAAGAAAAAGCTACAGTATAGTTTGTTGTAGATGATATAAATATAGGAAAAATATACGGACAAAGGCCTTGACCCAAGGC
Source organism: Hydrochoerus hydrochaeris (assembly GCA_004027455.1). Classification (NCBI taxonomy): domain Eukaryota; kingdom Metazoa; phylum Chordata; class Mammalia; order Rodentia; family Hydrochaeridae; genus Hydrochoerus; species Hydrochoerus hydrochaeris. The sequence continues at coordinate 39,523 of PVLA01002328.1, read as the reverse complement.
CTCTCCCAGAACCCATGATCTCATGAAGAAGGGAACAGTTCAAGGATGGGTGACAGTGACGATGGTGGGAATTACGTGAGCAAGGTGAGCTGGGCGGAGAGCAGGCACCTCTGCAGTACTCAGGGAGAAAGACAGGCAGAGGTGCCAGTTTGCAAAACTCGGTTGGGACGGACGGCATCTGAGTGAATTTAGGAGGCTGTTGCTTCAGTCTCTGATACGTAAACCTTTGTACCCTGGGAAGTCATAGCCTCTTATTATGAGGCTCTTACTCATTCAGCATTCCTGCAGCTATCTGGCTCTGCCATTCTGCTGCGTTCAACCATTTTACAGAGAACACAATGCAAGGAAACAGGAAATTGTTGGTTGGTCTTAAAGACTACACCTCAGTACCTCAGCTGGCCTTATTTGCATTGCTGAGAGCCAATTAAAGGGAGAAGGAAACAGCACAGCCAGGTCTGTGTGTGTCAGTACATGGAGACAGGGCCTGGTTTAAATAATACAAGGTAATAGTTCTGCATTCAAGGGGAGCCATCTTCTACAGTCATGCAGTCTTCTCTGCTATAACACAGCTTTACTTCCTTAAAAAGAAAATCATATTACTAAAAGCTGTGATAGAGCTTGTTTCAAAGGGAAAAATAAGACTATAAGTAGAGAGTATCAGATTGGTGGTAGCTTTTTTCAGCAAATGTTGCAACTATAGTAACCTTATTCTAGCTCTGACTGTATGATATTTGCTAGGTAAAAATAATAAATTGATGTAAACAGGCAAAAATCAAATCTGAATGGTTTTAAAATGTTCTTCATAGTAGCCACTCTCTACAGCACTTGCCTCGCCTATATGAGATGCTGTGTTAGTGCCAGGACTGAGAAAAAAGTCCCCAGTTTCTCTTCTAGCAGCATTTTCTTGACCTCACAGTTTCATTTGCACTTGTGTTTATCCCATCATCATTTTACCAGGATTATTAGCATTTAACACAGATTCTATCTCCCTGGAACCAATGGTGTCTCATTCCTCTGATTTCTTAGGTGATAATGATTTTTAGCTTTGCCTTTCTTTTCATGTCTCCAGTAGCAGTATCCTTACAGAGCATCTCTGTGAGAGTGTCTTCCTTATTGTCACCAAGGAAGATGTTGGCAAAACGGAAGTGGAATAAGATAGCATTTAAAAAGAATCAAAATGCTGGGTGTGGTGGTGCACGCCTGTAATCCCAGCACTCAGGAGGTGGAGGCAGGTGGATTGCCATGGGTTGGAGGCCAGCCTGGGCTACAAAGTGAGTTCCAGGCCAGCCTAAGCTTCATAATGAAACCCTGTCTCAAAAAGAAAAAAAAAAACCCAAAATATTGTGCTTGTTTTTAATCCTAGCTACGTGGGAGATGGGGGCAAGAGGATCATAAATTTTGAGACTCTGTCTCAAAATAAAATAAGAAATGCTGATGATATAGTTCAGTGGTTGCCTTCCATGCACAAGGTCCTAGAATTGAAGCCCTATAAAACACACCTACACAAACATCAAAATGAGCAAAAATAAATTACAGCACAGTAGACTATTACCAATAATAAACAAAGGGACATGGGACCAGCTGGACACTCCAATAAAGCACCCTTGTTCCCAAATACCCACTTGTATCCTTTATATGGTGATGGTTTTCCAGTTTTGATTTGTTTTTCTTTTTGAGACAGACTCTCTCTTTGTAGTGCAGGCTGACCCGGAGCCTCCTGAGTGCCAGCGGGCACGTACCACCAGGTCCAAGATGATTTTCTTATAACAATGTGATGTGAAATGTTAATCCCGAGATAATCAATTACAACAGTATTTTTTGTAGGAAGAGTTCCTTTATTTAGGTATTGTTTATTCTGATGGTTTAGAGCAGGGTCAACAATCTACAAGTGTTTTATTGGAATACAGCTCTCTTACCCTCTCTGCTATGACAAAAAACCCATACTGGGTAGCTCATAAACAGTAGAAACTTATCTTGATAATTGTGGAGACAGAGAAGTCCAAGATTAGGGCAGATTCAGTGCCTGGGGAGGCCTGCTTTCTGGCTTATAGCAGGTTAGCGTTTCAACACGTGAATTTTGTAGAGATACAGACATTCAGACCGTAACAACGGCACGTCTATTAATGTACTGTTGTCTGTGGCTACTTTCACATTATAATGACAGACCTGAGTAGTTGCAATAAATGCTTTGTGGTCTGTAAAGTCTCAAATATTTGCTATCTGGCCCTTTAAGAAAAATTGGGCATTGCAGACCTGGAGCAGCCTTTGTCTCACTGAATGTCAGCAGGGACAGGTATGTTCCATGCTTTCAGAGCACAGGATGCTAACCACCAGGCACAAGCAGCTACTGGACACTGCAATGTGGCTGGCTGGTGCAGTGGAGGGACTGGACGTTCCAGTTTATTTACTCTTAAGTCACAATCGAATGTTAAACAGTCATATCTAACTCGGGACAGCAGTACTGGCGTGGTGAACTGCAGAAGTACCAGCGCTAGCCGGGAGAATCTTCAGTTGTCTAGCTCACAAACTTGCCTGTTCATTTTAGAAACCTTTAGTATGTGCCAGCACCGCGGTAGCTGCTTCGTACGTGTGTCTGTGCACATGTGCATACGTATGTAGTAAAATACACAGAACACAGACTGTGTCGTTTGAATCCTTTTAAGAGGGAGGCTCAGTGGCGTTCGGAACATTCACACTGCTGTGTGGCCGTGGCCACGTAACAGGGAAATCACGATGCAGCCTGGCCACTGTCACCAGTGTCACTCGGAGCCAGTGCCTAGGTCCACTCTGGACAAGGGAAGAGGAATCGCTCAGCTTTTCGGCAGTAGAAAGTTGGGTCACAGAAAGCATTTGTAGCTTGGGTCTGAAATTGAGATGTGAAGGGAATAAAACAAGTTACCAGTAGCAGTTTTAATACATCTGGATTCTTCTTTCTAACAACGTCCTAGTCTAGCTTCTGAGAGGACATTTTTTTTTAATCCTTAGATTTCCTGTTTTGCCAGGTAGTCAGAAAAAGTGACTACAGTGACTACAGAGGTGGACAGTTTACTTGCTGCTTACAGTTAGGACCCACCTCAGAGTACATATAATAACAATGTTAGTAGATTTTCAGTCTCGCAGAGCAGACATTCAGAGTAAGTGACCCAGGCACAGGTACAGCCATCGACTGACTGAGTGCTTGTGTCACACAGGTACATCCGTCCCTGTAAGGTCCTGTTCCAACACGGGGCCCTCCTGTATGGATTAATTTGATTCCAGGCCTATTTCACACACACTCGGTAGCTGGTTTTGAAATTTTCTATAATCTGAGACTTTTCTGGACTCCACTACCTTCCTCTTAATCTCATTCCGTTTAGGTTTCTCAGTACTTCCAAAGAATCTTCGCGGAGCAGCAGCAAGTGCAAACGTTCCCGGACTATGAAGCTGAGGTCACTAAAGCGGAGAACTTGGGTTTGTCGGGACCTGCGGTGACCTTGAAAAAGCGAGCCAACTGGATTTCTTTTATGAAGGTCAGGGGCCCCATGGTGACATCTCCTGTCAGAGAGTCAGCAGTGTCACACAGTTATCCTCTGATGGGGGGGTGGGGCGCAACCTGCAGCAGCAAGTCTGTTGTCCCTGGTGTTCATATCCACAGTGACCTCAACCAGTTGTCCTCTAGGACCAAAAAGAGGTTCCTTCCTGTCCTCAGAGGAGACGGGGCCTCACCTCTGCCCTGTGTTCGAGCTGGCCATGCTGGTCTGCCTTATCTGGAGGTTCCCCAGGTTAATATAATCTTACTCTGCTGAGCATAAATTCCTTCTCATTGTGAATGATCTCAGATACTCGGCAAGAACAGAGTAATACCCCAAAGTGTAACTGACTTGTATAAACTCAATCCATGGCAGGCCCCATCACTGGTGCACAATTTGTGAGCAACAGGTAAATAAGATCAAATAAGATGGCTTTAGGTCATTCTGAGTGCAATCAATTCTCACTTAAGGAAGTCATGATCTGGAAAGTCACCAGGGACACTGACTGAGCAAAGATGGAATCATTAGTTGTAGGCAAAAGATAAACTTAAGTTCCTGCCCATCTTGGTCACAATATTGACCAATGCATGCCCTTGTTTTTTGTGTTTCTATGTAAAGACAGCTGATTTAATGCACACTGTTGATTCACTAACATTGAAAACTCTATGGCCAGTATCATGTAATTCAAGTGTGACTGAAGCTTACCTCAATAATCTTCTCTCAAAGGCATGTCACTGCTTTACTGTGCTTAGAAACACAGCACTTTGGAACTCTGCTTAGGGAAACTTTTCAATGATGAAGTCACAAAATCTGTGAAAATGTGACTCTACATAGACCACAAAAGGGATACTTGTTTCTTAAGTTTTGGGTCACAAATTAGCTTTAGTGAGTAGGTAAAATTGAAAATATGGACGTCACGAATGCTAAGAATTGATTATATTCTGAAAGAAAAGTCTTGTTTGTCATTGTCCATTTGGGCCACTTGGATAAAGTACCATGAAATGGGTAGCTTATCAACAACGTAATTTTATTCTCTTATTCTGGGACTAAGAAGTCTCCATCAGAGAGCCAGCATGTTGAGTTGTGGTGAAACTCCTCTGCCAAGTTGCAGACTGCTGACTTCCCCCTGCGCCCACACATGTTGGAAGAGACAAACAAGCTTTTATAAGGGCTCTAACCACTCTTACAGACTATTCATTTCAGAAAAGTCTCATCTCCTATCGACATGACTTTGGAGGTTAAGTTTCAACATTTGAACTTTAGAGAGACACAAATATCCTAGGCATGGAGAAATCGAATATTTCTCCTCAGTCTGGGGCTTGAGAACAGGATGGTTATTGTAGGAGAAGTTGGGTTTTATAGTTTAGATCATTAGCTTGACATTAAATTTAAACATCAAGCAGGTAGATGGATGTAATAAGCCAGAGCTTAGGTCGAGACATAAATTCAAGAGTACCAGCATATTGATGATATTCTCGGCAACATAACCAATTTTTTAAACACAATTTGTTAGTGAGAAAGGGGAGGTTTTAAATACTGAGTCACAAGGATTCTTTGGATAGGTTCTTTCTCTCTTGCTTCATGAATAAAGTGCAGTGACCAGAACTGATGGGCCTAGGGTCCCTCCTACCCACGGATCACAGAGGATGGTCCAAAACAGGCCACTGCATCTCATAGGCCAGGTACCAGCAAGTATGGTTACCTCCTCCAATGAGTTCGTGATCCCTGGAAGACCCTCCCAGGACCTCACATGGCCCCAGCCAACCCATGACATCAAGGCCAGATCAGACCTCAGCAAGTCCTTGAAACCTTTTGTTTGCAACGTTTATTGAGAAGCACTGTTATGTTGTCACTTTATGTGAACATGTTTGTCCATTAGATCAAACCAAAATGTGATCCTTGGCAAAAGAAGATGTTGACCAAACTCAAAGAACAAAAAAGAGTGGATGTATTATTGCAAATCCAAGCAAAGTTTTTGAAGGTAAAAAAAATAACTATGTTCTCTTGTGGAAAAAATTTTTGCTAAAAAATTGTCTTTAAAAAAAAAAAAAAGAAGAGGGCTGGGATTTAGCTCAGCGGCATAAGCGCCTGCCTGGCAAGTATGAGGTCGTGAGTTCGATCCCTGGTACAAATAAATAAATAAAAATAAATTAAAAAAAGAAAAGATAAAAGGAGGACCGAGGGTATAGCTCAGCAGTGCAGCACTGGCCTGGCAAGCACAAGGCCCTGAGTTCAATTTCCGATACCAGGGGGTGGGGGGAAGGAATTTTTAAAAAATGTTGGCATGAAGTCACTATGAAGACTTTACTTGAAATTTGTAATCTAATCGTCAGACTTTAAATGTCCTGTGACCTTTTAGTTTAGACTCAGAATTTGTCAAAAGTGCCATTTTAACCCAGCTTTAATACCAGGCTTTGGTGCAACACTGGTCTAAGTCATGTAACCTCTTTGAGTGGCACTTTCCTTACCACTGAAATAAAAGTACTGGACTAAATGATTTTTATGGTACCATCTTTTTATTGAATTCACCATCTTAACCATTTTAAATGTATAGCTTAGGAGTGTTAACTATATTCACGTTATTGTGAATTCACTCACAGATCCCCAGAACCTTTTCATTTTGCAGAACTGAAACTGTAGTCTAAGGGTGTATTATGTTTTATGTATCCATTCATCTGTTGACTGACTTTGTGTTGTTCCACCTCATAGTGACTGACTACTGCTGTCATGAACATAAATGTGCAAATATCTCTTTGAGACCTTGCTTTCTTTTGAATATACACCCAGGGGAAAAATAGCTGGATCTTATGTTAACTTTATTCTTAATTTTTTGAGGAAACTACACGTCTGTGTAGCAGTTATACCATTCCATACTCCCACCAGAGGGACAGAAGGGTTCCGACTTGCTCTGTCCCCGCCAACACTTGTGTTGTATTTCTGTTCTACAGTAGCCATCTTGGTGGGTAGGAGGTAATGTGCATGTCTTTGACAATGAGTGATGCAGAGAATCTTGTCATATGCTTGTTGACCATTTGTGTATCTATATGACTATTCAGATCCTTTGTTTCCTTGCTTATTCATTTATTGGAATTTTTCGTGTTGCGCTATAGTAGTCTTTTTAAATACATTCTATTGACCACTTATTATATAATTAGACAAAAATTCTCCCATTCTATAGGTGGTGTCTTCACTTCATTTTTTATATCCTTCACTGCACACAAGTTTTTAAGTGTGATGTAATTCCATTTATCAGCTTTTGTTTTTGTTGCCTGGGCTTTTGGGGTCATGGCCAAAAATCATCACCAAGTTCAATGTCAAGAAGCTTCCCCCTACATTTTCTTCTAGAAGTTTTACAGTTTTAGGTGTTATGTTTAAATATTTAATCCACTCAGTCAGTTTTTAATCTATGGTATAAGAGTAAAACAGCATTGTACACATAGATAATTAGTTTCCCAAACACTATTTATTAAAAATATTGACCTTTCTTCGCTGGGTGATGGTGACATCCTTGACTGCATTTGTAAGGATTTATCTCTGAGCTCTATTCTACTCCATTGGCCTTTATATCTGTCTTTATGCTACTACCACATTGTTTTGATTACTATAGCTTTATAAAACTTTTTGAAGTTGGGAAAATTGAGTCTTCAGCTTTGTTCTTTTTTCCAAAATCATTTTATATATCTGGGGTTTCCTTGAGATTTCATATAAATTTTAGTATATTTTTTTTTTCTTTTGAGACAAGGTCTCACTATATAGTTCAGGCTGGCTTGGAACTTACTATGTAGCCCAGACTGGCCTAGAACTCATGGCAATCCTCCTGCCTCAGCCTCCCGAGTGCTAGATTACAGTCGTGATGGGATTACCATGCCTGGCCTGGATGAATTTTTCTGTTTGCTGGAAGTACCTCTGAGATGTTGATAGGGACTGGAATAAATCCCTACCTTTGTGATGTTAAAATTGTATAATAATGTGTGCATTACTAGAGTAGACATTCGAAACTAGGACCATTATTCTATTCCTTAGCTCCAGACGGAAGGGAGCAGTTATTCATCTCCCAATAACTGCCGGGCATCCTGCAGCAATCTGAGAAAAATATTTCTAGGATGCTTGTTGACCTGCATTGCTGTGTGTGGAAAAGCCAGGGTTCCCAGCGGGTGATGAGCATGAGCCTGAGTCCTTGCAAAGTTCGACCTCGCCCTGTGCTACTAGCTCCCACCTCCCCCAGCTCCTGCTGGTGTCCTAACAGCGACAGTTTGTACCCGAAACTGATGAGTGTTTATTGTTCTTCACCGATGCCGTGACACCTGGGAGGTCCCATCTCCTATTGTCTTACAATTTTCATCAAATTTTGAGTGAGCTGCTCCATACATTTAAACACTCATGGTGTCAAATGGATGAACATATTTGGATAAGCATGATGCTTGAGTTTAATTTTACTTTTTAGTTGAGGAAAGTCCTATCTAGAGCTTCTTCCTTGTTTATGTGTGTCCCATTGAGAAGAAGGGAATAATGGTTTTACTAACTACTGCTCCTCTCCATTCTAAGATTTCTGACTCCAAGCGAGTAATACAAGTGCTTCAAGATCACGCTTTGAAGACAGACACACTGAATCCACATCATCCGCCTTTCACGGCTCCCCAAGGTTTGCGTCATTGCAGTTATGACAAAATCTGGGAGAATATTTACAGCAACAACAACCTCTACCAGGTGAGACATTAAGAAATAATCAATAGGCCCTTCAACCTGACCTCTGGGGGCGGCCCTTAGAAATGGACCCCGGAAAAAAGAAAAAGAATGTACTTTGATGGTTTTCCTGTGACTTTCTCATCAAAAGCTCTACTACCCAGTCAGGTTTGTTTTCATTATAAGGGAGATTATGCACTTACCAAAGAAGCATATGAAGAGGTTCCCACTAGGACATGGACTTAAACGGATCAGTACTAATACAAAGCTTCATGTGCTACTGCTAACACACAGTGAGCTGGACACGGATGGTGTTTAGAGGAAAATGGTGCCGCAGGATGATTCTAGTGGGTAAAGCCACTCCGAGGAGAAGGCACAGAGCCTGGCTTGAAGGAAGCATAGGCTCAGACAAACAGTAAAAAGAAGGAAGGTAGCACCTTAGAGGAGGGAAAGCAAGAATGGTGATGAAGATGGGTGTCATAACCCCTGCACTTGGGAGGCTGAGGCAGGAGGACCACTGTGAGTTCAAGACCAGCCTGGGCTACACGGTGAGTTCAAGGCCAGCCTCAACTATATAGTGAGACCCTGACCCCCCCAAATAGCAACAACAGCAAAATGCAAGCTAATGAAGTGGGGATATTCTAAGTGGTGAGTTCAAGCTCGGCTCAAGTGAGTGAAGATTCATGTGGGAATACAGTGGAGAGGAATTATGCTTTATTGGGGAGGAGGCAACTGGTGGAGAGCTGCCTTTGTGACAGGAGCATGTGCTTTTGAAGTTGTAAGTGCTATTATTTCTTTGGAAGATTTCACTTCATTTGCTTATTTAAGATTGGAAGACATGAATGTATTCCTAGTCTGGGAGGAAGGAGAAGTGGAGAAGAAGAGATGAAAGAAAAAGAAAGGAGAAAACTAAGAAACTGATGGCACTTGGGGATGAGGGGAGGGTGGAAGAAGAAATCAGGTGCAAGTGATTCGGAGGAAGGGAGACTGATATTATTCATCCTGAAGTGAATAAGATGTAGAATTTTCAGGTGCCAAAAGGTAGGGTGGAAGTGATTGTGAGTGGTTCCCAGAGAGAGAGACAGAGAGAGAGAGAGAGAGAGACAGAGAGAGAGAGAGACACAGAGAGAGAGAGAGAGAGACAGAGAGAGAGAGAGAGACAGAGAGAGAGAGACAGAGAGAGAGAGAGACAGAGAGACAGAGACAGAAACAGACAGAGAAAATTCTTCTGGGTATTTTGAAGTGATTTACAGTAAACAGACCCTAAAGAGGCTTAGAATATCTGTGTATAAAGGTTACCGATTCCAGAGGGAGGGTCCGAGAGAGACAGTTAATAGACACACAAGGTACTCTGCCATTTGTCTCAGTCACTTAGCAATTGTTACCCAGAGGCTACTTTTGTGCCAGGGATTGAACTGGGCCTGGCCAATGAACAGACCCAGTCCTTGTCCCTGGACAGCTTTATACAACAAATAAGGAAGCAGAGAAGTAAATCTGCATCTCTCTCTCTGGTGAGCACTGAGATGGAGACCACGGGCGGAGAAGGACGGGCTGGGAGAGGCGCAGCTGACCTCTGATGGGGGCCAGCAACAGTGGCTTGGTAGGGGTGCAGGTAGCCTCGGAGCTGAAAGTCAGTGAATGAGGTAGAGCCAGGCAGGAAAACATCCTAGGGGAGAGTTTTCCACTCAGAGAAAAGCACTGGGTTTAAGAAAGGAAATTTTGAGTTTATAAAACTATTTTCCACTCTTGCGTCTCGTTTCCCTTGGATGACAATTTGTGACCTCTTTGGGGATTTCTATTACTTTATACTGCTTGGGAGCCCCAATGGTAGTTATTCTCAATGCTACATGCCGGACAGATGAGATTAGGACTGAGTAAAACTTGTAGCGGCTGGAGGAGTTACATGAATGTGTGTATGAATCTTATGGCTCTGTTTTGCAAGCAGGTAGCAGTCAAGTTCAAAACGTAGCATCTGTTTGCCAGTCAGCATTCTGATTCTGATTCTGAGGTTGGCAAGGGTCAACCGCTATCCCATGACAAATAACTCTTTAAGGGCCTGCTGGGTAAAGGAAAATAAATCTCATAGGGCTGCCCGTTTTGACACCTATGAGAGAGTGTCATCAACCACTAACGGTTCTTCTACATCAGGACAGCTCAGATTGGTTCTCAGTGAATGCTGCTCACCGGGAACCTTTATTTAGGGTTTTTGTCTTTCAGTAAAAATTTCATTTTTTTTTTTTTGTTGTTTGATATGTGCAGAAAAGTTGCAAAGTAGTACACGGAGTGCCCATATATGTTCACTCAGAGTCTCCTGTTATTAATATCTTGTGTGACTGTGGCATTTGTCGTGCCAAAGGAAGCAACACTGGTATGCTACTGTGAGCTAAACTCAGCTGAATTTGGATTTCACCATCGCGTTCTTTTTCTGCCCCAGGATGCCAGCCAGAGCACTGTAATTTCATTTAAGGGTCCCATCTCCCCAGTCTTCTCTGGTCTGCGATAATTACCCAGTTTTTCCTGGTTTCTCATGATCTTGGGAGTCTTGAGGAGTCTAGCCCAGTGACTTGTAGAAGGATTCTTAATTTCAGTTCGTCTACGTTTTCTCATAGTTATACTGAGGTTATGGGTTTAAGCAAAGAAAAAAGCCACAGAGGCGAAACACTCTTCTCGTCCTATCATAGTAGGGTGACATGCTATGAACGTGACATTGCTGGTTATGTTAATTTTGTTCATTTGGTTAATTGAGTGGTGTTAGCTAAGTTTCTCCACTCTAGCTATCATTTTGCCCCCTTGAGGAGTTCTTTCAAATTGATAGCAGTAATAAATTCTGCTCTGAGAGTTACAGAAAAGTTTCAAAGATAGTACAAAGAGTTCCTGCATCCCCTTCACCCTTGTTAAAAAAAATGCTTATGTACCAAAAAGTTAAATTCCTCTTGGATTATCATATTGATATAGGACTTTCAGATTATATAGGGGAAATCAATGTAACTCCCAACCTGTGAGATGTCCAACCTGCTGAGTTTGTGTTCCCCAAAATCAAAGAATGAAGTTGAAAAGTAAGAAATATTATTGAGGGAGAGACAGCTTCTAAGAGAGATGGAAGGGAATCTGAGTGGGTTGCCATGGATCCCACTTTCTGGAGGAAGTTTTATAGAGCAAAATCATTATAGAGAACAGAATCATGAGGTGGGTACAAGATGGGACCAAAACTATGATCAATCAATAAGGTTACAGGTACAGGGGCTTAGGTAATATCAGTCTGGTGGAGAAGCAAGCCATGCAGCGAGTGTGCATAGAAAGAACAAAGAACTTTTCAGGAAGGGATAGGTCTGGGAGTGCTGGTCACCCACTGAGGTAACTGCTGTCTGTCTAGAGTTTAGTATCTATCTTATGCCTTGGCAAGACACACAGGTCTGGTCATTCTTGAAGACTGGGTCTTCAACAAATGCCCCCCTGGCCACAATCTTTTCATCTTCTGCGTTGACTCTTTTGAAGGCCTAACCCTGTTTAACTTCCTAGAATATTTTTACCTCACTCAGTTATGTATAATAATATCTCCCAATGCTGGTCCCCACTGTGTCTCTCAGAGGTAAACGCTGTCATTTCTTCCAGATGTTTCAATAATTTCTATGCATACATTTGTATATATGTATCAGTCAGAAATGGTGGATACACCTCTAATCCCAGGAGGGAGGCAGAGAGAGGTAGGAGTGACACAGGGAAAATATAAGTCCCAGCCTGTTAGATGTCCAGTGTGCTGCGTTGGTGGTCTCACCACATTGAGGAATGAAATCACGAGCCAAAGGAGGAAGCTAGGAGAGGTTTATTGGAAATAAAGTGAAGAGAAGTAGCTCCTGAATTTCTAAGAGGGCAATGACTGGCCACCTCAGCTCTTGGTCAGGGGTAATTTATACAGCAAAATCACTATGTGAGCACAATCAACCTAGAGAATTACATGCATTGCTGCTTTGCTAATATTGATCTGATAGAGAAGTGAGGGTACATGAAGGAACAAAGGCATTTGGGGAAGGGAGAGGAATGTGGGTTTAGAGGTCCCCACCCCGCCTGAGTACCTCACGAGGATCCCAGGTCACTGGACCAAGGGGCACAGTACAATCCCAGGCCACCATTTATCTTACCAGCCTGGCTATTTTTTTTTAATTTAAAGAGAAAAAACAGGAAAAGGGTATAAATGATACAGAATGTAAAAAAAAGATAAACAGTAAGAAATCACTAGTTGATAAATTACATATTGTCCTCTTAGAAATAGTTGTTCAAGTTACAAAGTTAAAGCATACAAAGTAGACATTCAAACAGTGAGACTGTAGACAGCTACTCATGCATGAATCTCTGCATGTATTTCTATACTTTCTGTATTAGAGGGAAAAACAAAACATAGCAAGACAAAACAAAACAAATTCCTATAAAAACATGAAACCAAAAAGTCATATAAAACCACAGTACAAGGTGATCTACAATGGTTACTGTGTTGTCTCTTGTTATCTTCAATAGAATTGTCTATATCATCAGGCATAATCGAATATAGCAGTATAATTGAATATAGCAGTACGTAACAATATTAGTAAAAACAAAACATTGTAGACAGTGTAAAACTTCAAAGGCAGGTAATAATCAAACCAGAATGGGTATCTTAGTGAATCTTGTCATCTTCAGTGCAGTTGCCTATACTCTCAGACTTGATACTATCAATCATAACAGCTTTGAATAAAATCTATCAATACAAAACAGCGATCCAACAAACCAGATTCAATTAAGATCAGTCATGGTAAAACAGTGTAAGTTATACAGAGCTTCAGATTAAGTTAATAGGAAATTAAGGATGATTACCATACTATATCCTGTATTTTTGGGATAATTGTCTGTGCCCTCAAATCTAGTACAAGTAGACAAACTGAAACAGAATATAATCCATCTAAGCAGAGCAGTGTGAGTAATGTGGGTTTTAAATCCTGGTACACTATTAACAATATCCTCTGCCTTCTTTTCTTAAACTATTCCTCCCCTTTCACTCCCACAGGGTGCTGCACATTTTGGCTCCCACCAACTCCCTCAGTTTTTAGATTGGGGTGGAGGCAACCTGCTATTTACCTAAGTGGTTCTGAACCTTCTCACTCCTGGACTTGATCTCAAGTTGTATTCCTTTACCTACAAAAGCCTCAAGGTTTTCCTTCCTTATAGCTGATTAGTTCTCTACTGCACTAAGTATCCTGTCTTTCCAACCTATCTGCAGGTGGTGGTCGAGTTCCCCTATTTCTCTCTGGCTCCATGTCACATAGAGCATTGTTTTCTCATATTTCATTTTTGGTCCACAAACCCTCTCTCAGGTTGATTATAGTTCCTATACAGAGCATGTTGATGGACCCTACCTCCTGATCTACTCTGCCTGAATTTTTTTTTCAGTGTATCAAGGCCATCTGTGTTAGAGATTATAGCCAACCTTCTCAGCCTTGTTTCTGCTATGCTATTTTTCTGCTATTGTTTGTCTAGTTTTCTCCTTCATTCTACTGCCTGCCTCATTTATTGAGCCCTTTCTGCCACTGTTCCTGAAATCCTGTTATTTTTTTTTTCTCTCTCTGTAGAATGTCCTTCAGTATTCTCTGTAGGGCTGGATTGGTGATCTCAAACTCCCCCAGTTCCTCTTTGTCATGGAAGCATCTTGTTTCTCCATTAATTTCTAGTGACAGTTTTGCAGGGTACATCAATCTGGGCTGGAGGTTATTTTCTTTCAGGGCTTGGAAGACTTCGCTCCAAGCACTTCTTGATTTGATGGTCTCTGTTGAGAAGTCAGCAGTGATCATGATGGGCTTATGTTTATAGGTAATCTGTTTCTTTTCTCTGCTGGCTTTTAATATTCTGTTTTTATATTGAATTTCTGGTATCTTGATTATTATATGTCTGGGTGTAGCTTTGTTTTGGTTGTAGGTGGCTGGAGTTCTGTATGCCTCACATAACCCAATGTCATTTTCTTTTCCCATGTTTGGGAAGTTTTCCTTAATTATTTCCATGAATAGCCTTTGTGAGTCACCTGTTTGTATTCCTGCTACTTCACTCACCTTTCTTATTCTTAAATTATAGATTCTCTTGTCGTCTTCTAGCCTTTGTATTGTTACTGCCTGTTTTCTTGTTATTTTTAAGAGATCTTTCTTACCATGAGCACACATTGCAAACTTGTCTTCAAGTTTCGATAGTCTATCCTTAGTTTCTTTTAAGCAGTTTTGCCAGCTTTCAATGGAGTTTTTAATTTCCTGGTAATCTCTTTGAATCTTCTTCATGTATTCTATATTTTCTTTATATTCTTTATCGAATGTTTCTCTCCTTTTTTTGTGCTCCTCCCTTCTTCCGTCTGTGTCTTACTGAGAGGTACTTAGCATTTCTTTTATTAATCTACTTGTATCTTACTTTACCTGATCTAATATTTCAGTTTTGAGCTTGTCTACAAGGTCCCAAAGATATCTCTTAATGTCCATTGAAGCCGTGTCTGGTGTTGCATGTTTGCTGCCCTCAGTCTCTTTTGTATTTCCCTCTCCTGAATTGATGTTCTCAAGGTTTTGGGCTGGGGGCTTTTTCTTGTTTCTTTCTCTTGTCATGTTTTTGGTTTCTTCTATACAGGTGTGTAGTGGAGGTCCCAGCCCCTTTCCTTGTTGGTTATGGTCCTTCTGAAGCACGCTGGCGAGGAATTTCTGCCCTCTCCTGTTTGCTTTTTGTCATTGAGGTGTAAGCAGGGGCTGTGTATGCTGCCCCCTCCCCACCGGACCAGTCAACCTTTGGGGGCCCTCACTGGGATAGTGTGTGCTACCCGGCAGGAATCAGTTTGGGACGGCTTACTGGGTCCCGGCCAGAGGCGTGACCCAGGCCAAGATCTTGGAAACAGCCCAAATGCTCATCAACTGAGGAATGAATAAAAAAGATGTGGTCTTTTTATACAATGAAGTGCCACTCAGCCATAAAGAAGGATAGACTGGAGACTTTTATAGGTAATTGGTTGCAACTTGAGATCATACTCATAAGTGAAATAAACCAAACTCTCAGGTGAAAACATTGTATTGTCTCCCTAGTATGAGAATCTGAAAGAGTAAATAAGATCCAAGATGTATAAAATAGGAAGAAACTGTTCAGAAGGAAAGAAAAATTGAGGTGGGGGGAAGGAGAAAAGAAGGAAGGGAAAAGAAAAAAATCCACATAGACACAACATAGTTAAGATAGTTATATTACTAATTTCTATTAGCTAATTAAAAAGAAAGATTTGCGCTGATATTGTTTGGACAATTAAATTCCTATATCTTTGAGCAATTTAAAGGTAACAGTAGGCAATGTATGAACCATTGTAAATGATAATATTTAACTAGAAAGAGATAGTTCTGGTCAAAATGGACTTTAAATTTTTTTTATATTGTCTTGGAAGTTTTTAAAACTATTTAACTGTTGTTCTGATCAGGACAAGGAATAGACAGCACCCTCCAGATCTTCCACTGGATCAAACCAGTTGTGTCCTGAGCTTTCCCCCAGAAAGTACCTGTTTGTTCAACTAACTGCCTATGGAAGTTCCATACTGTGGACACTTACATTTTGAAATATGTGGATTAAATTGGTCACTGTTCTTTAAGCTCAGAGGGTGGTGAAGTGGCAGAAAATATCATATCCGGGCTGCACCATCAGGAAGCAGTGGCGGGACCTCTTCCTGTGTCTTACTCACTGGTCACTTCCTCCTCGTATTTCCAGAGATAACGCTGGCACCAGGCGTGCTCTCATGGAGCGCCGATATGCACGAAATTCGGGCAAACATGAAATACCTTTCTCCTGGTTCTCCTCATCAAATGCCACAGAACGTTTACTTTTAAAAACAAGTATTTTCTGATGACACTCGTGACACATATCTGTCACAGAAAACATGGAAACAGAAAAGTACAAGGAAGAAAATAAAAGATCAAGCATTCCTGGTACCACCTAAAATAACCCTGTAGTTCATTTGTGGCATTTATATCATTCTGGTCTTTACCTCTCTCCCTGCGGATAAACACACAAAAATTGCAGAGATGTTTTGGGAAAGGAGAAATAACAGAATAGATTTACTTTTCCTGTAATTATTCCTCCGATCTTACTTTCCTCTCTGCTGTCTCTGCCTCTCTGCTGTCCCAGCAGAAAATCAGTGGACATCTCAGAACTCAAATTTGTGCTCATGCAGGCCAAGGTCCAGCCACAGGCAAGGGGAAGGTCAAACGACTTACCTGCCCCGGGACAGAGAGTGGGCCTGTCTGCTTCCCTGCCTGAACCTCCTTCCCTCAGGCTTTTGGTGTTTCTGAAGCAGTTGACTTCTGCGGGCTGTGGTTGGCTCTGTGACCCGGGGTCTCTTTTGCCCTTCATCTCCCCGGCTGCCTCTGCCCTCTTCCTTTCTTCCTGGCAATCTGCTGGGCCAGCAGCACTTTTGTGGTTTATGCAGTCCTCCTTCAAATGCTTTTCACTTAACTTGACGTCACTGTCTGTTCCTTCCTGTGCAATTCTCGGTAATTTTAGACGCAGCTGCAAGAGTCACAGTCCTGTCAGAAAAAGGCAGTGGCTCCGAGCCTTCCCTCTGGGAGCCCACAGGGTGAGGATGACCTGCAGCCCAAGAAGGGAGCAGACCCAAGAGGCAAAGGGCTGCGTGTGACGCCTCCTGCCCAGAATTGAGCGCGTTCAGCTCCTTTCGTAGAGTGTAAATTTTCCAGCAGTTTTTTAAGGTGACGTTTTTCATTTTGGGACGATGATTTTATGTCACTGGAACAGAAGTGCACCGGGTCGCCTCCCAAAGTCCGTCCCATCCTAGGGCTACAGTAGGCACACAGATGTGCGCTGATGTGCTCACTGCTCTGCAGCGCTACTCACAGGCAGGACGGGTCCCCTCTTGGTGATAACCAGTGACCTCTCCCACCTATCCTTCCTCGTGTCCCTGTCAAATGCTTCCTCCCCCACTGCCTGTCATGAACCTGCTACTCAGTCTTAGAGTCCTGCAGACTTCTGTTAGTTAAAGTAAGATTTGGCTGTTAGCTGTGGCAAAGCAAAGTGACAGAGGGTGAAAGGGGCTGGAAATGTCTCTTTCTCCCCTTCAGATCAGGATCCAGAGGTGGGATGCACCGAGCTGGAGCGGCAGCTTCGTTCCACAGAGTCCTCAGCTCAGCTCTGCCTGTCCTGGAAGTCAGACAAACGTGACCCCCAACTCAAGATCGATACCTCGTCTGAGCGGGAGGGCCAGCTGTCACAGCCGGGGCTGTGGTTTAAGCAGCAGAGTGGAGAATGGAGGTGGGGGGTGGCCTCTTTGGGGAAGCCACAGCAGAGTGCTATCACCCCTCTTTCATTAGCTACATCTCACACAGCTACATCTCGCTGCAGGAGAGGCTGAGACATGTTGTCTTTATCTAAATATCCAAATGCCAAGATAATATTCTATTTAATTTTTGTAGGGAAAGAGAGCTTTTAGGCATAGCCAGCAATTTCTGCTGCAATTCCAGAAAACCAACTACTAGAACACAAGTAACCCCGAGAGGAGGTTTTCAGCCTCCGCTGTCGGCATCCGGGGCTTTTGTGGGGACCAGAGTGCACCTCATGAGAATGGGGAGTCTGTCCAGAGCCAGGCTGAGGGCAACAAGGTGGCTTCTGGGGCCATGGGCAGGGCCACAGGCAGTGGCTCCTTCTTTAGGGTTTCTCCTGGGGCTTCACCACGTTCTTCTGTCCATCAGGAAAGATGAGGATGTAAGATAAATATAAAAAACAGGAGATCCTAAGATCTGAGCTACTGCAAGTCAGAGAGGAGAGGAACCCTACTAGGTTCCAGGCACTTGGCTTTATGTACCTTCCACCATTCAGTCTGCATAGCAATTTATTATCATTTCCCGTGGTCACACCATTTGACAAGTATTAAAAACAGGCCCAAGACCTTAAATGAAGGTATCGTGTAGTTGAGTAGAAACATTTAAATCCGCTGGTCTCTCTCAGTGTAGAACAGGCCTGGGTTAGAGCAGTTGGACATTCCAACATACACACACTTGGAAAATACATGAGATTGACTTTTTGTAAAGTGAATCGTGTAAAAAGGCGGAAAGTAGGGCGGCTGTTATTTAAAAGCCATGAATATTTTCTGAAAACAAAACTTGCAGCCTGGCGTGGAGGCACTCACCCGTGTTCCCGGCAGGCCGAGGGGTACAAGCTTAAGTGCAGCCTGTGCAGTTTAGCAAGTTAGGGAGGACCTGTCTCAACGCAGAAGATACATTTTTTGTTAAAGAGCCGAGGACGTAGCTCAGCGTGAGGGCTCTGGACTGAGTACTGCAAAAAACAAAACAAAACCTTGCCTAGTAAAACCACCGACTTACTGTTGAGGTCTACAGTGTTTGTATGTCGGGTTGACACGGATCAAGATGTTCTATTCATGCACCTACATGTACGCTGGCTCAGGATGTTTAGTTTTATGACAACCCAACTACGATTTTGTTAATAATATTGCAAATGTTTACGGAACTGAACTAACATTAACTTTTGGATAGGATGTGAAGGATCCCGACTTTGCAACAGATCGAAATGAAGATGACCCGGTAGCAAGTCTCAGCCAAGACACTGCAGCTGCTGGGCCTGTCAGACAGAGAAAAGACACAGGGTACAAAATTGTTTTATTGGTGACTCGAGGAAATGGATTTAAAGCGGTTGGGAAAACTGATTGACGAAAAGTATTAACTAGCAATATCTGAAATTAGAATGGAAGCGACTGTCAAGACAGGTCAGACCACTCAGTGAACATTTCACTTTACTGTGCTTTTCACAGGAATGATTGCTAAGAGCGATTTCTATTTTTATGCACATTGAGTAGTTAATTTTCCTCCAGTGCATTTTATTTTATTTTTTTGAAACAAGGTCTTGCTCTATAATTCAAACTAGCCTTGAACTCCCTATGTAGTGCAGAGTGGTCTCAAACTCCCAGCAATCCTCCTGCCTCAGCCTCCCAAATGCTGAGATTATAGGCACGAACCACCACACCCAGTTTCTTCCCTCCAGTGCATTTTATTTTATTATTATTTTTTTGGTACCAGGGATCAAACTCACAACTCTGTGCTTGCAAGGCAGGCACTTATGCCAGTGAGCTAAATCCCCAGCCCCCTCCAGTGTATTTTAAAGGGCAGCTATTATGAAATGTCCTTAAGTGAAATAGATGAACTTGATGTGAATTTTCTGAACTACCTCAAAGTGAAAGGTGTGCATTGTGTTTCTCCTGCTTGCTAAAGGTACAGCTTCAAAGTGGCGCTACAACGCCTGGGCTTGGACTGGACTGAGCCGGATGAGGAGAAGCCCGCCTTGATCAGAGGGGCCCACTTGTCCTTTCTGTGTCTGCGCCACCTGCGGATCCGGGAGCTACAGGTCCGTGGACAACCTCGCACACCAGGTTCCAGCACCCAGGATGTCCATTATCTAGAAAGGGGCGTTCCTCTTTCTGGGGAGCAGTACATTTTTATGCTCATCTCTCTGTTCTGACTTGGTGGTGGAAATCAGCCCTTTCTGGGAGGCTGTGTCCCTTGTCCACTGCTGGGTTGACTCTCCTTCCTCCCCACCTTGAGACCCCAAGGAGCTTGGCTGTAAGGCAGAGCCGGGTGGAGGCAGAGTCCCCACTGAGTTCTTTCTGTTTCAGCGCAAAAGCTTGGGAATTCTGAACTACTTCAGATCTGTCGAGCGGACTTTGACAATCAATACTTCAGGTCTTACTGTGGTTTCTGGGACACTGGTTGCCACCAACTCTTGGGTAAATATCGCAGAAGGAGGCTCGGGCACCTCGCAAGGCCTTGGAGCTCACCAATATGTGTATGGGACGCCTGCTGAGCACAAGGTGAGCCATTCCCTGTGAGTTCTTCCTTGCTTATTTTGTGTCTCCAAATACCTTTTTTGTAGCACTTGGAATCAGTTAATGTGATAAAGTAACAGGTGGGGAATTTATTGGAAAAACAGCTCATACAATACTGTAGTAAAAGGAATAAATGACTTTCTAATCACAGTGAGACGTAGTGTCCACCCAACAGCAGGACACAGGCAGCAAGCGCCCAAAAAGCAGCTCTGGAGATTACAACAGGCAGGAGACGTTTCAGTTGCTGGATTGTTGATGTTATAGTGAACAGAGCCACCAGGAGGGGCCCTTTCTGGTACTCCCTGCTGGCCCGAGGACCTCGTGCTCCTGCAGAGATGCTTTTCTAAGATGCTCGTTAACGTTGCTAGACGTACTTTTTACCCCTTTGCTGTTTTCTAAGCACTAAGTGGAAAGGAAGAAAAAAAAAAGCAGACTAAAAACATAGGTAGAAAAAAATTAGAAGAATGTGAACGGGCCTAACAAAAGACTGATAAGACAAAATTACTAGTAATAATTAATTGATAATTATTAAAAAATTAATAATTTTGGAATAAAATTGAGAATGCCCGCCTTTTAGGGGACTATTACACATGCTCCTTGCAGTATTTTCATCTCAACCTCTAGAAAATTTATTCCTCAGTTGAATATGAATGTAATCTTCTTCAGAGATACCAGGCTGACAAATGTGACAGCAAAACCTATTCGGTTCCCAAGCAAGTAGCCTGTCATGTAAAGTGCCAGCTCTTACTGGTAACCGCTGCTCATACGTACATGACCTCGGGCAGTGCTGTGCAGTAAAAGTGCAAAGCAGCCACACACATAATTTAAAATATTCTAGTCACTGCATTTTAGGAGTGCGAGGAAAGGTGAATTCGATTTTAAGAATATAATCTATTTAACCCAGAGCATGTCAGAGATATCATTTCCACGCATAATCAGTATTAAGAAGGCATTGATAAGATGCATGCTTTTTTTTTGGTACCAGGGGTTGAACTCACGACCTCATGCTTGTAAGGCAGGCATTTATGCCGCTGAGCTGAATCCCCAGCCCCTTAGCTCACTTTCAATTCACCACTTAAGCAAGGCTGCTGGCCTTGCTCTCATAGACCTCCAGCTTTATCTCCTGTGTGCCAAGATCACAGGCATCCACGACTGCACCGGCCCAGGTACATTCTTTGACACCAAGTCTATATGGACAGTGTACTTCAGCTCGGGCAAACCACACTGTTAGCTCACCATGGCCGCATACGGCTATGAGCTACTGCACTGAACATTTCTGCTCTAGATACTAAGAAATAGTGTCTGTGCTCCTCTCAGCCCCACAGATTTCTCCTCCAGACTTCTTACCCTTCTGCCCTCTCTCCAACCTTCTCCTGGGACCCAGTTAATGCACCTCTCAGCAGAGCTGGGGAGGCGTTAAACACCCATGTAAAACAAATACATCTTTCTGTGACTAAACTCGGTCCTACCACAGCTGTAGTATGTTATTATGCTAATAGAGCTTTTTAAAACTTTTTTTTTTAACCATAAGGCCCTCTGCCAGTGTGTTTTTTTCTGGAATGGGGTTTGGGAGAAAGGTAGAAACAAAGGATGAAAGAACTGACCAAGGCCATCCTGCTACATTAACCGCAGAAGCGCTTCTCACAGAAACGAACTATTTCTTTCCCCTAATCACACACAGCATGGGAGAAGCATCACCCCTAAGAGCCGCCCACTCCATTATCTCAGGGGAGACCCTCCCGGTGGCAGCCTCCTGTCTTTGGTAGGATCGCGGGTGGCTCAGCTGTCCGCCCCGGGGGTGGCCTGGTCAGCACGTACACCGGCGTGTCCAGTTCTGGACAGTGTGATTATTCTCATGCTGGGGAAAGGCAGGCACAGGTGCTAATCTGCTGCTCTGGGCTCACCAGAGCTGGACGGGCACAGGACCCCTGAGGCCAGGCGTGCCCGGGATGTGAAGCCACGCAGGGTGCCACTACCCCAGGCCGCCGTGGAGGTGGTGGGCACTACTGCTGCAGAGCAGAGCGGGCTGGCCTGTGGACAGTTCTGCTCACCCAGGGTGGGAGGCCGGGTCCCAGGCCAGAGAGGGACAGAAAACAGTTACAGACAGGAGGCCGTGGCTCCTCTCCTGGCTTTGTCAGTTACTCTAGGATCTTTGCCCAGATGTAACCACAGTTATTCCCTGGCTTGAAGTCTTTCGTGAGCTTCCTGTTCTAAGATACAGTCCAGGCTTCTTGGTGACATTTACAAGGCCTCACTTCCGCCACGTCTCTGTGCTTCCTGCTTATGGCACAAGGCCTGGACCTGCTCTGCCCGGGCAGAGCTACCGAGGCCTCTGGGCCTCTGTCTTGTTTTCTCCCTTCTTTTCTCCTTGGTAAATTCCTGCTGGGATTCAAGGGTCCGTTCAAATATCTCCTCCCTGGGGAGCCTTCCTTGCGCCTCTGTGCATGGCTGTGGATTATCTGTTCCCAGGGGCAGGAACTATTCCAGGCCTTGGGAATATGGCAGCGAACAGATTGGCCCGAGTTCCTGCCGCTGTGGGAGCTCCCTGGCGGAAAGGGGGAGACAGTGAGTAAGCGGCATATGTCATCTTTGGGGTGCTATGCTACTGAAGCTTTCCCACACACCCTGGTCCTTGTAGTTGTGTGGGACCTTGAGACCTACTGTGGACAGTGGGCTGTGAGTGGAAATGTCAGTGTGTGCCCAAAACTCTTGGGAGCGGGTCCGTACCCTCTGGTTCTCTTCTGCTTCAGGCAGTGGAAGGCACCTGAAGTGGACAGATCACTTGTGTAAACACCCTGCTGGCACCCCCACCCCCGTCACTGCCGGGAGGTGGCAGTGTTGAGAGCAACAGGCCCCGTAGTAGGCTCTGGATGAAGGGGAAATTCATTTTTAGTGAATGACCTAGTCTTTGTGGGCTAATGAAGACAGTAAGGGTTACTATGGAGAAAAATGAAGTAGAGAAGGAAATAGAAAGTGCTAGAAGTGGGCGAGGGAATAGTGTAGTCATAAGTAGGATAGGCAAGGAAGGCCTGTGGAGAAAGTACTGTTTGAGTAAACATATGAAGGAAATCAAGAAGCAAACCACACGACTGGAGAAGAATGTAGACAGAGGAGAGAACCAGTGCAAAGGCCCTGAGGCAGGACTGTGGCAGGAACAGAAATGAATTCAGTATGGCGGGAGTGGAAGAAGGGAGAAGCAGTAAACAATGATGCTAGAGAAGGTTATGTCTGACCTGGGAGAACCTGAGGACTTTAGCTTTGGCTGAGTGAGAAGGGGAACCTGAGAAAGCTTTGTACAGAGGAATGATATAATTTGACCTACATGTTAGCACTCCTGCTTATGCAGCGGGAACAGACAGAAGGAATTTTAGGACTGATGCAGGGAGACTCATTAATCAACTCAGAGATGACATGACTAAGCAATTGCCTGGTACAGAATGGTCAGATTGTGAAAGTTCAGTCATAACCACTTTTTAGCCAATAGTGACCACCCGTATATACTGTGGTGGTCCCGTAAAAGTTTTGTCACCTGGGAACGATAGACTCCATACATTTGTAGTAGGCAACATTGTCTAGGTTTATGCAGGTACATTGTGTTTGTACAGTGTTCATACAACAGAATCACCTAATGACACACAGGAATTTCAAGTATGAGTCAGGCATGCTGGCACACTCTGCAATCTACTCAGGAAGCTGAGGCAGGAGGATCAC
Organism: Hydrochoerus hydrochaeris; assembly: GCA_004027455.1. NCBI lineage: Eukaryota > Metazoa > Chordata > Mammalia > Rodentia > Hydrochaeridae > Hydrochoerus > Hydrochoerus hydrochaeris. The sequence continues at coordinate 15,745 of PVLA01002328.1, read as the reverse complement.
TGCATGTCTGAGGCCAACCTAGGCTACAAAGTGAGTTTGATGCCAGTCTGAACTGCCTCATGAGACCCTGTCTCAAAAAGGCAAAAAACAAAACAAAACAATAAAATAATATATGACTGCATTTTAAAGATATGACTAACCTGATTTCTAGGCAGGGAAGTCAAGGCTGATACCAAAATTTTGACCTGAGCATTTGGAATTTTAGAGTTGCCATCTGGAGCTATGGTTGGAGCAGGTTAGAATATGGTGACTAGTTAGGGAGCAAAAAGAAGTAGAGAACTAAATATGTGTCTTTCAGATAGCAGGAAATTAAAAAATGTTTATTTGACACAAGAACAGCCTCAAGAGATGGTTGTGAGATTACAAAAGAACCATACATGAAAATGCCTTGCAAAGTATATCATACTATTTCAATGCAGAATGATTAACTATAAATAATAATATTAAACTCCCCATCTAGGGAAAAAAAGTAAAGTAGAAGGTATTTTTGATCTTTATAAAAATCGTAGCCAAATGATTAAGTCATGTTACCAAACAATTTTGATTGGATTCTTCGGCTGAACTGCGATTTTAAGTTAATGCAAGATAATGCTGGAGAAGGTAAACTAGTCAGATAAGTGCTGTTTATTATGTTGTCAAAAGCCCTAAAATTCACAGTGACAAGAAGCCAGCAGGGAGTAAAGTGGACAGTCGGTCACCGGTTTTCCTGCAGTTACTTTTTTCAGCAAATATTTATCTTGGCATTGGTTAATTTTCAGACTTAAAAATACATCTGAATCATTCCACTGATCATATGATTTCTTACTCAAACAGATAATTATTTCCTGCCCCTTCTTGCCATTCCTTCAAACATAATATTGAAGGATCAAATCTCTAGACCACAAAACCTTTAGAAGGGGGAAGGTCTTCCACATGACCATGGAAAAGAAATTCTTTTAAATAAGAAAATATTATTGTGACAGGACTACAATACTACATCAAGAATTAGACCATTTGGTCTTCACAATGCATCTTCCGTAGACACAGGTGAACATTCCAGAAACAAGGGAGGGAAGAGTAATGTTTGGCAAAAGGAGACGAAATATATGGTCTTTATAAGGGTTCGAACAATAAAGCACATGGAGAGAGGGAAAATGACTATTTAGGTAGACAATGGCCCCCGAGTTGGCATCTTGACAGTGTTATTGCATTCCGTCAGCTTCACAACTCAATTCAGTAGTTATTTATTCAAAATCTTACAAAATCCCCCTGTACGAGAAAGAGGAAAGGTCTTTCCCAGCCAAGCAGATAAAGTATGACACATTGCATTGTCCCCTTTTCTTCCCTCCACAAGAGAAATATCAACAGAAGCCAACACGGTGATGCACACACTCGAGAAAACTTCATTTTTATGTACTTCATGTCATTCCCCAGCATCTTTTCTGTTTTCTGTTGGCACTAAAGACACACATACATCATTTTATCAGAATCAGTAACACAGCTTTTGGAATTCTAATCAAAGGGGACCCTAATTATTTTTTTAAAGTGATGGCTAAAAGCAAAAAGCAAAGCAAAACCAAACGAAGACGACAATCTGCTAGAGGCATGTTTACCTGTGAAATATCCTCCTGAGGGAACACTGAGTGACGGCTGTTACTTAGATATGCTCACACTCATTTATTGCAAAGTTGCTAAGTTTCCACATGAAATAATTCAAAATCTAGAACTTTATAACCCAGTTGTAGAAGAACAGAACCGAAAGTGACTCCATCCACATCGCTGATGTTGATGATTAATCTGAACCAAGGATAACCTGCCCTTGTGAAGGCTCCGGGGGATTCCTGCATTTGTAGAACAGGCAAAGCAAGTGATCAGTCTATGGAGAACCACAGTGTGACTGCTTAAAATTATAAATTCTATACATTCTATTCAAAACTGATTATTTAGAGACGTTTTTATGACAATGCATAGAGATGGAATGAAACATTGGAAACACTTGTTGCATAGTTTAAATGACTCATGCATAACAAGTAAGAAAAGCAGGTTATTTTTCTTAAAATATAAAATATATATTATAAAAAGCTCTGATGATAACAGATGTTGGCCAGGATGTGGAGAAATGGAAATCTCGGCGCTCTCTTGGTGGAACTGTAAGATGGTGCCATTACTGTGGAAAACTATGGAATTTCCTCAAAATTAAAAATAAAGTTGCCATAGGATTCAGCACTTCTGTTCCCTGGTAGTTATTCAAAAGAACTGGAAGCAGGGATTCAAACAGATAGGGGTTCGCCTCTGTTCATAGCAGCATTATTCACCCTGGCCAGAAAGTGGAAGTAACTTAGCGCCCGCCAAGAAATGAACGGAAAAACAAAATATGACCTACACGAACTGCAAAATATAATTCAGCTTTAAACCAGCATGAAGTGTTGACATGTGCTACAAAACGAGTGACCCTCAAGAGCAGTATGCAGAGTATAAAACCAGCCGATCACAAGGCTAAATGTTGCGCGACCCCATTTCCCCGAGTGTCTCTGTCACTTCCTTGTCACTGGGACACAGTGTCTGACACCCAAGACTGAAAGGTGGAGAGGTTTGTTCTGGCAGCGTGGCAGGGACCGTGGCAGAGGGACAGCTGCTCACCTCACTGTGGCCAGGGAGGAGGAGGTGGAGGGAGGAGCTGGCGGGGTCAGGTCACCCCGAGTGAGCTCCCTCTTCTGATCAGACCCCATGTGCTAACAGCGAGTCAGCTCCCGCGCCTCAGTAATCCAGGTACATGCCACCCACCCAAGACCTTCAGTCCAAACTGTGACCATGGGGCTGAGAGTCGTCACATTCATGGAGATCCAAAGTACACCAGTGACCGCCAGAGCCAGGGGGTCGGGCGGGCTGGGGTGGGGTGTAGAATTATTGCTTTGTGGGTACAGATTTCAGTTTTTCAAGAAGAAGAAAGTTCTGGAGATAGATAACAATGATGGTTGTGCTTGGCGCCATTGAAACGCACACTTGAAATGACTGAGACTTAGGTTTCATGTTAGATGCATTTTGCTAAAATAATACATACATAACGATGAACTGGCCAATGTTTCCTAACCTTTCTTTCATTATAGACCCTACAGATACTTTCTTAGGCATTTTTTTCCCTAATCACTCTTCTCCAAAGAAATGATAACGCCAGAGAAACGCCCCATTTTATGCTCAGTGTGTACCTATGCTATATATGGAGAGAATAATATTTTATTTTTTTCCCTCCAAGAACCAGTTTCCCAGTCATCATTCCCATACAGAATATGTGGATGAGGCAGTGATGGCGGACCTTGTAGAGACAAGGGCTCAAACTGCAACCCAAAATCAATTTATTTATTGCAAAGTGCCAACACTGCAATTAAACCTGAATACTGAGATTTAGGGTTTTTTTTTTAACTTACACAGTAACATATTTTTTTTTAACTGAGATAGGGTCTCCCTGTGTAGTGCAGACTGGACTTGAGTTCGCCATATAGGCCAGGCTGGCCTTGAACTCACGCTTATGTCTCAGTCTCCCGAGTGCTGGGATTATAGGCATTATACGACTTTTCTCTTAAAAACACAACAACAGAGCTTTTAATGATACCGACATCTTTTTATTGGAAGGTAGAAGCTTGCGTGTGGTGGGCTTTTGCACAGTTAATGTGATCTTTGTTGCTGTATGCGTGCTGATAATTTGGCCCGCCTCGGCTGCAGCAACCTGACTCATGTGGGTAGAGGGCTCTGCCTACCCCCTTGGCACACATGTACCACTGTATTAGGCTGTAGAGACGTGAAATTAAAAATTTATGAGAATCAGCCAGGCGTGGTGGCTCACGACTGTAATCCTAGCACTCAGGAGGCTGAGGCAGGAGGGTCAACGTGAATTCAAGGGTGGCCTGGCCTACGTAAGCAAGTGGAAGGCCAACCTGAACTACAGTGAGACCCTGTCTCCAAAAACAAGCAAGCAAACAAAACTCTCACTGCTTTAGTGTCCACTTTGTGTGCTTTAATTCTGTAACTTGAATTAAACAACAACAGAGCTTTTAATGATACCGACATTGTTCTAAAAGAACACTATGTAACGCATCAACTAGTGATTTCTTACTGTTTATCTTCTTTTCTTGAAATTCTGTAATATTTCTACCTTTTTCCTGTTTTTTTTCTCTTTAAATAAAAAGAGAATTCTATGAATAAAACACAGAATTTCAGTGGGTATAAGTTAAAGGTATAGGTAGATATCATAAATCACAAACTCAAAGAAACTTATATCCCAAAACTATTTTTAAAAATTGTCTGCACGGCTGGGGATTTAGCTCATTGGCACTGCGCCTGCCTAGCAAGCGTGAGATCCTGAGTTTGATTCCTGGTACCCCCACCAAAAAAAATTTTTGCGTTCATCTACATTATTTAACAGATATTTATTATTAACAGATATTTTCTAAGCACCTACCTTAGTCTCTCTGCTAGGCAGTGGAAATACAATGATGAACAAAAATAGACATTGTAGGTTAGAATCCAGTGGTAAATATGGGTCAGAAGTAACACAGAGAAATGTAAAACAGTGACATCAAAAAATATCGAGAGAGAGAGAGAGAGAGAGAGAGAGAGAGAGAGAGAGAGAGAGAGAGATTTAGTGCTATGAGGCGCACAGGAGGGTTGGTGGTGTTCCTATGAAAATGGTGATCCAGCTGAGGTTGGAAGATAAAGAAACTTTAAATCATCAGAGAGGAGAAGACTTTTCCACAGATCAGGGATGGCCAGGGCAAAGGATCTTTGCCCAGAGAGAGCACGGACCCGTTAAGAATCCAAAGAAGACGCAGCAGCGGGACCTAGCAAGCCAGGTAAAAGGTGACACAGCTTGGGGCTACTGAGGTCTGGGGTCTGATGATCGTTAATTGTAAGCTGTCCTGGGCATTGCTGGATCTTTAGCGGCACACCTGGCCTCCACACCTCGCAGTGGCACCTCCCCCTAAGATGTGACAACCAAACATCTCCCTACACGGCCAAAGTGCTCTAGAAGCAAAGTCACTATCAGCTGAGAAGCACTGAGCGATGGCTGTGGCCAGATTATTAAAGAATTTGGCTTTCCTTTGGGAACAGTATGAAGCCTTTCAGGGACATTAAAGCGGGGAGGAGAATGATGTCATCAGAACCAGAATCTAAAAACTCCTCCGCCAGCAGTGAGTAAGTAACGTGGCGAAGGAGGAAAGCCCAGGCCAGAGGGGACAGGCCAGGCCGGTGAACACCCTAGCTCATCTTGGAAACTCCTAGTCTAGTACTTGTGAAAGGTAATCACAGCTTGGGCTGGGGTGGGGGTGGTGGTAATGAAAAATCAAGCGGATGGATTTGGGAGGTAATCACAGCCAGCAGGACCTGGGGACAGACTGGACAAACGGGGTGAGGCAGAGACATCAAGAACAATTCACGTCAGGGCAAGTGGGTGGGTGGCGGCGTCATGTATTAAATGGGCTGGAGGTGGCGGAGGCTCTTGGAGGTGGATTGCTTTGCCTGAGCATGTTGAATTTGAAGGGCCTTCGAAAAGCCCAGGAACACACACCAAGCAAATGGCTATGTGGGTCTGGGGTGCTGGGAGGTCTGCAGTTTCAGCTGTAAATGGGGGAACAAAGGTTCTAAAGGTGACATCATGACTATTAAAGTGGTGGAAATGTATGCCGCTACTTGAGGAAGGACTAGAAATGGAAAAGATGAAGCCCCAGAAGTGAGTTTTGGGAGCGGCCATCGTTTAGGGACTTCATTTAGCAAAAACTACACCTCAAGGTGTAGAAAGCGACTCGCTAGAGATTCTCAACTCAGAGAGTGAGTTAAGAATCAGACAGCACTAACACGCGTCATGTAATCCTGAGAGGTCACAGGGACTAGAGGATGTTTGCTGGAGGCAAAGCTAAGGTCATTTGTTGGTCTCCTTGGACAATGGCTGAGGTGGTTTGATGGGGCCAGGGGCCAGATGAGATGGGATTGAGTTGATGAAGAAGTGGGGACGGAGAATGTAGATTAGACCCCCAAGAGAGAAGCTGCACCGGAGAGGGGATATTTTAAGCAGGAAGGACGCGAACATGTTTCAGTGTCTACTGGGCAGATCACAAAGGGAAGGGATCCTTCTAAGTGGGGAGGAACGGGAGTCAAAGCAAGGGCAAAGCCTTAGAGAAGAAAGAAGAGAGCTGGGAGCAAGTGCAGAGAGGTGAATTTGACCGGCTGGGAGCAAGGTGTCACCAGGAACAGGAAGGAGTGAGAATCACTAGCATAGCAATTCTTAGAAAGCAGCAAGCCGTCAGGTATCCAAGAAAAATAACACCACTGAAATACCCCTGCCTGGTACTAGTTTCCTAGGGCTGCTGTCATAGATACCACAAGCAGTAATTTCTTCTCTCCTAGATCTGAGGGTTGAAGGAGCCAGATCAAAGTGTTGACAGGACCATGGTGTCTGAAGGCCCTAGCGAAGCCCCTTTTACCTCTGCTAGCTTCTGGTAGTTGTTGGCGATCCTTGCCGACCTGTGGCCCTTCTCCACTTAGAGCTACCTCACGCTAATGTTGACCTGTCTCTACCTGTCTTATCCTCTAAGGGTGCCTCCAAATTTCCCTCACTTGTAAGGCCCTCATCTCAATCGAATTATATCTGCAAAAAATTGCACCCAGTAAGGTCTCAGACACAAGTTCCAGGTGGACATGGATTTTGGGAGATACTGCTCGGCTCAGTGCGTGACACTGTGCTAATGCCTTTTAGAAGTACTTAAGAGAATTAAGCAAAAATGTTAATAGCTAATGTTTATGATCCAAAGTACCTTGCTTGTATAGTGTCACACACTCCCCACAACTCCTGTGGTATTTGCACTGTCCCCACATTATAGCTGAGGAAATGGGACCTCATAGTAGCCATGGCGCTGCCCAAGGGTGAAATCCTGGCAGTCAGAGCTGCGGTCAGCACTCTTGACTCTTGACTTGTCGAGAGACTGCCATTAGCACTTGGCTCTATCAGCTGCCCTTCTCTCGTTGCTCTTGAATTGATCAGAAACACAAATTTATCAGCTAATTATCCACCCCTGGCTGCCATTCTTGGCCATATATTTTTCTGTGCATACTGCTTTCTTATACATTTAAAATATCAGCTCCATGTTGACAGCCCATGGTGTGTGAGAAGCCTGCTGCCTGGTCTGTATAGCCCCCAAAATGTAGCTTTCCCTTTTCTAGTAATTTCTGAGCTTAGTTTCCTTTGCTCAGGTCCACGGCATCCAGTTCATGGAGTTTTCGGAAGTGGAGAATCAGGATGACCGCTACAGCATAGAGGCCGGCTGTATCCACACCCAGGACCCGCAAGGGGCATACGTCATGTATGACGAAGCTTTGAGGGACCTGAAGGAAGTAGAGGCGGAGCTACTGCTGGTGGGCAGCTATTACATTAACAAAGAAAAAGGTAAGAAGTCAGATTTTGTAAAAAACCAACCGGCAGGGGGATGGGAAAGAACAGAATCGGCATATATCATGTACAGGTGCAAATTCCCTGCGGCAAATGTGAGCATTATGTCCGCCTACAATGTACCAAAAAAACTTCATTAAAAACAGAAGGAGGGGACAGCAGGTCAGACACAAAGCACAGTGGTTTCTTCTGATGATTTCTGATGAGTTTCCTTTGGAGCACGCGCTCTCTAGCATTCCTTTACCAGGCAAGTGTGAGGCACACTGGTAGGAAGCTGGTTTTCATATAGAAGTTGGAAACTTCTACCTGGAGTTTGGTACGTCTTGGCTCATAATCACATGGCTAATTGTATGCTTTTGGGGGGAGGGGAAGAGAAGGGATTTTAAAAAATAATTAAAATATATTATACATGTATACCAACTCCCCATGATGGATGCAATCATTTTGTACTGTAAACATATATTAATAAAATACAAATTTATACTCTTTTCTAAAAAACCAGATTAAGAAAATTAACCAGTTGAACCAACAAAAATCACTAAGAGCTAGATTTAATTTTCTCCACCCAGCATATTAAACACATATCCACTGGTAGCTATGAATTCGGTAAGCACACACCACCCCTACCCCCAGCATATGCTGACTTTAGGAAAGGTACAGTTCTTTCTCTGGTTCACTTCTCCTCCTCGGGCAGGCTGGGGCTAGTCTTTTATAGGGACATTTCTGCATCACACCTGAATCCAGAGGATGTGTTGTTTGGCCTGAAGAAATCAAATGAAATGAATGAGTGTTTTCCTAAGCAACTGACCTTGAGGAAACTGCATTTAGAAGCAGAGAGAACCCGGGTCCCTAACAGGAAATCACCAGGATGCAAAAAGATGTGGCAAGGAAAATGCCCTTCAAGCTCCAAGGGAGGAACCGTTACTTAGGTAATAAGTAACCAGTAATCCTCCAGAGTTACTCGAAGCATTTCCTAATTCTCAAAACGCCGCTAAAGAAAAAGTCGGTACAAAAAGAAAATCTTTGTCTGACAACGAATCTGATGATAGCAAATCAATGAAAAAAAAAAGATACTGCTGACCAACCTAGATCTTGAATGAGTAATCGGTGCCACAGACAGACGGTGGTGGAGAACTGAGGTTTCTCCTGGAAGGGGAAGATTCAGATGAGGCTGACTGGGTGCTGGTAAAAGAGGGCAAATAGGGAATGTCCTCAAATTGCAATTGCTTTTTATGCAGAGAGACTAACTTGGCATTCTTGCCCAGATGAAGCTCAATAACTTACATCATATGTATAGCTGTAATTATGGATATGGATATATAGATATGTAAAATAGGTCTCGGTTTGATTTACTAGTGTGAAAAAAGCAACATTCTAATGAAAATCAAATTTAATATGTTGGTTTTGGGAGAGTTATTGGGTTTTGTTTGTTTTGCATCTACAGCACTGGTTACTTTGAACAAAGAAAAGCTTCTGTAGTTCCTTCCTTTGTCAGAAAAGAGCATTTGATAGCCTGATATATTCCCTCTGCTTTTCTAAGGGGGAATTGCCCTTAGTCCAACTCAACCAGAACTCATCTTATGGCTCATGCACTTCAGGACTATTGTGAGTTTTTTGTTTGTGGTGTGTATAAATAAATTACTTATGTAAATGGGTTTTTTTTTTTTTTTGTCTTTTTGAGACAGGGTCTTGTTATGCAGTTCAAGCTAACCTTGAGCTCACTATGTAGCCCAGGCTGGTCTTGAACTCACAAGGATCCTCTTGCCTCAGCCTCCCAAGTGCTGGGATTGCAGGCCTGAGCCACCACGCCTGGCTTTTTGTTTTGTTTTTAAACAATCACCAAAACAAAAACTATGGGTGATACACTGATGTTTGAGATGCCATCTTTCTGAGCAATCTAAGAAATAACTCACTTCCAGTTAAAAGTTTTCCTAAAGCCACAACCTTCTAAGTTAAATAGATGATTCTGTGGTTAATCAGACAGTTTAAAGTGGATATTTTCAAAGCAGCCAAAACAGAATCCATAACTATGTGTTTAGTCACAAAAATGTAGCCGTTTATCTGCAAAATTCCTGAAAAGAAAAATTCTTATCTCTGCCAGCAACTTCCCTTCTCAAATAAGGTAACAGGTCAAAACCCAGTGTGTGTGAATTAGCTAAGGAAGACGTGGATCTGTACTCCAAAGTCAGAATTTGTGGATGTCTGAAGACTTGGCTCATGGAAAAGCTACTGAGTGCCTAGAGGTTTTCACAGGTTAGGCCCTGCTAGAATAATTGAGTGAACAAACTTGGAATCTAAATTACTAACCCGCCTGTTTTTTCTTGCCCACGACTTGTTCCTTCCATGTAAGCTCAATCTTTTCAGTATTTGGGTTACTGTTTTCAACAGAAGCCAGGAAAACAACTTTGTAGTAGTCAGAATGTTGTCCTATGGAGTATTGTTTACTTTGTTGTAAATAAAGGTGAACAGTGGTTAGTGGTTTTATATTCCTTTATGTGGTTTAAACAAAGCTGCTTAAAGAAGGTGTTATGGGTTAAAAACTGGTGGTCAACTTAATGCCAGTGGAATTAAATCACCACGGTGCTGAGCGTAGATGGTCCACCTGAGGAAAGTTTCCAGCATAGAGATGTGGACAAGGGGAAGCTAGGAGTCGTGGGTTCTCTTAGTGTTGCTGTTTGAGCCTCTGGTTCTCCTGGAGGAGCTCATCATGACCGGCCTCCCCAGTGTGAGTCTGACCATTGTCATTGGAGGAGCTCAGGACCTTGCTGGTGAGGGTGGCTGTGGTTCCCTTTGGGGGAGCTCTGGTCCTTACATTGAGCATCACTTCCTGCCACTTAATCTCCAGGACAAACTCATCATGCTAGTTTCCTGGCATGTACTTGACTGTGCTTGTCATCCGAGAGCTCGGTGCCTCCGTGTCACTGAGGATGGCTGTGGTGCTTTTCAGGACAGCCCTGGTCTCTGTTGTGAGTGTGACTTCTCGGCTCCAGCGTAGAACCCTCAACCTACCAGCACAGCTCCTTCACCCCGCTGGCATAGACTCTCTAGCTTCCATCGCTGACCTTTGGGCCTTCCCAGCACAGATCCGTAATAAAGACTGGCGTGAGTCCTTCTTGTGGGCTCTAGACTTCCAGCTGGACTTGTGGGAGGCATTGTCATGGGCTCTAGGTTTTTATCTGGACTCATACAGGACATTGCTGTGGGATTCAGGCCCTTGGCTAAATATTCTATATCTTTAGTGTTGCAGATAGATTCCCTGCACTTTTTTGTGTTAACTCTGGGTGACCATCATAAATACTACTATAAATATTGTGTCCTGATTCTAATTGTTCGCCTCACAACCCCTGACTACAACAGAAGCTTTGACAGTTAACTTTTAGATCCATACAAAATTAAAGTGACATAAGATTGAAGTCTGTCTTCTGCACTATGGCCATTAGTATCTGAACCATGGGATGTAATGGTACCACCCAGTATCCCAGGGCACTTCAGCTCTTAGCTTTTATCGTCACAGATTTTCCTACATACCAGTGCATCCTTTCTGTCCATATTAATGTATAAATACCATATTACTAAGAATACAATTTGACCAAAACCCTTGGTTAGTCATTTAACCACCTGGCATATTTCCCCCTAGTTTAGACATATGTGGTCATCCGTAGTGAAATGATTTCCCAGTTGGACTAGAAAAGTTCCTGATCCAAGTCTTTCCCTGGCTCAGTCCCAGCAGGTGCTTGATTAGTATTCAGTTTAGACTTGAGCACATTTCTTACTTTATAATTTCTCTGAAGTAGGCACTGAGAGATTTAAAGCAATAATCATTCTGGTAGTACAAACTAACATTACCATAGTGGAAACATATTTTAAGTGAATAATGACAATGATTAACTTTATTGATTTTAGTGATGAATATAATTAAGGACCATCTTGGAAATAGCTTTGAAAACATTTGACTTAGCCAACATTCATAGAAATGGCTTATTAAACTCGGTTTGTTGTTAAACCATCAAGGACTTGTCTTTGAAAAGGAGAAATGTTTGTTTTGCTTATAAAGTTATAAGTCTGAAGACTTTAGCAGAGGTTTCATGTTAGCTGAATTTTGAGTTTATTTCTAAAATTAATCTCTAAACGGGAAAGTAAAAATAAGAACTCCTATTGAATTAAAAGTCACCAAGTATGAATTTCCTAACTTCTCTCTGCCAATGGCTGGCTTTCAGGAATTCTGGTGACTGGATCTTTATGTCCCTTCCTGTGATGGAGCTGGTAAGCTGAGGGACACCCTACTAGAACTTGCTTTTCTGGAAAGCCCGTCTCTGATCATCCAATGCTCCCCTGCCAGGTTGCAGAAAGAGCAGCACATTGGAGAGTGACCAGGCCCGGAGATGGACCCACGCGTGCGTGGACAGGTTTGCTGTGCTCTATGACTTGTGGACTTGGGAAGCAGCTCTTCTGGAAAACAAGCACCAGGTATTTTTTTTTCTGAAGACAAAACAACTGTTAAAAGCCCTTCTTATACAAGTTGGTGACTTTTCTTCCCTCCTTCTTTCTTTCTCTCAGTGAGACTTTTAGGGAAATGCTTAATAAAGCAAATAATATTTTATGTAAATAGTCTCAGCTGAGTACCGTATCATGATGTAATGACTTGGTTTTCTTTACTGTGGTTCTTTGTCACCAAAAAATGTGAAAGATACTCCTTTATCTTGCATGTGTATTTGACAGAGGACCTAATAACTCAGGCCTCTCTTGTCATAGTGTGCTTTTAGTGAGGGTGGACAGTGATTCCACTCACACTCATTATCTAGTCAGAGGGACAAGTTTCGCTTTGCTAAACACAAACCTACTGACTCACTTTAAAACCATGACACCCAGGGAAAGCAGCTGTGTGCAGGGTTATGGGGTGAGTTGGAAGCAATGAGACAGCAGGTTACAAAATCAGCAATCATGTCATTACCGGTCACACCTCGATAATAAATGAAGCACAGCTGGTATGCTGCTTTAGCAGGAATTTTTTTTGCCCTTTTGATAATCACTGGTTCTCAGGAGTTTATTCATCAACATTGAGTCCTTTGAGGTACTGTTAAGGACATATAAATAGGAGCTGTTTTCTATCTTTTGGGAATTTATGGTCTACACAAATTGGTTCACTCTCTAAGCAAAAAAAGCCTAACCCAGTGGTGAACAGGTAAGCATTGAGGGACAGTGGGAAGGCATGGGGACCCTGGAGGGAGAGATTTAGCTCAGGGAGGGGAGAGTAGAGAGAGTGCTAAGAAGTCTCCTTTGAAGAATGGGTGTTTAATCTTGTTGTTAAAAGAGTCAGATACTGTGTGACAGAAGAAATAAAAGATTTTTAAGCAGAAGAGACATCACTTACAATGTCACAGAACGGCCAGTGAGAATCTAAGGAGACTGCTGGGGCTAGGACAGAAAGGTATTAAAGAAAGGGATCTAAACGTGTTTGGGGTGCAGAATATAAAAGGTATGTGAGTCATGCCATTTCAGGGTCTACCCTCTAAGCAAGCAAGAGACCCTGGTGAACTTCCAAGGATAAGAAATATGACTGTAACTTCGTTTCCACCTGTCTTGGTGTCGGAGTACAGAGTAGACTGGAATAGAAAGTCCCCCTGGGAAAAGTGCAGCGATTTCAAGAGTGACCTGAAGAATTAGGAGGATGTGGATGTGGATGTACTTGGATGTGGGGATGAGAACAGGAAAGAGGGGCAGACTTGGGAATAATACACTGAGCGGAAATGGCAGGATCTGAGGGCCAGGTCCGGGTATAGAGGAAGAGAGTGAGGGTGGATTTTGCAGCTCTTCCTCGGGGTCAAGGAGGAGGGCACTCAGTAAAGCACAACGCGGCAGGAAAGAAAATAATACGGAAGCTGGGACACAAGGCATTAGAGGGGCTTTGTTAAAAGCCAGGTGTAAATGCTTGTGGGGAGCCATCGGCTTGAAGCTGCGGAGCAGGTGTGAGCTGAGCTATAAATGCAGAAGGGGAACCATGGTAATGGTCAAAACAAATGGGAAAAGTGAGAGGTGTCTGAATGGATCAATGCCTACACTTCAGGAGCAGGTCAAGGACTAAAAGGGGCAGGTGAATAAGACGAGAAAAACCAGGGAGGCCGTACTGTGAGAGCCAGAGCAGAGCCAGAGGAGAGCTGTAGGAGAGACAGCTGCTGGAAGCCCAGCAGGGGGCAGCGCTTGGGTGGCCAGGGGCAGCCGTGTGGGCTCTGGTGGAGCAGCTGTGGGCGTGAAAGCCAATGACAATGCACTGTGATGTGGTCCAAAGATGGGGAAGTGGAGGTGGTTTTCTCTGAACTGTTTTTCCAGCAGAATAGATGGTTTATCATTTCATCTCCTCTCTGGTCTATTACCCGTGGAGATATAGGTCACCTGATTTTTTTTTCTTTTTTTCTTTCAAACAGCTGCCTTGGTTTCAAAGCTACAAGACTTAGGCTTTGAAAAACGGTTCCTCTTTTTAAAAATAACTGGTTTCTACTGGCTTGTCTGCAGCCTTGACTTGCCAGTTACACTCTTACTTTAAGCAAGTAAATAAATGAGAGATTCAGACTCAGGGCAGTAATTGGAAATCTGTATTAAATGTTAATAAGACAAAATCCTAAACTTGGAAAGTTTACTGGGTCCAGGCATGAGTTTCAAACAATCCCTCTTTCTTGTACTTTCTCTGCCCACTTTCCCTTTAATGCCTCACATGTCCTGTGGAGTCCGCAGGCAGAACTCATTGAGCTGGGCAGTGGAGCCATTGAGTGAGTGTCTTTAATCCCGGCACTCAGGAGACTGAGGCAGGAGGATCACTGTGAGTTCAAAGCCAACCTGGGCTGTCTAGTGAACTCAAGGCCAACTTGAACTCCACAGCGAGACCCCGTCTCAAAAAAAGAAATACTAAAAGGCAAACCAGTTTCTCCAAACTTTAACCTACAGTTCATTCTAAGCTATCAGGACTGTTCGCTAGTTCCTTCTAGGGCAAACTAAACTATTTTAATTTGAAACAATTGTTGAAAATATCTCCCTCATTTCTATCCTGAGGATAAATTTCCTGTAGAAACTGAGCTATCTCTGCCAAAACTGTCAAAAATGGCCTTCCAAGTTAGAAATCCTGTCATAAAAGCCTATTTTTGAGAGATAAGCCAGATTTCTATCTAAAAGACAATTGATTTCCCCCGGCATTGAGTCCACTGCCAAGCCTGCTCAGCTGTTTCTGATTGTTAAATATATTGGTATCACTACTTAAGAATTGCTTGAACATATTGGGTCCTTTTAAATCATTAAAATATCCATATTACATATGAAGATTTATAAAATTAGAACTGCCGTCTAGCTGAGTGCATGCAATGACTCAGAGAAGGCAGGTATCGGCTGCATCAGTTCCTGGCTGATGCTGTACTGTGTGCTAATTCTCAACAGCCACCAAAAGGCACCAACAGGATCACTGAACTTAGTACACCTAGCACTAAAAGTGTTCTTCTGTATTGTTTTGAAAAGAAAAAAGTTCAGTGACAAGTTGTGCGTGGCACTGATTTCCTGTTTTGTCTTTCATTTGACCTGAAACACTATTTTTAAAAATTTTTAAATCCCAGAAATAGAAAAAGGGTTGAGGTAAAAATAGTGTAAATACAGTGATGTTTGAGAGTCTTCATCTGGTTTTCCCATTTCTCCAATATTGCTCTACCTGCCATTAGTGTGTACAATGTATTATTTTGCTTGAGAGTTGGCCCTTGATACACACAGGTGACATTTGACAGACTGGAAAGACTTCTTAGACAAATAGCCCAGAGCTTAAATGGGAACGGACCAGTTAGCAAACAGATAATAAATAGAAACTATGAACCAGCAGGATCATGGCCCATTGCTGTAGGGGATGAATTCATAATAACACCGTACAAGGGTCCATTGGAGAACTTTTCGAGGTTGAATGCCAAGCTGGGAAAAAAAGCCTTATCAATTTAAAAAGAGAGTCACATTTCCTTCTTGACGGCAAAGGTTATCAGATAAAATATTGCACTATTTGGGACAGACTGCACCCAAAATGTATTCGCTATTTGTCTGAAATTCAAATTGGGTCGCATGGCCTATGTTTTTATTGATTACATCATGATCTTGCTGTTTAGCATGGGTCTCTGCAGCCTGGCATCACCAGATCGGGGCCACTTCAAGCTCCCTACAAACTGTTCCTGCCAAATAACCAAACAATTGGGCTCTTTGTCCAAAAACAGGTCAAGGGAGCATAAATACCTGGGCTTGTCCCGACCCTGACAAATGGGCCTAGGTTGGTGCCTAATGAATTAGGCAAGTAATTGTTTCTTTTCTCAT